>OX637533.1:63639068-64239068 GCA_951800035.1 Linnaemya tessellans | reverse complement strand
CTCTTACAGGGGTGTATAGCACATCCCTACTTGTCCAGGAATGCCGCGGAGCCCTTGACGGACTTGCGGAACATTCACGCATCACCTTGAACTGGGTGCGGGGACATGGGACCACCATGGGCAATATTAAGGCGGATGAACTGGCGGGGAGAGGAACCACACTTCAGGAGGCCGACATTGACCAACTAAGTGGGATTCCACTCTCATCCTGCTGGAGACGCATTGATACTGCACTATTCGAATTAGCTCAGGACAGGTGGTTCAGAGAATCCACTTGCGAAATATCAAGAGTCTTATGGCCCCGCCTGGACTCTAAGAGGACGAGGGATCTTTTGAACTTCGCAAGAGGTCATCTACGCAATATAGTGGCCACAATTACTGGTCACTGCACCTTTGGGATCCATGCCAGGCGCATGGGTCTTCCCTATAATGACTACTGCTCCAGTTGCAATGATGAGGAGGAGGAGGAAAGCATTGCACACCTCCTCTGCTCCTGCCCTGCTCTGGAGGAGCAGCGCCTGCAGTCTCTGGGCAGGACACGCTTTGGAGACATTTCGGAGATATCAGAAATAGGGCTAAGATACCTGAGTCTCTTTATTAGGAGCAGTGGCTGGTTCGGCAGCTGACTCCCCTGGGACGTGCATGCACGACCATAGCTGTTGGTTATGTATCCCATTCTCTTCTTTACTTTCTTCTTTACTATCTTCTTTACTATCTTTCTTACCTTAACTTCGACTACCCCTACTTCTTCCTCATCTCTTATCTTCTCACTCTTCCTTAATACAGGTATCACAAAGGGATCAACATAATTGGACCCAAGTGGGCTGGACTCTCTTTTCTTTCCTTTACCAGCAACCTGCTAACCTAACCTAACCTAACCTAATAGCATTAATGCCGTCTAAACCTGGAGCTTTTGAATTTTTTAGACTATGAACAAAGAATTTAACTTCTTCTATCGTTGTATTGTACTCAGACTGCTTCGATGTTTAGTTCTGTGTTAACAAAAGAATGTAAGTTATTATTTTTTAAGTCGTCATCTACCCGTTTGCTAATTGTCTTCCAATTTGCCATTTTATATAGTGGGATCTGGATTGTGGTTTCAATAACCGATCCATAAATCTTACAAATCATTGGAACGTGATCTGAGCTAAGTGATTCCGGAAACGTTTCAATTTGCGAAGAGCGTAAGGATGAGTTTGTTAACATAATATCGACTACGGAGGGCTGTCTGGCTATAACGTTTTGGCTGAATCTTGTGAAAGAGTTGGGAGCGTGTATATAATAATGAGAGCCAAGTTGATGGTTAAAAAGAGAATTTCCTGCTGTATTATTTTGTGTGCAACCCCATGTTGAGTGTTTGGCATTAAAGTCACCAAAAATAAAAAATTCGTGTGTTGTTTCTGTGATTTTGTCAAGGTGATTACCAAAGCTTGGTGTAAGTCTTGGACAGTATGCTGACGTAAATCTTACATTTTTGTTATTGATTTTAATTAAAATTGAAATGTTTTCAATAGATAAGGTGGGATATTTTATTAATCTCGCATGTGGTATAGAGTTTTTTATGGCTATGAGAACGCCTCCACCATGGTTGATGCGATCCTCTCTATATACTTTGTAATTTGCGAGTTTAAATCTATGATTTGGTTTAAGGAACGTTTCATTTATTGAAATTAAATCTATTTGTTTTTCGCGAATGAAATTTTCTAAGTCAAGTTGAGTCTCTGGGTTAGTTATACCTTGGGCATTCCAGTGCATAACTTCAAGGTGCCATATTGCTTGATTATATGACATGTCTAAGCATGTTTCTAAGTACCCTCATTTTGTCATACTTGGTTTTGCATTTTTCTAATGCATCGATAGCTTCAAAATATATATCTAATAATTGTTCATTAGAAATATTATCATTATCATCATTGCGATGATTAACACTTGTTATTTCGGCATACGAAAATTTTTCATTGTTACCTGGTTTTCCTTTTGATTGGGAAATCCCTTCTTCCAATGATGTCACTGTATTATTTTTGGTAAAATTAATTCTTTGCGGTCTTTTATAGTTGGAAACCTTATGCCGTATATCAACGTACTCCTTTCGTAGAGGGCACTGCATGTCGTCAGCACGATGGTTAACATTTTTTAAACCTCTTTTTGTGCAGTTAAAGCACTTAAAAACAACTGGACCATCTCTTGGAACTTGGCTTAATGGACAACTAGCATACTCGTGTCTCAGTGAGGTGTAACATAGTTTTACTAGACAATAAAATTAAAATTTTTAAATTTTTGGTCACTTTCATGTACCATAAAATATTTCATTTGTCTAACCCTGTAGTCGAAATTTCGATTTTTTAAGATTTTAATACCAATTTTGTTCTTCCTGAATTATAAAACATTTTTAATTAGCAAAAAAAAAAAAACAACGTCAATTGCCTTTTTGGTTACTTTTATGCAGAATAAATATTTCAATTTCCCAACCATGGAAACCCAATTTAAATTTTTTACCAATGAAACTCCTAATGAGGCATGAAATAGTTTTATTTAAGAAAAACTTAATATTTGTATCCATTTTGGTCACTTTCTTGTACTACAAAATATTGCAGTTATCCAACTCTGGAATCACAATTTTGAATTTCTTTTTAATTTTTTACACCAACTTTGTTTTTCCTGAACTAAAAAATAGTTTTAATTAGTAAAAACCGACGTTAGTTGCCTTTTCGGTTACTTTTATGTATAAAAATATATATAAATTTTTCAGCCCTGAAAGCGAAATTTAAATTTTTTTTTACTAATCCTAGTCTTCATTAGGTATAAAGTCGTTTTAATTAAGAAAAACTTAATATTTGCAACCATGTTGGTCACTTTCATGAACTACAATATATTGCATGTACCAAAGAAACTTTAAACTTCTCAACCCTGGAAGTGAAATTTTAATTTTTGTTGTTTTTTTACCAATGTAACTCTTCATGAGGTATAAAGTAGTAGTATTTAAGAATAATTTACAATTTTGAACCATTTTGGTCACCTTCATGAACTATAAAATATTGCACTTGTCCAACCCTGGATTTGAAATTTTAATTTTTTTGGGAATTTTTGATACCAAGTTTGTTCTTCCTAAAATATAAAATAGTTTTAACAAAAAGAAACAACGTCAATTGTCTTTTTGGTTACTTTTATGAATAAAAAAATTTCAATTTGCCAAATCTGGAAGCGAAATTTTAATTTTTTTTTAAAAAATTGTTTATCAATGCAAATCGTCATGAGGTATTAATAAGTTTTGTTTAAGATAAACTAACATTTTGCAACCATTTTGGTTATTACATGTACTACAAAATATTGCATGTACCAAAAAAAAAACTTTCATTTTCCCAACCCTGGAAGCGAAATTTTAATTTTTTGTTTTTTTTTTTATCAGTGCAACGCTTCATGAGGTATAAAGTAATATTTTTTTAAGAAAAATTTAAAATTTTTAACCATTTTAGTCACTTTCATGTACTATTATATATTGCACTTGTCCATCCCTGGATTCGAAACTTTATTTTTTATTTTTGAATTTTTTATACCAATTTTGTTCTTCCTATATTATAAGACAGTTTTAGTTAGCAAAAAAAAAACAACAACATCAGATGCCTGTTTGATTACTTTCACGTATAAAAAAAATTCAATTTCCCACCCCTGAAATCAAAATTTGAAATAAAACATTTTTTTTTGCCAATGCAAATTTTCAGGACGTAAAAAGAGGTTTTGTTAAAGAAAAACTTAAAATTTTTAACTATTTTAGTTACCACATGTGCTACAAAATACGGAATAGGCCGAAAAAAAAATGTTTATTTCCAATCCCTGGAATTTTTTTATATTTTTTTAGTTTTTAATAGACCAGTGAGGCTTCCCAAAGCACGAAATAGGTTTAATTTACAAACATTAAAGAAAATAATTGATTTTTGGTATAAATTTTGAGTCGAGAAATAGGTGTAAGCTTCCCAGCACTGGAACTATACTTCGGATCTTTCGGAATTTCAATACCACCATATTTAAGTTCATTTCCAGTCCAACGGTTAAAGAACGAAGTCTCTATCAAGCGTCATCGCTATTCATAAGGATCCAGAATATATATACTTTCTGGGGTCCTATATTTATATCGAAGAAATTACACACGGAATGACAAACCTATATATATCCATTCACTTTTTTGTGAAGGGTATAATTATGATATTTCGGTCTGATACAAGAGTCTCTAGCCAGCTAAAATGGCGTTATGGTCAAGAAGATGTTGAAATTGTTAATAATTATAAATACTTGGGAGTTGATATCACATACAACTTGTCGTTTAACACGCAGTTGAACAACAAATTGGTAACATCTAAACTAGCTATCAATTCCACTTGGTCAATTTCATAAGCCACCCCAATATATCAAAAAAGAACATACTAAAAATATTTTTTGCAGCAGCTAGATATACATATAATGTTTTATGGGGCCCAAGTTTGGGGTTTTCAATAGATGTTGCAGAAAAACTATTTCGGTTCTTTATTAAAAAAACGTTATATCTTCCGCTATCAACACCAAATTACATATTATACCTTGAAACTGGTCTGGATTCATTATTCTCATCAACTTTAAAACTTCACTTCTAATATATGGATGGAAAAACCATTATAAAATTATTAAAAGATAAAGAACGCGATGACTACATAACAAGCGCTAGAAATTCTACTCATCACGATATTTATCCTCAATTAACTTACAATGTTACTCCAACACTTGCATTAAATTTTTCATCAAGAGTTACAAGTCTCCTTATAAAGGCGCGCGGTGGTTTGTTGTATTTAAGCGGTAGATCCTTTAGTAACAACGCAACATCCATGTGCACAATCTGCAACTTAAGTGGAACTGAAAATACTTATCATTTTATAGGCGTATGCCCAATATATATAAGTATATCAGGAAAAATTGTTTTGGAAAATTCAATCTCGATTCCAATGAAGTGCTCAATATTCTGAATGGAGATGAATTTTCTTCCTAATACAACAACATTGAAAATTGCCAAAAATATCGCAAATTATTTATAAATGAATTTGTTATTTGGTTTTATAAATGTTATTAACAGTTTTATCAGTATAAATTCTGTTATATACTTATGTATATATCATTGTAAAAAAAAACAAGTGAAAACGTTATATTCGACCGGGTCGAATATTAAATACCCTCCAAATATTTAGTAAGTAAATTTAAAATGTTTAACTGTATTTTGGCGGTGTTGCTCTGGCAAGGGCTGTGGGGGAGACATATCACCTTTGTCATAAAACTCTAAAAATTAATGCCTGGTATGATTATATACAAAATTAAAAACAAACAATTTTTTATAAGGTCATTTAGGGGTCAAAGGGGGAGGAAGTAGTACCCGGTAACGTCTCAGCTTCGTCATTAAAGCTTAAAAATTTTTTTTTTAAGGTATGTAGGCTTAAGTAAAACAATTTCTTGAATTTTTGCACTATTTTTGCAAATAATAACGCCCACTAAAGGGGGTGGGCTCCAAAAATTATTTTTATTTTATGGCACCAAGTTTAACGCGTCGGACCTTCTTTAATATAAAAATATATCATTTGCTTTACAAACAAACGTTAGAAATTATGTTGTTTTTAGAGGTTGGTTTAGTTCTTCTCAGGGGAACTTTTTTTACCTCTTCCCTGATTTAGTCCATCTCCTAACTTAACCTGTGCTATCCATCAGGATATATTTATACCAAATTTCAAGAGTATAGGTCTTTTCGTTTGGACTGAATCGTGATTTCCACAGACGGACGGACGGACACGCTCAGATCGTTTTAGATTTCATCACTGATCAAGAGTATATATACTTTATGGGGTCTCAGATAGATATTTCGCTGCGTTGCAAACGAAATAACAAAGTGAATATACCCTCCCTATTCTTTTTTTTACATCAAAGTAATCTAATTTATAGTGCCAATCTGGCTCACAACATAATGTTATGACATATTTAGATATATTAAACGAATTCGTTATATCGTAATAAACACATATGAGTAATGTAATCATAATTTTTATATCTATTAATAAATAATATTAATTCGGTTTGAACATTTAGCTGTTCCTCTGAAAGTTGATTTTTATACCCCTTCCCAGGGGTGGGAAATTGAATATTTTTTATACATGAAAGTAATCAAACAACTAACTGATGTTGTTTTTTGTTAACTAAAACTGTCTTATAATTTAGGAAGAACAAAATTGGTATTGAAAACTCAAAAATAATAAATAAAATTTCGAATCCAGGGATGGACAAGTGCAATATATTATGGTACATAAAAGTTACCAAAATGGTAAAAAATTTGCAATTTTTCTTAAATAAAAGAAGCGTTGCACTGATAAAAAAACAAAAAATTAAAATTTCGTTTCCAGGGTTGGGAGAATTTAATTTTTTTGGTAGATGCAATATTTTGTAGTATATGCAATAACCAAAATAGTTGCAAAATTCGAGTTTTTCTTAAACAAAACTACTTTATACCTCATGAAGATTTGCATTGATAAAGAAAACGTTAAAAAATTTTATTTTCGTTTCCAGGGTTGGGAAATTGAAATTTTTTTTTTATACATAAAAGTAACCAAAAAGGCAGTTGACGTTGTTTTTTTTACTAATTAAAACTATTTTTTAGTTCAGGAAAAACAAAATTCGTATCAAAAATTAAAAACAAATCAAAATTTAGATTCCAGAGTTGGATAACTGCAATATTTTGTGGTACTTATAAATGACCTAAATAGTTACAAATATTAAGTTTTTGTTAAATAATGCCTCATTCAGAGTTGCATTGGTAAAAAATTTTAATTTCGTTTCCAGGGTTGGGAAATTGAAATATTTATTCTGCATAAAAGTAACCAAAAAGGTAATTGACGTTGTTTCTTTTTGCTAATTAAAGCTGTTTTGTAATTCAGGAAGAACAAAATTGGTATTAAAATCTTAAAAAATCAAACTTTCGACTCCAGGGTGTGACAAATAAAATATTTTATGGTACATGAAAGTGTCCAAAAAGTTTAAAATTTTTAATTCTTTTGTCAAGTAAAACTGTGTTACACCTCACTAAGAATTGCATTGGTAAAAAAAATAAAAATACGCTTCCAGAGTTGGAAAATCGAAGTATTTTTCGTACATAATAGTACATACATAAATTCCAAATTTTGTGCTTTTAGTGAATTAAACCTGTTAGATATTTCAGAAAAAATTATATTAGTATAAAAAAATTATAAATTCGGTTCCAGGTTTGGAAAATCGAAATTTTTTGGTACAGAAAAGCAACCATATAAGTTCCCAATTTTGGTTTTATTCAGTGACTTAAACCTATTTTATACTTCGCTAAGAAATAAATTGGTATTAAAAATTTTAAAAACTAAAAATTCGGTTCCAGAGTTGGAAAATAGAAATATTTTTGGTACATAAAAGTACATACATAAATTCAAAATTTTGTGTTTTAGTGAAAAATTAATTTAGTATTAAAAAATTTAAAATTCGGTTCCAGGGTTGGAAAATCGACATTTTCTGATTCATAAAAGCAGCTATTTTATTTGTTATTTTTGATTTTTATGATGAATTATAACTACTTTACATATCAGGAAGAAATAAATTGGTATTAAAAACCAAAAAAATCTAAAAGACTATTTTACCGTTGGACAATTAGAACCTTTTGGGGTACATGAAACGCATTTTTTCTTTTTGTTTGTAAATTAAACGTATTTAATATTTTTGAAAGACGTTCAGAGGTATTACATATAAGAAAAGCCAAACATTTAGCTTACTAGCCGAAAAATTTAAACGTTTTCTTAAATATAAAAATAACTGATAACATCATTTGGACTTTTTAATTAAACCTACTTTCTGTTTTGGCAAGAAAGAAAGAAGAAGAATTACATCTGTGAAGGGTATTTAAGATTCGGCACAGCCGAATATAGCACTTTTACTTGTTCAATGTTTTTTTGTAGGAGTTTTCATTCTTCCAAATGGATAACTTTCATTATTTTGTGTTTGGTTTTCTTTTGATGTTTCTAACTCTTTACGTAGGGTCTACACGTAACGCTATAAGAAGTGATTTCAGTGCTGGAACCTTCATATATAATAAAATCACTTTTATTTAATATATTTGTATCGTCTACAACAGCGATTAACTCTGACATAATATTTGAGAGAACGTCGGCAGAATGAGAGAGCAGATTTCTTCATCTTAATCTTAATGTTTGCCAAGGGGACTACTATTTTTTTAATCTTATAAGAATTCATAATTCATTGACAGCCGTGGTAAGAGTGTTTATAATTTGACAAGAAATCGTTTGATAAAATATAGAGTGAAACTAAAATGTCTTTCTTGTTCTGAGTAACAATTTTTATAATTTAATTTCATAGAAGTAAACACAGGTGCACAAGGTCTAGGAATGGAGCTACGGAAAGTTGTTTCTTTCACATTCACAACAGAGAACTTAACTTGTTGATTAAAAAACAATAACAAAGGCACAAAAAAACGTGTATTTTATTGGCAAATGATCAAACTTGCCCGCACACTCTCTTTTTTTGTTGATTTTAAAATAACCGAACATATGCCTCTTTGTTAATTCTGATGCTAAACACATCGGCTGATGCACAACAATAATATTTTTCAAGATAGGAAGGAATAAGGGAATTAATCAAACTTGCTCAAATTTTTATATGCGTTGTTAATTTTAAGGCAATCGAACCACATGCAGGTTGAACACTTGCTTATTTTCATTATAGGTCGAATCAAACTTGCGGACTTGTCTATTCCACTCAACGCTCAAATATTTGATCAACATTGCATTTCAATATTGCAAATAATAATTATTATTATTTTTTGTAGTAAGAATTTTAACGAACATTTTTATATTGCTATATTAAATTGAATTAAGATTCTATAGGCTAATTGTTCGAAATTTTTAATTTTAATCTCAGAAAGACATGATAAATATTCCAAGGCACAAAGGCAAGTCAACATCAGTTTTTGTTATTCAACTTACACAGCAGAGCAGAACAGCTGTTTTCGAAAGACGCAACCCTTTCATCATCAGTGTTCATGTGTATTGTGTTTGTCACCACTTATTAGGTGGCTTAGTTGAATGTGATAACAGTTCCTATTTACACAAATTTTATTGTGAAAAAGAATACGAGAACTGTATCAAGCTGATGTTAATATGTTATTGTTATAATACCCGTGTTACCGTTTGATTATTTTTCTTCATGTCCCATTTTTCTGAATTTTTTGTTCCATCATACCTAAGTCAAACTTTTTTGGTTTGAATTTTATACTTAAGTACATGTGAACGTTTTTCCAATTTATTATTGGTAGCTCAAGCCATAGCTTTAATTTGTATGTAGTAAGAATTTTAACGAACATTTTTATATTGCTATATTAAATTGAATTAAGATTCTATAGGCTAATTGTTCGAAATTTTTAATTTAAATCTCAGAAAGACATGATAAATATTCCAAGGCACAAAGGCAAGTCAACATCAGTTTTTGTTATTCAACTTACACAGCAGAGCATTTTTGTTTATTTTTATTCGTTCTCCTTTACAGTGGTGTGTGGAACTTTCTTTGTGTTATTTAATTTGTATATTTTATTAAGTTAAAATTGTGATACAAATTGAAATTAAGCAAGTAAAAACGTTATATTCGACCGGGTCGAATCTTAAATACCCTCCAAATATTTAGTAAGTGAATTTGAAATGTTTAACTTGGTGGGACAGAGTTCCTTTATATAATATCGTACGTCAACGCCGACTAAAGGGGGCGGGGTTCAAAAATATACAATATCATGTTTTCCACAGCCGAACGTATGGGCATTGCTAGATCGTCTTAGACTTCATCACAATTCTCTTTGGAGGGCATAAAAACTGTATTTTGGCGGGGTCGCTCTGGCAAGGGCTGTGGGGGAAACATTTCACCTTTGTCATAAAACTCTAAAAATAAATGCTTGGGATAATTATATACAAAATTAAAATTTCTTTTTTTTTATAGGGTCATTTAGAGGGCAAAGGGGGAGAGGGGGTAGAGCAGAAACAAGTAGACATAAAACTCTAAAAATAAATGCTTGGGATGATTATATACAAAATTTAAAACAAAAAATTTTTTTTTTGGTAGGGTCATTTAGGGAGTAAAGGAAGAGGGGATGGGGGGGTAGGGCAGAAATCGGCAGTCATAAAACTCTTAAGATAAATGCTTGGGATGATTATATAAAAAATTAAAAAAAAAATTAATTTTTTTGGTAGGGTCACTTAGGAGGCAAAGGAAGAGGGGGGGAGGGGTAGGGCAGGAATCGGCAGTCATAAAACTCTAAAGATAAATGTTTGGGATGAATATATACAAAATTTAAAAAAAAAAATTTTTTTTTGGTAGGGTCATTTAGGGGGCAAAGGAAGAGGTGGGGGAGGGAGGTAGGGCAGAAATCGGCAGTCATATAGCTCTAAAGATAAATGCTTGGGATGATTATATACAAAATTTAAAAAAAAATTTTTTTTTTTGGTAGGGTCATTTAGGGGGCGAAGGGGAAGGAGGGGGTAGGGCAGAGTAGTACCAGGTTTCGTCTCAGCTTCGTCATTAAAGCTTAAAAGTGTTATTTTTAAGGAATGTAGGCTTACGTAAAACAATTTGTTAAATTTTTATGCTATTTTTGCCTATAATAACGCCCACTGAAGTGGGCGGGGTCAAAAAATATTTTTATTTTATTTAATGGCTCCAAGTTTAAGGCGTTGGACCGTATTTGACATAAAAATATATCATTTGCTTAACAAAATAACCAAAAAACTTTAAAAAATATGTTGTTTTTTCTGGGTTGGTTCAGTTCCTCTTAGGGGAACTTTTTTCCCCCTTGCCCGATTTAGCCCATCTTCGAACTTAACCTGCTCTAAGTTTTAAAATATATTTATGCCAAATTTCAAGAGTCTAGCTCTTTTCGTTTGGACTGAATCGTGATTTCCACAGACGGACGGACGGACGGACATGCTCAGTTCGTCTTAGATTTCATCACTGATCAAGAATATATATACTTTATGGGGTCTGATATGGATATTTCGATGCGTTACAAACGGAATGACAAAGTGAATATACCCTCCAAATTCTTTTTTGGAGGGTATAAAAAACCCCACAAGCAAGATATGCAAGATTTTTGGACCGCTTGTAAGATTTTAAGATTTAAGAAAATTAGAGCTAAAAAGCGGTTAGCACCTGGGTCTCCTTCTTGTTGGTTATTTTTAAGTAAAAACAAAAGACAACCCTTTTTGCAAATGATCAAACTTGTCCATACACTCTCATTTCTTTCCATTTTGTAAAAAAAATGTCATAAACCACCGTGCATTTGCCCATGTGTATTCCCTTTAACTTTGTTTTTGATGAACAAATTCAAATAAAGACTAAACCTGTACCTCCACTCATGTATCAACGTTGAATTGGTTATGTTGTTTGCATTGTTCGTATATCATATTGCTCAAGTCACACATACGGTCGGTTCAAACATGTTGTGTGAATTAATGAGAATAAGAGGGTTTGGACACGATAGATTTACTACAAGCCCTTCTCTTGCCTGTGCGATCTTGCTCATAAAATGCTTTTGTTAACTCTACTCATAATCAGAATTTGATGTATACAGCAGAATGAAATGATTTTTAATCATCATTGAATTTTTCTTTAATCTTTAAAATGAACAAAAATTTTTGTGCTGATCAAAATCAAGAAAAATCTTGAAATTTTCGATGGCGACTTTTTATACACAACTGCATATACTTATTTGACAGCTCTATTACAATTTTCGGTACCACTATTGTCGTGTCTAACTGTCAAGTGACATACAAAATTTCGTTTAAGTTGTCGTTAACGACAAACAGAAAAATTATTTCAAAAAATGGATTTAAACAAAAAGTGTGTATTTTCTAAAAGTAAAATATAGCTGTAACAATTTGTTATACTATGTTGATCGTTTATCAAGAGGCTTAGCAGTGGGGTCAATAAAGTAAACCTAAAAGAGGACTGCAACAAAATTGGCCTGCAACTAAATGTTTTAGGACCTCCAACACGTACAGGATAGGGCTGGGCAAAGGTTTGGGCTGATTACATATTAAAAAAAAATAATATATATAAAACTGAATGACGTGCAACTGGTGGAGGTCCATTCAAACAGTTCGTACTAGGCCCTACAGAAGCAGCTGCCGCAAAGTTGTTAAAAATCAACACCACCTAGTACTTCGTTTGGCATCCCTGACAGTAATAAAGAGAATGAGTGCAATGAATTAGATATCGTAATAGATGAGGGCATGCAAAATGAGGATCCAATTTGCTTACAAACAGAGGTTGTTCCTAAGGAAACAGAAACATCAAAAGACAACCAAACACAAAATAATGGAAGTTTTTCATTTGAAAAAATTAAAACTCCTACAAAAAATGCATCGAAAAATCAACCTTTAGAGGAACAGCTAAATGTTCAAACCCAATAATATACAAAAGTAAATGAATCTTTAACTGAAATAAAGAGATATCTACGCAAAACCCATTATTTGAAAGAAGAAAAGTTAAAACTCTATGAGAATGAATTGAAAAGAAAAAGAGATCATCGCAAAGATATGTTAAAACTTAGAAAAGAAGAAATAGAAATTAAAAGAAGACGCATTGAATTGGATGATATAAGAAATGGTATCCAACGTTGACTTTTATTTTTTTTTAGTTTAAAACTGAATTGTTTTGTTTTCTTCTTAAACCGAAATTTTGTTTTATTTGTTTTTCTTAAATTTATTTGTTTTATTAATAAGTTTAAATGTTATTTTCTATACATATCTTTACATATTCCGTGTGAAGACGTTTGCTTGGATTTGCTCCCATCGGACGCGTCCCCAGGTGGCAGATAGGGGGGTTTGGAGTAGAGTGGGCGATTAGCGTCTCGGTATGGGCTGAAGAACTGGACACATGAGTGAACAGGATTTCTGCACACCCGGGATGTTGATCATCCGCACTACACCGGACCTAAGGGGTTCACGTAATCCCTCGTGGACCAACCAAAACCAAGCTAGGGTGGTACCCGAATAAAAACTACTATGGAAGAAAACTCAGAAAATATGAAAGTTACGGTGCAGAGCTTAAATAACTCAGTACCAGCGGCTATTGGTGGTGAGCAAACAGGCTCCGAGTCGTCGTCAGCAAGTGACTGTAATAAAACAACTTTGGGGGTGAGAAACTTGGCCTCCGCTGTTGCTAAAGCTACAAGAAGCCTAGGAGAGGTAGAATCGGTGCGAAGGGTGATGACGAACCATCTCCAGACACAAAAGACGGGCGAGGTCTCCGATTCTTCCCATCCAAAAAATATAGAGTCCTCCGAAGTAGATAGGATGGTCGAGGAAGTTAGTGCTAGCATAGCCAAACTCACCACGAAAAGGAGGAATTTTTCAGGCGCACAACGGCGGAAAGCAGCAAAATTGAAACGAAGGAATCAGCAGGATGCTTCAAAGGAAGGTGAAGCCTCTACACCCATCTCCACGGAGAAGAGCAAAAGAATTCGCTCGCCGGAGGAGCAGAACGCTGCTGGCCACCGTAAGAAATTTAAACTAAAACGCTCCCCGCAGGGAGGGGGTGTAGCGGGCGATAGGTTCAAACTTCCTAAAGAGAACTCTTCCGAGGGCTCAAAGGGAGTAGGGACCACACCGGGCGCTAGTACCTCCAAACAGGCGATGGCGTCAGGGAAATCTTCAGTGGTTGGAGGAGCTCCGAAAGCTTCTAAATCACTGAAGAGAAAACCGGGCGAAAGGAGGGCTAAGGAGCTGCCCATGTGGCGCAAAGGAAACTGGCAGAAGAGCTGAGCTAGGCTGTCATAGATTCCAGCAGCCCATCAAGCAAAATCGCAGTGCACTACCACAAGGAGGTGGAAAGTGCCATAAACGAATGTATTGTGGAGTAAATATTGTCAGCTGATGAGGATGCTCCACAAATTCATTTTGAAAGCAGCAAGTTTGTTTGGGACGTAATGTTTCTACAACTGGAGTCTGACTCTTGTGTGGAGATACTACGAAACCGAATAAACAACACCATGGGAAGGTGGAAGACTCTCGCTTGTGAAGAAGACGGAAATTCCAGCCCTAACAAAGGTATCCTTTTATATAAAAGGATGGGGTGGAAGTCAGAAAGCCGAGGCCATAACAAATATAATTACCAAGCAGAACAAAGGCCTCGATGCGAACAAGTGGGAAATCTTCCACCGTGAGGAGGCAGAGGAGGGCACCTTGATCGTGGTGGGTCTGGACAAAGCGTCCATGGCTTACCTGGAAGAACGTAAAGGGAAGGCCTTCTTTGGCACCTCGGTCATATATTTCAAAGCTGGTCAGTAGGCCCGACTGAGAAATTCAAAAAGGATAAGGGGGAGCCAAAAGAAAGAGGGGAATCGGAGTTTAGTGTATTTCAAGAGGCCCCATCACAAGCCGTCTGATAAAGATGCTGCTGCTGCTGCAGATAAACCTCCATCGGAGTAAAACGGCGTCTCAAGCCCAGGTGGAGCAAATAACTAAAGGTAAGCTACACGTAGTGTTCATACAGGAACCATGGACAATTTAGAACAAGGTTTCTGACTTGAACGACTGTAATTATCAACTCTTTTATGCAAAGACCGGGGCTAGACCCAGGGCGTGCATACTATGCCATAAGGGACTAAACTTTCTTTTTTCCCCAGAATTATCAACATCAGACGCCACAACTTTAGTATATGGCAGTCGAAACATGCTGATGGCTTCAGTGTATCTACCATCGGATACCCCGACACCTCCACCAACGTCGAATTTGAGGCGCATTATATCTTCCGCCAGGAGTAAAGGTAGGAATATCTTAATAGGCTGTGATGCCAACTCGCATCATCTCTCTTGGGGTAGCACTAATTGCAACAAAAGAGGCGATGCGTTATTTGAATATTTAGTGGCAAATAACCTCTTCACAGTAAATACTGGGAATGAACCAACTTTCATTAACAGAATTAGGCAAGAGGCACGTGTCAGAAATGCATTCTTTCTCGGATCATCGCTATATTTTCATGACTTTAGACCATCCTGATCCTAACCCCATACCATTTAGGAACAGGGCCAAGACGGACTGGTCAAGATTTAGGTCTAGTTTACAAAACAAACTCGAGAACTATCCACCACCAGTAGATACTGTAGGGCGCATAGATTCCGAGATAGATAGACTAAGTACTGATATTAGAGAATCCTTTGAGGACAGTTGTCCACTCAGAAATAGGCGAAACCCAAAAGAAAAACCCTGGATGACTGGTCAACTTATAAATCTCAGAAGAGAAACCAGAAGGCTCTTTCATAGGGCCCGTAGGAAGGGACTCGATATACACTGGGAAGAATATAAAGGTAAACTTAACGTTTACAATAAAAAAATAAGGGATGCCAAACGCGAATCCTGGAAGCTTTTCTGCGAACAGGTAGACAGCATTAGTGAGGCTTCCAAAATGAAGAAACTTCTGTGGAAAACCCACACTCAACCTGAGACACTTGTTGACTCGGAGGGCAGAAGGGCAGAGACACTTCCGTACGGTGCAGGAGAACCGTCCGGAAGCGGTACACCCCCCGGAGGAATATGGACAATCCAAGGATAACAATAGATACTCGAATGGTATGTAGAGCGGTGAAGAGCTTTTCGCCGTATAAAGCAGCAGGGCCTGATGGCATTTTCCCGGCTCTTCTTCAGAGAAGTATGGACCTGATAGAGGACAGGTTGGCTAATATCTTCACAATCTGTCTTACAAATGCATATACCCCCCTGGCATGGAGGGAGGCTAGATTTGTCTTCATTCCAAAACCGGGCAGGGCAAGCTATGCGGATCCGAGGGCTTACAGACCGATTAGCGAAACTTCATTCTTACTGAAGACATTGGAACGAATTGTGGATACAATGTTGAAGGAAAAGATACCGCACGATATACTGAAATTTAAACAACACGCTTATATTAAGGGCAGGTCTGTTGAGACGGCCCTACAAGAGGCTGTATATCCTATAGAGAGAACGTTAGATTTGGGTATGTACACCATGGCTGTATTTATCGATATAGAGGGGGCTTTTAATAATGTATGGACCTCGAGCATTATTGACTCGCTGGGCAACTTTGACTTGGACCAGAGATTGACTGGATGGATCAGTCATATGCTAAGGAACAGGAAGATAAGTTGCGAGGTTAACGACACAAGGGTAAGGGGGAATGTGTGTTGCGGAACGCCATAGGGGGGAATACTGCCTCCCTTGCTGTGGGTGGTAACCATAAATACCCTACTGAAGACATTATCCCAGGAAGGATTTGCTCCCGTCAGCTATGCAGACGATGTAGCGATACTGATAAGGGGAAACAATCCTAGGGTTCTTTGCGAAAGGGCAATAGAGGCCCTGAATTTAGCTTATAACTGGGCTACACAAAGGGGTCTCAATGTCAACCCAGAGAAGACTGAAATTTGTTACAAGGAAACGGAAGATTGCACATTTGGAATCACCGGTTTTCCGAGATAGGACGATACAGATTAATAAAAAGGTCAAATATCTAGGAGTGATACTCGACTGCAGGTTATCCTGGTAGGACCATATAGAAAGTAGGGTGATCAAGACCCAAAAAGTCTGGACCTATTACAGAAGGGCAATCGGGTCCAAATGGGGAATGAGCCCATCGATGGCACACTTGCTCTATACGAGTGTGGTAAGACCAATTGTGACGTACGCCTCGTTAGTATGGTGGACGTCCTTGGAGAGGAAGGTGAATATCAAACATCTTCAAAGGATACAAAGACAGTGCTGTATCGGCATCTGTGGCGCGATGAGAACCACATCAACTAAGGCGATGGAAAATATTTTATCAATACTGCCTATTGATATACAGGTTAAATACGAAGCAGCTCTGGCTGCTACGAGATTGATGGTAATGGGTGACTGGCTGACAAGGGAACACACAACCAAACACCAGAGTATAGTACACGTCTTACCCGGGAACAACGCTCGCACGGTCATGTCCGATAGAATCCCTATTAGATATGTACAATCACACTGCACCACCATAATATCGGAAGGTATGGAGTGGGAGGATGCAGGTACAATGAACCCCATAACTAACCTCTACACGGACGGGTCGAGGATTGGTGACCGATCGGGTGGAGGTTTCTGTGATATGGGTCGTAACTTTAGCAAATACTTCCGCCTGCCGAATCATAGCACGGTATTTCAGAGTGATATTGTGGTTATTACGGAAGGGATAAAATGGTTGAAGGAAACCGATAACAGACTACCGATTCGTATATTCACGGATAGTAGGAAGGTCATCGAGGCCCTGAGGAATCATGTGGTTCAATCTCGGTGTGTACTACAGTGCAAGGATGAGATTAACTCGTACACGCAATGTGGGGCATAGAGATAAAATGGATTCCAGGACATCAGGGGATACCTGGAAATGTTGAGGCAGATAGGCCTGCAAAGATGGGAGCATTAATGGCGAACATCACACTAGATAGTCAGAAGCCATTTCAGGTTTTTAAGACCGAACTAAAGCGATGGGCTATAGAATTGGCAGCACTCTACCGTAGGTAGGGTGACTAGAATTCTATGGGGGGACCCAGATAGTAGTAGGAAAAAGAAGGTCCTAACATTGAGTAGGCCAACACAACGGAGGTTGGTTTATTTAATAACAGGACATACAGAGTTAAGGATTCACCTGGCACGAATGGGTATCGTTGGCGATACCACATGCAGGGCCTGCCAGGAAGAGGACGAGACACTGGAGCACTACTTGTGCTATTGTCCAGCTTTTAGCCAAGTCAGAAGACAAACATTTAATCAGGAGATTATACAGGAATTCTTTATGTGCTCTAATTGGAAAGACTTAAGGAAGTACATTGAAGAAACTAGGTCCTTGACGTAATCAAACTCAGAGGTTTCCATGGTATCGGTGGAGGCTCCCTACAGTGGAATGCGAACTCCTTATTATAGAGCGCACAACAGGCCTATGAGGCCTAAGTGTAATTCAGGACGGATTGGGATGCTTATGTCCCTCTTTTTCAACTTAACCTAACCTAACCTTAAAGAACCGGAAAACATTGCTCAACACCTCTTTTATGGTAAATCTTTTCAGTGGTAGCATCAACTCCGAATTTTTACTGAACAACGTATGTTTCAATATTCCTCAACGTTCACTTCGCTCTTTTAACCCACTCTATGTTGCAGCTTGTCGTACTAACTACGAAATGTCAGATCCTCTTAGAAAACTATGTACTTGCTTTAATGAAATGTATCATTTTATAGATTTTTCGCATAACCTTTGTATCATCAAACGTAACGTCATATGTTTTTTTAATCATTAACATAGTAATTCTCTAAATAGCGCAATATTTAATTTGTATTAATTTAATTGAACTATATACTATTCTGCTTAAATAGTCTGTAAGAAAATTGTCCATAGACTAATTTAAATAAATAAATAGATTTTATTTTGCATTTTGTTTTATAAATACTTTTCTATATTACATTACATAATTTAATGATCAACAAATTATTTTACAAGAAAAAAATATTTTTATAAGAAAAAAATATTTTTATAAGAAACAAATTTTTTTATAAGAAAAAAATATTTTTATAAGAAACAAATTTTTTTATAAGCAAAAAGACGGCCCTTTCCGGAATGACTGTCAAAATAGATATTTAAAATTGGATACAGAGATGTCTTAAAGGAACTCTGTGCCACCACCAATTTAAACATTTACAGCCTTATGCAAAAAAACTTAACACAGACGGGTAAACCAGTGTTAAGAAAAATTACTTAGAGTATCTTGCAAAAACGGTTGTTAGCTTAAAGGCTCATTTAGCCGAACGTTGGAATCGTAAATGTTATGTAAATGTGTCAACTGATCCAAACTGTAATATGGCAAGTAGTGAAAACGCTTACTTGACTTTAATAAAATGTTGCCGTAATGTTGGAACCTGCAGAAAATAGAATTTTATTCTAAGGTTACGTGACAGTTGTAGACAGTGATGGGATGTATGCATGTTGAATGAGAATGGGGCACGAAAGACCTCTTTTGGTACTTATTGCTCTTTTGATATGTTTAGTTGATAAATATGTATAAGGACATGATATACGCATTTTATATGCTTAACTTTCTAAATAAATGTTTTATTCTCAATGAAATAGCTCATGTCTGTATGTGGTTGTTCGTTTCAGATGTATTAAACACTCGTTTGTACGTATATATAAACATTTTGCAATACTGCAAAACATATAATATATATTGTAATATGGAAAAAATTTGCCCATTTTAATAAACTTATGCCAAGGAATGACACATTATACTCTTAGCTGCGTATATTGGTGTTTCTGATGCATATTTGTGCCATTTAATTAATTTGCGTACTTTTTCAACACGAACGCCAATAACATAAACATATTAAAATGCCATCAATGTTTTAAACAGTTGTATAGAGTTTTATTGTATTTATTTTTGAAAGTGGTGCGCATCAGATTTTTTATGATAACCATATCTTCCACATCCATTATATAATATTATTTTCTTTATTAAATACACTCAATCGATATAGCTTACAAGAAACGCAATATTTTAAGAATTTTTGATGATCTTGTTTTTATAAATAGTTATATGTTGTTTGTTTTTGTCAAAAACATATGACACGATTGTAAGCATTCTATAAGTGTAGCAACATTTACATTTAACATCAAATAATTTAAAGTAGCTACTCATGTACTTTAAAGCGGTGTTAAAAATTTTTTTTGGCAAATGTTTTGTGAAAACTTTTAAGTAAAGCATTTCCATTTTGTGTATTTTTATATTAAAAATGCATACATTAAATTTAATGAACAGAATCGGTAAAATTATTTATTTCGATGTGAAAATTTTATTCAATGTGTAATTTTTTTTTAGAACGTATAAACCAAATAGCTGGCTATTATCGGGCACGTACTTATAAAAAAAAAGTACCGTTTTAGCAAGGAAACAGTGAGGAAAATTGTAACTGTGCTAAAACAAGACATTGAAGTAGACAGCAGTGTATGTGGAACATCACCAAAATACAATTTTGGTAGCCATCCACTGATTTTTGCGCTGTATTATTGTGCGTTGACTCCCGACACATTAACTGTTAAAGCTAAAAAATTTAAGAAATTTAAAAAAAGGAAATGATCATGTGGTTGTATATATATATATATATATATATATATATATATATATATATATATATATAAATATATATATATATATATATATATATATATATGTATATATATATATATATATATATATATGTATATATATATATATATATATATATATATATATATATATATATATATATATATATATAATATATATGTATATATCTGTGGCAATATGGAAGAGTAGCTTAAGTCGAAACTTGAAGTTTGAAATTTTGTGTAATTTTTATTCTACTTGATTTTTGCGAATAATTTATGAATTAATATACTGGTAACATATTTATTAGAGCAGAAGGATGAATATTTTAAAAAAATATTTTTGAATTCAGAAGATATTACGCCTTCTCTACTTAAGCGCTTTTTCGAAACTGAAATTTGCGTTGACCTGAACCTTAAGTAACTGAAGCGCTTCTGTTTAAATAAAAATTATGTATTGTGTAGTTTTAAGTAAACATAAGAGGTTTTATTCAAGTTTATAATAAGACATTAAAAAATATAAGGTTATTGTTTACATGACAATATTTTTGTTTTTAACGAAAAATTAAAAATAAATTCTATAATTAATAATATAACATTGTCGAATATGAAATTGTTTATTTATTCAAAAATCTCATCAGCCTCGGTTAAGCCCGGGTGGAAGTTTAACGTGTCTGCAGTATGCAAGTTTAAATAAAAGTCCTTATAAATGTCATAAATAAGTGGCAACATGTCAATTAAATCTTGTTTCTTCTTTTGATTAATTTCAAGTGGCGAAATATAGCATTGTTTTAAATTATTTTTTTTAATAGAGCTTATACCTCTTTTCCTTAAATTAATTTTTCTGAAAGGCTCATTTTCGTCAAGGGAACTTTTAAAGAAAACGGATCCAAATTCTTTAGTAAATCGTAACCATTTTATATCTGCCCAACAGTATTTCTGCCCATCGTCATCCACCTTTCTCCATAAAAATAATTCCTTAGCAGCACTCGCAAAATCAAAAAATTTATTAATATTCATTTCAATTACACTAAATTTTCTTTTTACTCCAACAGTCCTAATAAACTGATACCAGTCCCGAGGGTGGTGAATTTGTACAGATGTTACTTTTTTCTTTTTTTCGATCAAAGCATGATCACTATCACACTCCATATGTGTGTGGCCAGGAACCATAAACTTATGATCAATTATACTTATTGATCCTGTTGTGTCGGCTAATTGCATGAATATGGCAAACATTGTTGCAACAAAAGAATTTTTATTCTGGCCAGGGCAGCAGTACTATACAAAATTACATGGTTGACAGAGAGTGGCAGATTTTGTAAGTGTTGGAATAATCATGACGCTATCTCGTTGCCACCACGTTTAGCCAAAGCTTCGTGCCACATATAGCAGAATGGTTCATTTGTTACACAGTCATGCGCAGTTAGATTGAAAGTCCACAATGGCCTTTTATAAAATGATACTGACGAGCGTAAAAATGGCGTAGGAAGACATTGTTGCAAATCAAAGGAAAATACTTTTAAATTTTTATCAGCACTTGCCTTTTGCTTATCATTTCGTTTTGATTCAAAAGCTTGATTCGCTTCGTGATGGTGATCTGCTTGTTCAGTTTTTAAAGCAACCAGTGATTCTGCTTCTGCAACTTTTATTTTTGAATTGAACATGTCACATTTGTGACAAGTGTCTAGTTTTGGTTTTTTGAAATTTAAATTCAATGTGTGAAAAATCTGAGAAAATTTGGAAATTGATATAGAGTGATCATAATTTTCGCAATAAAGCCTATAAAGCTTAGCAACAGACAAATCGACAGGCAATTATCTCTTGGATGTGTCACGTCGAGTATAGTGCGATTCATATGAAGGGAAAGAGTTTATAAACTCAATCACTTCTATTTCCTTTGAAGCTGGAAGTTTTTTTGGGTTTGGGTGTTTTCCGCGATGATCGGTAAAAGCACCATTTTCTTCAATTTTTTTTTGCGACAGTCTTTAAAAACTGATCGCTTTCGCATAAAGTCCCTTTAAAACATTTCTGACAAACTCGTTGACCGCTTATTTCTAAATAATATTTGTATGTCTTCATTCGTTTCCTTGGATTAGTTTCACTTTTATCTTTCCGTATAGTTTTAGTTGAATGAATTTCAATTAATCCTGCTACAAACGCTTGTCGCAATTGGTACGATCCCAGCTGCCAGTACAGTTCATGAATTACTTGTTGCTGTTCTGGTGTAATTTTATCTTTGCATTTATTTCGGCAAGGCTGTAACACTCGCATTGCGCGACAAGGCACAATTTTGCCACTGCTTGAAGTGTAATATATACCTTTGTTGCGCAGATATTTCTTCGCATTTTTGGATGTTGACGGATTAGTATTTGCTTCTGTTTCTAACTGGCTTTCCTGCATTATGATTTTTTATATTATCACTTTTTAACCTTCATAACTTATTACTTACATCACTTATTTCATCTTGAGAATCTGTATTGCTTGTATCATTATTATATTCATTAATATTAACATTTGGATCCAAAACAGAATCATCGCTGTCAAATCCAAATGATTTTTCTTCCCATTCGATTTGTTTGTCCATTTTTATCACTTTACGGTTCAACCTGTACAAAAATTATTTCACGACTGACGCTTATGTGCAAGCTGACACAATATTTCGCAGAACAAAAGACACTTAAGTAAACATACAGTACCGTTATTTTTTAGCGTCGCGTGATTAAAACAGCTTGTGTCCTCATAAGCTATTCTGTAATATTTGTTTTTTGTTTCTTTCATTGAAAAACATTTCGTCGTAAGAACTTACATTCACTTAAAATAACTATACAAGAATCACATTTCATTAAAAAAACTTATGTAAACATAAGTTTTTTGGAAATAATGACTTTTTTCAAGGTTAACATCTATACAGCTTAACTGAAGTTAAGCGATACCGTTATATGATCAATGGAAAATCTGAATATGTAAACAAAACTATGTATACACAAGTTGTTTTGAACAATGCATTATTGAGTCAAAAAACTTAAGCTAAAAAGAACAAGTAAAAACGTTATATTCGACCGGCTCGAATCTTAAATACCCTCCAAATATTTAGTAAGTGAATTTGAAATGTTTAACTTGGTGGGACAGAGTTCCTTTATATAATATCGTACGTCAACGCCGACTAAAGGGGGCGGGGTTCAAAAATATACAATATCATGTTTTCCACAGACGAACGTATGGGCATTGCTAGACCGTCTTAGACTTCATCACAATTCTCTTTGGAGGGCATAAAAACTGTATTTTGGCGGGGTCGCTCTGGCAAGGGCTGTGGGGGAAACATTTCACCTTTGTCATAAAACTCTAAAAATAAATGCTTGGGATAATTATATACAAAATTAAAATTTCTTTTTTTTGATAGTGTCATTTAGAGGGCAAAGGGGGAGAGGGGGTAGAGCAGAAACAAGTAGACATAAAACTCTAAAAATAAATGCTTGGGATGATTATATACAAAATTTAAAACAAAAAAATTTTTTTTTGGTAGGGTCATTTAGGGGGTAAAGGAAGAGGGGATGGGGGGGTAGGGCAGAAATCGGCAGTCATAAAACTCTTAAGACAAATGCTTGGGATGATTATATAAAAAATTTAAAAAAAAAATTAATTTTTTTTGGTAGGGCCACTTAGGAGGCAAAGGAAGAGGGGGGGAGGGGTAGGGCAGAAATCGGCAGTCATAAAACTCTAAAGATAAATGTTAGGGATGATTATATACAAAATTTAATAACACATTTTTTTTTTTGGTAGGGTCATTTAAGGAGCAAAGGAAGAGGGGGGGGTAGGGCAGAAATCGGCAGTCATAAAACTCTTAAGATAAATGCTTGGGATGATTATATACAAAATTAAAAAAATTTTTTTTTTTTGGTAGGGTCATTTAGGGGGCGCAGGGGAAGGAGGGGGTAGGGCAGAGTAGTACCAGGTTTCGTCTCAGCTTCGTCAGTAAAGCTTAAAAGTGTTATTTTTAAGGAATGTAGGCTTACGTAAAACAATTTGTTAAATTTTTATGCTATTTTTGCCTATAATAACGCCCACTGAAGTGGGCGGGGTCAAAAAATATTTTTATTTTATTTAATGGCTCCAAGTTTAAGGCGTTGGACCGTATTTGACATAAAAATATATCATTTGCTTAACAAAATAACCAAAAAACTTTAAAAAATATGTTGTTTTTTCTGGGTTGGTTCAGTTCCTCTTAGGGGAACTTTTTTCCCCCTTGCCCGATTTAGCCCATCTTCGAACTTAACCTGCTCTAAGTTTTAAAATATATTTATGCCAAATTTCAAGAGTCTAGCTCTTTTCGTTTGGACTGAATCGTGATTTCCACAGACGGACGGACGGACATGCTCAGTTCGTCTTAGATTTCATCACTGATCAAGAATATATATACTTTATGGGGTCTGAGATGGATATTTCGATGCGTTACAAACGGAATGACAAAGTGAATATACATTCCAAATTCTTTTTTGGAGGGTATAAAAAGTACATAACATTGATAAAAAACAGAATTTTTCAAAACGGACTAAACACATTTGCTTTTGTAATGCGCCAAACGCCTTAACTCAATTCTGTCTTATGTCGACTTAAGCTACTCTTCCATATTGCCACAAATATATATGTAGATGTATATATATATATATATATATATATATATATATATCGTCAGCTTAGAGTGCAAAGGTGCTAAGTCCACTTTTTATACAAATTTACATTTTGATGCAGAACGAAAGATAAATGAAAAATACATCATACTAAACAAAAAAAAGTACAGTTATTTCGCTTATGATTGTTTGTAAACACTGATGTGCAAAAGTGCTAAGTCCACACCTGCCATATCGCACGTGCTAAGTCCCGTTAAAAAAAACCTACTTGTTCTTTTTAATCAAATTTTTCAATCGCAGTAATGAAACTAATTTTTATTGCTTAATAAACATTCACGTGAAAGAAAACTTCTAGTATTATCAGTTTGCCAATTTCATTTTATCACCAAAAGGTAAGTAACAATTTGCTTTTTTTTTTGTTTTTTTACGAATATGTCTTTCAAATATTTTTTTTTCATAGAATGTTAAAATGTCTCTTCATAACAGCAATAGCACTGGGCCACAACCACTTCAATGCAACAATTACGACAACTATGGCATTGAACCAGATGATGGAGTTGTTGGGCTAGTTCCTTATGGTTTTAATAGCGATTCTGACGACTCTTTTGACTTACCGACTAAGACCCAAAATCGCATAAAGAGAGTTCAGGTGCAGAAGTCAGCTTGGTTTGCGGCCAAAAATAAGAAATCCAGAGAAAGAGGAAAACGTTATTATGGGAAACAAAAAGAGAGCGACATTTGGAATTATGAAAAAATTAAAGAACCACGAGCCATTAAACAAAGATGTAAGTGTAAAAGTGATGCTTCTACCATAAAATGTGCCCAAATCAATGATGAAGAAAGACAAAAAATATTTAAACAATTCTGGCAAATGGATTGGAATGCAAAAAAAGTTTATGTAAACACATTGATACAAACAACTGCACCTTCAAGATCCCGAAATAGAAAGGTAAGCAACGAATCCAGAAGGAGCGTTACTTTACAATATCACCTCAAAGTGCAAAATAAATATATACGTGTATGCAGAACATTTTTTTTAAATACATTGAACGTAGGTCGACGTGCTGTGCTTAATTGGGTAAAGAAAGCTCTGGTTTCAAAATCTAATTTAAATGAAAGTGTTCCGAAAAAATGTAGTCAAGACAGACAATCCCTTAACTCATTTTTTGACTCGCTACCATCTATGGAATCCCATTATTGTCGTGCTTCAACGAATAAAAGATATCTTTTGCCTGAATGGCGTTCGAAAAAAATGATTTACGACTTTTATGTTAATGATTGGTGTAAAAGCCAAAAAGTGCACCCGCTCTCGATTTCGGTATTCTACGAAATATTTGATATCAAAAATCTTAGCTTATTCTCACCAAAGAAGGATCAATGTGAAACCTGTTCACATTATTCAGTCGGCAACCTTTCATATGAAGACTACACTCTTCACCAAGAAAAAAAAGAAGAAGCTAGAAATGAAAAAAACCAAGACAGAAATGAAGAAGCAAATGTGTTCACCGTTGATCTTCAAGCTGTCTTAATGGCTCCAATATCTCAAGTCAGCAGTCTCTACTACCGGACAAAGTTGCAGGTGCACAATTTGGTTTTTCATAATCTTATAAACCAAAAGGCATACTGTTTCTTATGGAATGAAGTTGAAGGCGGAGTAACTGCTGAGGAATTTGCAAGCATATGGGTTTTTTTTATTGAAGAAAAAATTATCCGTGAAAATGACCCTAAAAAATTATTTTTTACAGCGATGGGTGTAATTATCAAAATCGTAATTGCTTAATGAGTAACGCCCTGTTAAATACAGCAATCAAACATAATGTTACTATAGAACAAAAAATTCTTGAAACCGGGCATACCCAAATGGAGGCAGATAGCGTTCATTCTACAATTGAGCGTGCTATGAAAAATAGAAATATTGATGTTCCTGCGGAATATATTGGAATATGTAAAGGAGCCCGAAACAACCCCGAA
Source organism: Linnaemya tessellans (assembly GCA_951800035.1). NCBI lineage: Eukaryota > Metazoa > Arthropoda > Insecta > Diptera > Tachinidae > Linnaemya > Linnaemya tessellans. The sequence continues at coordinate 64,212,257 of OX637533.1, read as the reverse complement.
CCATATGATGTTACCTATTTGGATCATTCCTTTTTTAAAACATTTAAAAACGTTAAATTTATCAAAAATATTCGACCTGGTCGTGGAAAAGGCGATGCAAAAGTAACGGATATTCGTGGTATTAAATATACACCGAATGGTGAAATATATTTTAAGCTCAGATTTCCTGATCCATGGGAAGTACTACCCCAAAGAATAGATGGTAATGTAGTGGCGTTGGACTGGTCAAATTTTCAACAGCTTTACCAGGAAAGAAGAAAAATAACAGCTAAAAAATATGAAGACCTGCAATATTTAAAAACTACTTTGCCGAAAGACCACCACAAATTCTACGACGATTTACCTCACGAATGATTATATTTTTTCACTTAGTAGCTACGAAGTAAGCCGGCCGAATTTTATTTTGTGATAACCATATTTAATATTATTGAATATTTTTTTAATTAATAATTATTGAATAATTTTTAATTAATAATTAATTAATTAATTAATAATTAATGTAATATTTTTTTATTTAACAGCAATGAAATAAGACTGTCTTTAATGTTTTTTGTTACAATAAAAAAAAAAAAAATTATAAAATTGTTTTTTTTTTTCATAAATATTTAACAAATGATTTTAAGAAAATGTGCTAAGTCCAATGCACAAACATAAAACAAGTTACAGAAAATGAGCTAAGTCCCGAAAATGCTTGAAAATCAGCAGCGTGTGCTATTTTTCAATTGCTCCTTTTTGATAATTAAAAAATGAACCAACACCGATAAAATTACGTTTAAAGTTTTATAGAATATTTCCATAGATTCATTTAGGAAAGTTTTATGTCTCTCCTGTAAAGTCTTAATATGTGGACTTAGCACCTTTGCACTCTAAGCTGACGATATATATATATATATATATATATATATATATATATATATATACATATATATATATATATATATATATATATATATATATATATATATATATATGTATATATATATATATATATATATATATATATATATATATATATATATATATATATATATATATACATATATGTGATGTACATTACTTTCTGCCACTTCCACCCATGCTTTTTTCTTTGAATGGTTGGTATTGTTGTCCGTATTTTTGTTTTCAATGACTTTTAAGCTGGATTCACCCATTGTTCCGAAACAATTTTTTTTATATGTAGTTTGACGTCTCTCTTTTTGAGAGAGTGAGCGAAAGAGAGTTAACTTTTTTCGGAACATGAATTGGTTTAAGTTTAAATAGACTTGTGTCGAACTCTTTCATTCGCTCGTTTTTGACAAGAACCTTTGATCAAACCCGTTTAAATTACATAGGTTTGATCATAGGTTCTTGTCAAAAACGATCGGATGAAAGAGTTCGGAACAAGTCTAATTTTAAAGCGGCATGGCCACACATCAAACTGGTGCTTCAAACTTGTGTATGTGTTGGTAAAATTCAGTTTGAGAGTGAAAATCTAAATTGGTTTGATATTCTTCAAACTCACATCAAACCATACGTGTGAGTTTTTTTCACTAACACTATCAAAGAAAAGCAGAGTTTGAAGCATCAGTTTGATGTGTGGCCATGCCGCTTAATATTTGTTCTGAAACATTTCAACTGTGATGCCAGTTACTTTAAATTTTTAAGTAAAGTTGAGCTGAGATGCCACATCATATTATATGAACACCTATATAATACAATACAATCTTAATAAAATAAAATTTTTATTATATTACGATTGTTTAATTTACAATTTGTTTATTACACAATAAAATATATGAGTGTGACGCCAAGAAAACAAGCAAATTGCATTCATCTGCTACCTAATTGTGCTGCCTAATTGAAAAAGTAACACGCATCGTTTACAAAAATATCTCATATGGTACCCTTGTTTTTCCAGAACAATTGTTCGAAGTGGGTGAATCGTTTCAGAACAAACTCTCAAAAAACTAAAATTGTTTCCGAAAAAAAATTTGTGAATGGGTGAATCCAGCTTTACCTTCTTTCTTATAAGTTCCTTAAGCAGCATCTGTGACGGTATATATCATTCAAAGTATTAACACACATAATGTAAAAACAATAAAATTTATAGTGATGTACATGCAATCAACACAAGTAAAGAATGGTTGTTTTTTAAATAATCGGTTTAAACCTTAACAAAAAATGGCGTATTTATTATTTTGCACTATTATAAATATCTTTAGTTTATGATTTTTCTGCAGTATATATATTATTTTGCATGTAAAATATTAAAAATGTTATTTTATGTTAAAAATATACAAAACATTGTTAAAACATCCGACTATCAGGATGAATTAGTACTCACTATTTTGAATCGTTAACTACAAAGAGACAAGAGAGAATGATGACGTTGCCAGTATCAACAAGTAAAATTATTTGAAGTATGCAATAGTTAACGCACTGTTTTTGCATATAATTTTGTTGGCTGAAGTAGTAGAACACAAGACTATGAAGCGGAGTGTCGTGAGTTCGAGCCCGCGCTGAGTCATGAAATATTGTGTTGAATTCTTCTGAACAGCATTAGTGTGTGATTGTGTTAGTTTTTGCCAGCCTGTTTCAATGATGAAGGCATAGTCACTGATCACTGAACATAATTGGCAGCGACTGACACTATCATGTACCAAAAGCAGAGTAACAGCACCCACCTTCTTCGCCCCTCTAGCAAAAATTAGCCGGCGAAGTAAAAGGTTGAAATAGCTACAAAAACAACTGTCTATCTTCTCATCTTTCCTAATCTGTCCCCTCAATACTATCCCCTCGTTTTCAGTTCCGGCGCAATGCATTGCATATATAAAGAAAAACATAGGTATGTTAGCCTTAAAGTAGCTATTAACTAACGTGAACTTCAAGCATCAATTAAGATTTTTTTTGCATAAGACCGTTAAAATTTACTTACTAAATATTTGGAGGGTATTTAAGATTCGACCCGGTCGAATATAACGTTTTTAGTTGTTTCAATATATTAAACCTATTTTATACTTCGCGAAGAATTAAATTTGTATTACAATCCAAAAAACATTTTAAATTTTATAAAAGTAATCAAATAAGTTCCTTATACATATAAACTACATTCGTGTAAAAAGTAAAAAATAAATTAAAAATTCTATTGAATGTGTGGAAGACTGCAAACTTTTTTTGGTACATAAAAATATCCATGTAAGTTCCCAATTTTGTTTTTTTTTTAACTAAACCTATTTAATACTTCAGGAAGAATTAAATCGGTATTAAAAAAAACAAAAAAGAAAAATTTGGTTTCAGGGTTGGAAAATCCAGATTATTTTGGTACATAAAAGTAGTAGTTTATGTTCCTAATTTTGGTTTATATCAGTGAAAAATGAAGTAGGTTTATTTCAGTGAAAGTGAAAGTAGGTTTACTTTATACTTCGCAAAGAATGAAATTGGTATCAAAATATAAAAAAAAAACAATTAAACTTTTATTACAGTGTTGGAAAATCTTGAAAAACTTTTTCGGTAAATATACAAATATTTACCTAATAATATAGCTCCTAATTTTTGTTTTCCAGGGTTGAAAATTTAAAAATTCTCTTGTAGGGTTTGAAAACTGCACTTTTTTGGTACATACATATAAAATGATATTGTTGTTTAGTGAATTAAACCTATTTATATAATTAAATTGGTATTAAAAACCTATTCCAGTGTTGGACAATCGAAGTGTTTTTGGTAACTAGAAGAAAGTAAAACGGCTACTAATTTTTGTATTTTTTAGTTTTAATTTTTTCAGGGAGATACAAATTGGTATTGAAATTCTAAAAAAGTGGTCTTTTGATAATTTTTTTGATACATAAAAGTAACCAAATATAGGGTCTGCAGTCTAACGTTTTTAAGACTTAGCTCATGTCTGATTTGACAGATAATTAGTTTTATCCTTCCGCTGAACGAATATGGTTGACCATCCAATGCGTTTTCGCTTCGCTAAGTGGGCCTGCAAAAAAATTATCTTTTCAGATGGAGTTCATTTTGATCTTGGCGAGTATCTAAGCAAGCATTGTCGCATTTGGGGCACAGAAAACCCGCACGCACGCCATTTTTCTTCGAAAATGAGCAAGGAGTGGCCGTTACAGTCATTGGCGATCGTTATCGGGCCATGCAGCCATTTGAATGAAATTATTTTCCATTATTAACCGGAAGGATTGTACTTAAAAAAAAAAGAAATTTCAGAATATATTCAGTAGTTTTTTTCATAGCATTTTAAAAAAAAAATTATTTGGCAGAGCCTATAGATTATCCCCGGTATTCATAAAAAATAAAACGTATTTGAAATCTGTTTTAAGAAAATTTTGTATGAAAAAATTTGATTAAAATACATTTCAAACTCATTTAAAATTTTATGAATACCGGGGTATGAATTTTAGCTTTTTCAGTAACTTACACCTATTTTATACTTCAGGATGAATAGAATTTTTATTGAAAATTCGAAAAACGTTGGAAGACGATTCTAGGGTTGGACAATTAGAACTTTCTTTGGTACGTAAACTAACCAACTGAAACGAATATTTTTTGTTTGTAGATTAAACATATTTAATATATTTGAAAGACTTTCATTGGTATTAGAAGTAAGAAAAGCTAAAAATTTAAACGTTATCAGAAATATTAAAGTAACAAAATTTTTTTTTTTTTTTTGTAATTAAATCTATTTTCTTAAATTATTTCTGACAGATATAAGAAATATATCGGTGACTGGTATTTAAGAATCGGCACAGCAGAATATAGCATTTTTAATTGTTGTTAAATTGAATTTGGTAAACAATTTTTATTGCAAAATCAAAAATGTGATTCAAATATGAAAACATAATTAGGTGTATTTTTCAAAACATAAGTAATCATAAAATAAAAAGTTTAAAAAAATATTTTGAGATTATAGTATGCACTCAGAAACTTTTTAGTTTCCATCTAAAAAATTCTATTTACGGCCATTTTCACAATGTATGATTACGTCTTAACAATGTATGATAAAGTCCACTTTAATTTTTAATCGTACATTATGAAAAGATGCGTTAGTGTACTTATTTATGTATAGGAATCACTTTCAACTGTTTTATATAAAAGCGACTTCATTACTTCATAAATTGAATTGGATTCACAATTTACCACGTTTTACAAATATATTTAAACATTAACAATTTAATATCACAAATAAATTCCGAAGCTATAAACTTAAGCCTTGATTTACTCTTTCTTCTAAAATTACTATTTTATTTTAATTTTAATTTGATTAATATGAGTCTAAGTCACTTTATGGAATAATACAATCGCTTTTGCATAAAAAGTTGAAAGTTGTATGGATATATATAAATATATATATATATATATATATATACATATATATATATATATATATATATATATATATACATATATATATATACATATATATATATATATATATATATATATATATATATATATATATATATCTATATACAGGTGTTGGTATCCCCTATACATAGGGGTTGGTATCCCCTGTGTATAGGTTAGCTCCTTTGAGAGTATATAGTGCATTTCGAAAAGTGTCGGACGAAGCGACTTTTAACATTGCAGGTTTAATTCCAATCGATTTAGATATCATAAATAGGGTTAACTCGCACTTATGTTTACAGAGGTGGCAGGAACGCTGGTCAACCAATGAAAGGGAAAGATGGACTTATGCATTAATACCCGACATCAGAGTATGGTTGACTAGGAAACATCTTTTCCGTTGCAAGCATGACGATTCACCATTCTGTCCACATTGCGGAGGGAATGTAGTTGAAGATGCTGAGCTTGTCGTCTTTGTCTGCTCACAATTCAACAACTGGAGGTCGTATTTAGAAGAAAGATTGAGGCGTACGATCAGCTCGTGGAATATAATTCCGGTCATGCTGGAATCTTTATTAAATTGGACCAGCGTGTGTGATTTCGTAGATTAGAACAGATTCGTAGGAGAATGAATACGTCTTAAATTTAAATTTCGAACCTCCTTACCTAGGAACTAAGGAGGACGTAGAAATAATACTGATAACATTACCCACCCTGACGAGACGTCAAGGCTGTTCCAGGGTGGTGCTAGTGAAGTTGTCCTGGGGCCACTTTTGATATTTATATATATATATATATATATATATATACATATGTATATATATACATATATACATATATATATATATATATATATATATTTATATATATATATATATATATGTATATATATATATATATATATATATATATATATATATATACATATATATATATATGTATACATACATTAAATCTAATTTTCAAAACAATTGCACAATTTGAAATCGTCGTGATTTACAGCAAAGGTCTGTATTATAAATCAATTTTGTCCAGGTGAAATTTATAGAAAAGCAAAAAGAAAATTTCTAAAATAAATTAAAATTTGATTTGTACGCAAGTTCATCACCGAACAAACGTACAGATTCATGACTTGCTTTGCCTTCAAAATTATTTATAATTTTTATGGAAAATAAAAGGCTAGAGAGCAAAGAGTGGGGGTGCTGTTGGCTGAAGTAGTTAACACCAGACTATGAAGCGGAGGGTCCTGAGTTTGAGTCCGCGCTCAGTCATGAATATTGTGTCGAATTCTTCTGATCAGCATGGTTATGTTAGGTATTGTCATCCCGTTTCAGTGATGAAGGCATAGTACTGGTCACTGAGCATAATTGCCAGTGGCTGACACTATCATGTGCTGAAGAGTAGAGGAACAGCACCCTTTTTTGTTAGCGCTATAGCAAAAATTGTACATTTTCCGTAGCAACACCTAACATATCAAGCTTTTCATGAACATACAGCTAAACATATAAAACTCCTACAATTTTGGGATACAGTTCGATCATTTACTTCGGAAATTACAGAAACTTCGTTACATATAATATCAACTATTTCTAAGAGCATCTTACATATATCGTCTGAAGGCGAAAACAAACTTTTAAAACAGACAAATTCTGAGTTTGTGTTGTACTAAAAACATTACAGCACAAATGAAACAAACATTTCTATATGGAATAATAATACAGTTCAGAATATGCAAGTTTCACTGAAGATAGCCTCGCACATCAACAGCAAGAGCATAGAAATAATTAAAAATCCTGCTGAGTTGTCTAATATTGAGGTCCCGCACAGATACGCTATTTTAAAGACCCATTTTTGCATATAATGTAAATCTTTGCATACTAATATAGCCAGACATTTGTGTTCAAAACATAAGTCAGAGAAATTGGTGAAAGAAGCGCCACAATTGCCACTTAGATCAGATACAGGCGTTTCATAGCACAATTGTTTAATTTAGTCGTCGATGAGACAGCGACGAATGAATATCAGGCGGATGCTTACGAATTTTTTTATATTTTTTTCCAGAATATTTGTCCAGCAAACAATTTCAGCCATAATGATATGCGAAAACTAGTTTGTCCTAAACAATGCTTTCGATAACATACAATACCTTTTATACAATTTTTCTCCAATAACGGCCTATACTAATTCTCCTAATTTAGTAATACACTTAGTCTTATTAATTAGTCTGTGCAAAATCTTATCAAAAATATTTTGAATATGTTTCCCATATGAAAATGATCTTCCATGCCGACAAATATCAAGCTTATTAAGTTTGATAAGTGCCCACAACTGACTTAGATCCAAAAAGCTATTGGTTATTATTAATAAATTAATAAAAAGGCATTAGATGACCAAGTTACTGAAAAGCGAACAAAAAAACATAATTTTCCATCATTGCGTGATATAACATGTAGTTTCTTTATATTAAAACGAATCTCTGCTGGGGTAGTTCTCAGTGGGTATCCAGGGTAAATAAAACACTTTTTTTTAGACGTTATAAACTCAAATATTTTATTTATGATGTTATTCCAAGGATTTATTGTAATGTCATTTCCAATTACGTATAGGACAATCAACCAGCCTAACTACGCAGGAAAAGAAATGCCGTGAAAACGAGTGTCGCAGATTACCGGTCAAACGTGTGGTCAGCGTCGTGGTAGGTGATACAATACCCATCTCACATACAAGTGGTCTTGAAATTTATATGAATTGGTATTAGTGTATTAGTAAACCCTATGCCTGGGACCTAAGGCTGTATTAACCAGTAGTCTCCCTGTGCACTACTACATATTGGCCTGGGCACTATGGCTGTAATAACCAGTAGAAACCCTCTACCACTACTACTATTTGGTCTGGGAACTATGGCTATAAAAACCAGTAGAAACCCTCTACCAATACTTTGAATTGAATTTGCGTGTCTAAGAGTACTTCCACCACCGAAGCTATAAAAACCTGCGGTAGTGTCCGTTCACTCAGACAGCGCAAACTCAACTGAAGTTGTAGTGATAGTTTAAGCCAAGCTGTAGTGATACACACACATACATGGTATCCAGGCACTAATAATAATAGTAATAATAATTATAATAATAATATCAATAGTAATATAAATATTAATACTGATAGTAATAATCATACTAGTAATAATAATGGTAGTAACAGAATGCCAACTCTTGAGAAAATAATATAATATAGTTTCACTAGTTATGTTTTTAAGAAAAATATTGTTTGATAAAAAAAGAAAATATTTTTATGAAACGAAGATTACTTCGTTACATCTCCCTCCTGCTTCCGATTGTTTATGGAACTGAAATCTCGTTGTCATTTCTCGGTTTTGGAAAGATTAGTCTTTCATCTTGTAAGACAATCCAGACATCTAAAGACCGGCGAATATGTACTTCTACTCGATAATCCTGACAAACTACTTTAAAACGTGTACGCCGACCCGGTTGTATTGGTTTGATTGAAGACACAATCTCACGAATTATTTCATTACGTAGCTCAACGTTTTCATCTTTATCTATACCCAATTCGTGAATGAGTTTGGCAAGTGGGTCAGATGGGGTAATCGGTGGTGAAATAAAGGATTGGATGTCTAGTTTTGGTAGATTGGTTTCAACGGCGGTGATAATTACTTTATTTTTTTTGCTGAGGTATGTCAATCACAATAGCCTTTTTACGTTTCCTAGTTTCGAGTTCTAGGCTTTGTCTGAATTTCAGACAGCTTTTTCCAAATTTGGCATCATTCATGTCGGAGTCTAGATAAGACAGATGTAAAGAAAATGTTTGATTAAATGACTTACTCGTGGTATGGTTTTATGTCTTGAATATGCGCGGTGCCTTGGTCCTTCTTACGGTTACTAACATCGACCAGGCGTACAATTACAGGGGAAATGAACTCGGCGACCATATATGGGCCATCGAAACGAGGTGCTAATTTTGCAGCAAAATGATCAGCAGCTTTGGATAAAACACGTTTTCTAACTAATACAAGGTCCCCTTTCCGTGGAGCCCATTCGCGACGTCTCAAGTTATAGTGGACAGCTTGTGAACTGGAAGCTGTTTGCAGATTTGATTGTACAATTTTAAATATTTCTTGTAGGTGTTTGGCCTTATCTCCCGGGTTAAAGCTGGGTTCTGTATTTTCTAACAGAGTTTTTTCGACGAACAAGTTGTTGGGTAGTCGTAGTTCCCTGCCTTGTACTAAATACGCTGGGCTATAATTGGTAGAGCTTTGTTTGCTGGAATTTATGGCCAGCATTAATTCGGGCAATTGATCGTCCCAGGTTCGTTGGTTCCCTTGCGTGTATTGGGCGATCATCGTCTTAATGGTCCGATTTGACCTCTCAGTGGGATTTTCATGGGGTGAATAGGGTGCGGTGAATATATGCTTAACTCCAATGGACTTAAAATATTTATTGCAGTCGCGACTTTTAAATTGTGTTCCGTTGTCTGTAAGTAGAATATGCGGTATGCCGAAGCGGGCCAAAATTCTCTCTCGAAAAGCCTTTATAAAGGTTTTAGTAGTTGCCTGCCTTACCGCTACAAACTCAGTCCATTTAGTAAATTTCTCATGAAACACTATCAGTGTTGTATTTCCATGTATAGAGCGGGGAAGAGGTCCCACAAAGTCCGCACATACAGTGTGCCATGGTTGGCATACATGTCTGGTATACATTTTTCCGGCCGGAGACTGCTGAAGGGGCTTAAATCGTTGGCAAAGTTCACATTTCCTTACGTATTTGGCAATATCTCGAAATATTCCTGGCCAATAGTAGAGCTTTGTCACTCTAGACGTCGTTTTATTGATACCCAGATGACCAGCTGTCACCTCATCATGGCATTCTTTTAACACTCTATTTCTTTCCCATCTGGGTACCACCAATTTCCAAGGAACTGGATCCACTTCATTGTAAGCGGAGGAGTCGTAAATGTGCCTTCTTAAATTGCCACCCTCGTCAATTTGATAGTCAGGTAGTTTTTCAGGGTTTGTGTTCACCACTTTTAATATTCTCGAATACCAAGGATCATCTTTTTCTTTTGACTGCTTAAGCATTTGGAGGACTGCCCGACTCGGTCCTTCAGAGCTTAAGGGGGACCTAGAAAGAGAATCGGCAATAACATTTAATTTACCTTTCCTATAGCGAACTTCGTAGTCGAACTGCAGTAGCTCAAGGGCCCATCGTGCAATTCTTCCTGACGGCGACTGAATGGAATTTAGCCATTTTAGAGATTGGTGGTCCGTAACGACAATAAAATGGTATCCCTCTATGTAGTGCCTCATTTTTCTAATTCCCCAGACTATGGCCAGACATTCTTTTTCAGTTACGGTATAGTTACGTTCTGGAGGCAAAAGGGTACGGCTGGCATAAGCAATAACCTTTTCACCATCGGAGAATTCTTGCGTCAACACGACTCCTAAACCAACATCACTTGCATCTGTTTGAAGTATAAAAGTACGGTTGAAATCGGGACATACGAGAGCAGGCGCTTCCACTAATTTTTGCTTAATCGTTTCAAATGCTTTCTTTTGTTCTTCCCGCCATTCCCACTTTTGATCTTTTCTTAGTAGTTTATTTAACGGGCTAGTCAGTGCTGAAAAATCTGGTACAAAGCGTCGGTACCAAGCGGCTGTATTTACGAAAGAACGTAGCTCCTTGAGTGTTTTGGGTTCCGATATTGCTAGTATAGCGTTTACTTTTTCCGGATCAGTATGCACACCTCTTTCGCTTACAACATGACCCAGGTATCGAATTTCCTTCTTTACAAACATACATTTGTCTTTATTAATACGTAAGTTTGCTGCCACCAAACGATCGAAGACGGTTTTTAGGTTTCTTAAATGTTCCTCTAACGAACTTCCCATCACAACTATGTCATCGAGATAGGCAAATGCGAATGCATCCAATTCTGTACCTATGACTTCATCAAGAGCCCTTTGAAAAGTTGCTGGTGCAGAGTGGAGGCCGAAGGGCATGACACGCCATTGAAATAGACCACGCCCTGGAACGGTGAATGCGGTATACTTTTTACTTTTTGGAGACATTGGTATCTGCCAGTATCCATGTCGCAAGTTGATGGTGCTAAAATATTTACTATTTCGAAGTTTCTCAAGAATAGAATTAATCTGAGGGATAGGGTATGCATCGCGTATAGAATTTTCATTGATTTGCCGGTAATCGACGCATAGTCGCCATTCATTGTTTTTCTTACGCGCAAGGACAATTGGACTACTGTATGGGCTTTTCGATGGTTCGATACGCTCATCCTTAAGCAACTCGTCTATTTGATCATTAATTACCTTTTGCATAGCTGGATTTCTAGGATAATATCGTTGACGTAGTGGTCGAGAATGTTTCATAGCTATAACGTGCTCAGTTACATTTGAAAATCGCGAGATAGATTCAAAGCGGGGAAGTTCACGTTCCAAGAATTCTTTGACTTTCTGATCCGTTGAGGTATCGGAAGAGGTAATGACATTCGAAGTGCTGTGTATCGTATTGAGTTGACCAGTTGAAGACGTAGGGCACATACCTGAATATGTCTTCGACTTTATTCGAGGTACTATGTGTAGTTCACATCCTGATTGTTCAATGAAATCCATACCGATGATGATTGGATCGATGCTGGATCTTAAAACTAAAAATTTTTGAAGGTATACCACACCTTTAACTGTAAACCAGATATTGACTGAACCCTCAACTGGTATAGTAGAACGATCGGCTAATTCAATTTTACTTACATGGGAAGGCTTGATAGGAATATTCAATTCATTTACGACTGACTGGACTATGCACGAGTGAGTTGCCCCTGTGTCTACGGAAGCTGAATAAGTTTTATGTCTTATCGTAATCCTTGTTCTTAAGCGTAGCTCGTTATCCGGGGTTAATAGAATCGGAAAGGGTTTGACGTTCAGAGATTTACTTCCCCTTCCCTTTTTGAAGGATCTCTGCGAATGTTTCCCGATGGAGATCTGCAGCAGTCAATGGACCGAACACCCTGTCGTCCACAGTCCCAACAAAATAATACTTGAGGTTTCGAACAGGACATACGTTGGTGTCCCAGTTCCCCACAACGGTAACATACACTTAATCTAGCACCTGTAGCCACGGCGGATTGCACACGATGGATAAGTTTTTTTTGTAATGCTTCCTCACCCTTTATACTTTCGAAATCTTGGGCTAGGACGATGAGTTCCCTTAGCTTACTGAAGTCTCGTCGTTTTATGTAGTTCTTATATTCAAATCGACAGTTACGAAAAATTCGTTCCAGTTGGTCACTTTCCGGCATATTTGCCCACCGCATCAAGGTTTGTAGCCCAGTAACATAATCCACAAAGCTTTCATTAGGTCTTTGTAGACGGTTTCTAATTTCATCATCTAATGAGTCAAAAAAACGGACCGGCAAAAAGAATAATTTAAAATCATCGACGAAATCCCCATACGATTCCCAGTTTTTGTAGTTATTGCGATACCAAGATAACGCTTCTCCCTTTAGCAATTCCGGCATAAAGTTCAATAAGGTTTTGCGAGCAACAGAATAACATGTGGCTAACTCTTCTATTCGTTCTAAAAAAACTAACGGGTCTTTTCCACCATCATACTTTACTCCCCATTACCGAACTTTATCACAAATATCAGACTCATTACGGTTAGTTGGTACGGATTCACTAAGGTCTATTGGAGAAGGGGCACGGGAAAGCGGAATATTTTGAATTTTTAAGTTTTTACCTGAACTCGTGGCCTCGTAACTTAACCTCAAATTTTGAATGTACAGCTCGTGGTCTGGCGGGATGTTATCTCTGTCCATATAGGCTCGGAGTCGGCTCCTTAATTCTTCCACTGTACCCTCATCACATAATCCAAGATCTTTTAAGCATGTGCTTAAAGTGTCTTTCTTCACCAAGTTTATAAATGCCCGGCTCATTATTGTAAAGGTAAAATTGTGTACTTTTCCAAAAGTATCAATACTTTTCAAAATTGTTGAATGAAATGTTTTATTTTGTTTTTAATGTGTTTAGTATTGAGTTGGTTTATTATTATTTAATTTATTTAATATTTGATTTATTTTTATTTTACTTCCTTTTTTTTTTTTTGTGCTTGTATTTGCTTTTATTTTATAGTCCCTGCTCGGGCGCCATTAAAACGAATCTCTGCTGGGGTAGTTCTCAGTGGGTATCCAGGGTAAATAAAACACTTTTTTTTAGACGTTATAAACTCAAATATTTTATTTATGATGTTATTCCAAGGATTTATTGTAATGTCATTTCCAATTACGTATAGGACAATCAACCAGCCTAACTACGCAGGAAAAGAAATGCCGTGAAAACGAGTGTCGCAGATTACCGGTCAAACGTGTGGTCAGCGTCGTGGTAGGTGATACAATACCCATCTCACATACAAGTGGTCTTGAAATTTATATGAATTGGTATTAGTGTATTAGTAAACCCTATGCCTGGGACCTAAGGCTGTATTAACCAGTAGTCTCCCTGTGCACTACTACATATTGGCCTGGGCACTATGGCTGTAATAACCAGTAGAAACCCTCTACCACTACTACTATTTGGTCTGGGAACTATGGCTATAAAAACCAGTAGAAACCCTCTACCAATACTTTGAATTGAATTTGCGTGTCTAAGAGTACTTCCACCACCGAAGCTATAAAAACCTGCGGTAGTGTCCGTTCACTCAGACAGCGCAAACTCAACTGAAGTTGTAGTGATAGTTTAAGCCAAGCTGTAGTGATACACACACATACACTAGATCACTACTATGTAGTGATGAGAGCCAGTAAACGAATGACAACTCACACTCAAAGTTTTAATACACTCTTGCTCTGGTTGATTCTCTTATACTACTCTTATACTACTCTTCTATATCTTATTTACATTTTAAGCTAACATAACTGAAATAAAATGCATTGCTATTTACATTAATGAGCAAAACTATAGTGCTAAATGATTCAATACTAATGAATAATAACATGGTATCCAGGCACTAATAATAATAGTAATAATAATTATAATAATAATATCAATAGTAATATAAATATTAATACTGATAGTAATAATCATACTAGTAATAATAATGGTAGTAACAGAATGCCAACTCTTGAGAAAATAATATAATATAGTTTCACTAGTTATGTTTTTAAGAAAAATATTGTTTGATAAAAAAAGAAAATATTTTTATGAAACGAAGATTACTTCGTTACAATATCACGCAAAAAAATAAAATATTTGATGCTATTCGTCAGTACAGAAATCAAACGCCTTACCATTGACAGGTATTTAAACAAAGTGACAATACTAGAAACTATTGGAAGTGACGTTTTTGAGAAGGTATTACAAGAGTCTGTGGTACGTCCGCGTGACAATGAGAGGAAAATTACGAAAGACCGTACCCGTTTTGTAGAGCCCACTGTTCACAAAGCGATAGATGTAATTAATAAATATAGGACCAATGCATTTTCTAAACACATATATAACATCAAAATTTCCTATACCATATTACAGACCATGTGTTCTTCATAATAAAATTTCTGTAGAGTGTGGCGTGGAGATTCCAAATAGCTTAAGAGACACTTTCTTGAGGAAACATATCGCTACGTATACATTCTTGTTAAGTGTGGAGGATGCAAGAATAGAAAAACTTATAAATTTTACGGGTCATCATAGAGATATTCATAAAAATTATAACTTTTTTAACATTTGATAATTTTAATTCCTTTAGGAATTAAAATTAAGTTTAAATCGAAAGCCAGAAAATCATTTGAATTATTCGCCTTTTCTAAGTTGAACTTAGATATTCCATTCAACTTAATTAGTGTTGCAGAATCTTTAAGAATCTCATTAATGGCCACGACCTGCGGGTTATCACTATTCCATAAAATAATTGAAAAACCTAAAATAATCGAACAATGATTATAGGATTGGGTATTTCAATAATTACATACATACATCGATATAATCAATAAATTTGATAAATTCACAATCTCTGTTATGTCTTTTAAAATATTATTGAAAATAAAAGATTTCAAAGGAAAAACCAACTATTTGTAAATATTTCAAAAAGGCATTTTTAAATCAAAACTTTTGGGGTTATGTTTTCAAAATGTTCCATATTTTAAATAAAAATCTTCATTATAATATTAAACAATGTTGTATACATTGTTTTTATAATGCTAGGAATACAGCTGGGACAAACCGAGGCGAATTAATACCAGGTGAACTCATTGGTGAATTCAATGCAAGTTGAAATGTCAAAATCGTTTGGAAGTATATAGAAAAAAGAGTTGACAGACAAACTTGCTAAAAGTTAAACCAGCACAAAGTAGAAAAAAAATTCGGAAAACAGTTGTCGAGTTCAACTCATATGAATTCGCCTTGGGACGAACAAGAATTCGTTGTTGAAAATTCGTTCTGCACATGCCTCGTATGAAGTATAATAACAATGAAAGAATAACAACTGTTTGAATTTATAAAACTATATATGGTTCGTGTCTGGCCAATTAAAACATTAGTATTATTTAAAAAATTAAAATTAAAAACCGAAAAATTAAATTAAAAAACAAAATATTAAAATTAAAAAACAAAATTTCAAATACATTTACTCGATGTTTAGATATATATACGGTCTTATGCAAAAAAATCTTAATTGATGCTTGAAGTTCACGTCAGTCAATAGCTACTTTAAGGCTAACATACCTATGTTTAAAAATGATATGCAAAAACAGTGCGTTAACTATTGCATACTTCAAATCATTTTACTTGTTGGTACTGGCAACGTCATCATTCTCTCTTGTCTCTTTATAGTTAACGATGCAAAAAAGTGAGAATTAATTCATCCTGATAGTCGGATGTTTTAACAATGTTTTGTATATTTTTAATATAAAATTAAATTTTTAACTTTTTATATGCAAAATAATATATATAATACATAAAAAACATAAACTAAACATATTTATAACAGTGCAAAATAAAAAATACGCTATTTTTTTGTTAAGGGTTTAATCATATTATTTAAACAAGTAAAAACGTTATATTCGACCGGGTCGAATCTTAAATACCCCCCAAATATTTAGTAAGTAAATTTAACTTGGTGGGACAGAGTTCCTTTATATCATATCGTACGTCAACCGCCATTAAAGGGGGCGTGTTTCAAAAATTTACAATATCATGTTTTCCTCAGAGGAACGTATGGACATTGCTGGACCGTGTTAGACTTCATCACTGATCAAGAATATATATATATACTTTATGGGGTCCAATTCTCTTTGGAGGGTATTAAAACTGTATTTTGGCGGGGTCGCTCTGGCAAGGGCTGTGGGGGAGACATTTCACCTTTGTCATAAAACTCTAAAAATAAATGTTTGGGATAATTAAATACAAAATTTAAAAATTTTTTTTAACAAGGTCATTTAGGGGGAAAGGGGGAGGACGGGGTGGTGCAGAGTAGTACCAGGTTACGTCTCCGCATCGTCATTAAAGATTAAAAATGTTATTTTTAAGGAATGTAAGCTTAAGTAAAACAATTTGTTACATTTGTACACTATTTTTGCATATAATAACGCCCACAAAAAGGGGCGTGGTCTAATTTTTTATTTATTTTATGGCTCCAAGTTTATCTTTCTTTGACATAAAAATATATCATTTGCTTAACAAAATTACAAAAAAACTTTAAAAATTATGTTGTTTTTTATAGGTTGGTTTAGTTCTTCTTAAGGGAACTTTTTTCCCTTTACCCGATTTAGCCCATCTCCGAACTTAACCTGTGCTATCGTTCAAGATATATTAATACCAAATTTCAATAATTTAGCTTTTTTCGTTTGGACTCAATCGCGATTTCCACAGACGGACGGACGGACATGCTCAGTTCGTCTTAGATTTCATCACTGATCTAGAATATATATACTTTATGGGGTCGCAGATGGATATTTCGCTGCGTTAAAAATGGAATGACAAAGTGAATAAACCCTCCATATTCTTTTTTGGAGGGTATAAAAACAACCATTCTTTACTTGTGTTGATTGTATGTACATCACTATAAATTTTATTGTTTGTACATTATGTGTGTTAATACTTTGAATGATATTTACTGTCATAAATGCTGCTTAAGAAATTCATAAGAAAGAAGGTAAAAGTCAGTGAAAACAAAAATACGGACAATAACACCAACCATTCAGAGAAAAAAGCATGGGTGGAAGTGGCTGGAAGTTATGTACACCACATATACATATATGTACATATATAAACAACCACATGATCATTTCCTTTCTTCAAGTTTCTTAAATTTTTTAGCTTCAACAGCTAATGTGTCGGGAGTCAACGTACAATAACACAGGTCAAAAATCAGTGGATGGCTACCAAAATTGTATTCTAGTAATGTTCCAAATTCCCTGCAGTCTACTTCAATGTATTGTTTTACCAATGTTACAATTTTCCTCACTGTTTCCTTGCTAAAACAGTACTTCCCTTTGAATTGGTGATCTTCAAGACAGAAGCCATCAAACCTTGTTTTAAAAGTTCGTGCCCGATAATACACATTGAATAAAAATTTCACATCGAAATAAGTAATTTTATTCTGTTCATTAAATTTAATGTATCCATTTTTATTATAAAAATACACAAAACTGAAATGCTCTCATTAAAAGTTTTCTCACAACATTTGTCAAAAAAATTTTTTAACACAACAGAAAACTTGTGAAAGGCAATAGTATCTGTACGTTTGTAAATATTCTTTTTAGGTGTATACTATATATTAATTGATTCCAAATTCAACAAAATGGATTTGATAAATTAACCCATAAATAAAGTATTGAAAAAGCATGGTCTTCAATTATTAATTCGAAAAAATCTAGTTTATACTTGACCTTAAAATATTTTCTGCTTACCTGAGAGGTTTCAAATAAATCCAACAAAATTTTGTTAGTTATCGAAAATTTTAAGGTTTGCTATGCTTTTTCTATAATTCTAACCTTATTTTTGGAAAGTTGTTGCATAAACTAAAGCGAGGTACACATACAAATCACAACTTTGCTCAAATTTCACTTGATTGATACTGGGGCCTTTAATTTTTGTCAGCCAGCCGCAAACAATTTTGTAGTTGGGTGGCAGTCAGCGGCCATATTACTTTTTTACTGATAGTTTGTACTAAAAATAGTCAGTCAAAAGTTGTATTTTTAGCGTTAACAAGTTACTATATGATAAAAATAGTCAATAGCTGTGTACAAACTTTTTAAAAGGATTTATATGTTGTTCATATTCTTTTTTTTGGATTCTACCGATCAGTTTACTTATTTACCTCGTTTTTTAGAATAATTTTTTTTTAATCCAACGTAATTTTTAATAAAGGGAGCCCATATTTTCGTAGCAAATATTTTTCTTGAAGTTTTGAGTGTCGAAGAATCCAGATATTGTAAATGGATTTTTTTTAATTGTTCATTTTTTCAACGGGCTTAGGTTTAAATCTGCAAGACTGCAAATAATTTTTTATTAATAAATGAATTTGTCCAAATTCTATTTATTTATATTAAGATTGGAATATTAACAATATTTTTAATAATCATCAAACCAGCAGAACGGATCAGTACTGATTTCGATACCGCTACGCCATCTCATCAGCGTTCTTTGTTAAATTTTTCCACTTTTGCAAGTGGTGCTGGTTAGTAAGAATATCAACTATTTAACCAATGTTTTTAACGAAAATTGAATATGAGAAGTTCCCCAACCCCGATGATTAAAATTCCCAATATTCCATATATCTCTTTCGCTTTTCCCGTAGCCATCGGCTGCTAATATCTAAAGCTTTTTTGTTATTTATGTTTAAAAGTAATAAAAAATTAATAGCAAGTAAAAACGTTATATCGGGTCTAATCCTAAATACCCTCTATTTAGTAAGTAAATTTAATATGTTTAACTTGGTGGAACAGAGTTCTTTTATACATATATTAATATAAATAAATAGAATTTGAACAAATTCATTTATTAATAAAATAATAAGAAATTATTTTTTTTTAGGATAGGACCAGTACTCAGGGGATGTCCCCTACATATGCAATGCATTGCGCCGGAACTAAAAATGAGGGGACAGATTAGGAAAGATGAGACGATAGACAGTTTTTTGTAGCTATTTCAACCTTTTTTACTTCGCCGGCTAATATTTGCTACAGGGCCGACGAAGGTGGGTGCTGTTACTTTTCTTTTTAGTACATGATAGTGTCAGCCGCTGCCAATTATGTTCAGAGACCAGTGACTATGCTTTCATCATTGATGGCAACAAGTAACACAAGCACGCACTAATGCTGATCAGAAGAATTCAACACAATATTTCATGACTCAGCGCGACTTCGAACTCAGGACCCTCCGCTTCATAGTCTCGTGTTCTACTACTTCAGCCAACAGCACCCATAAGACGGGAGAAGGTTTTTGGTGGATTCTCACTAGCAGGAATTGGTGAAAACTTTAAAAGCAGCTGGTCGTCCGAACAAAGAAGAAAATGGGTCGAAAAAGGTGTTTTTATTATTCGGCTGTGCCAAGTTTTAAATACCCTTCATAGACGTATTTCTTCTTTCTTTTTAAAATAAAAAATAGGTTTAATTACTATAAAAGCGAAATTTTGTTATTCAGTCACTTTCATATATCAGAAAAACGTTTAACTCGAAACCTGTATTTTTGGCATTTCTTATTTGTAATACCAATGAACGTGTTTCAAATATATTAAATATCTTAAATTTACAAACAAAAAGAAAAAAATCGTTTCAATTGGTTACTTATATTTACCAAAAAAAGTGTGTGTGTGCAAGTCACACACGGTAGAAGTGATACTTCTGAAAAGTCCCTGTTTAAAAAACTTACTGAAAAGTATTGAAAAAATTAACAGTCGCTTCATGTAAACTGTATATTTATAAGTAGATACATAAAAAAAGGTATACAGTTACTGAAAACAATTCACATTTTATTATTTTCAGTACTCTACATTGAGTATTTTTAATCAGGGATGGGTTATGAGAGATTGAGACAGGTGTAGTCAATCAATAAAATAGAGAATCAGGAGTGTTAGGATAAATGTAAGGTTTATTATTTTTCATTAAGCTTAGAAATTATTCAATATCTTAATGTAAATAATTATCTTACATATATTACATATTATTTTATTTTTATTTTTTTCCGCCAGTTGTAAAATTAATTTATCAAAGATATGAAAATATTGACTCAAATAAAAATTCATCAACAACCAACAAACTTATAATAAACCTTTCTAACAGTCATCCCTAAATAAGGGCGGAAAGTGGAACGTTTTTTCCGCTGAGCTTTAACGCTGAAATGCCATACCTAAACAAAAGCGGCAACGTTATGTCAAAACCATAAAAACAGAGCTATCAAACAAACAAATATAGCAACCTTGATTATTTTAACAGCTGGAAGGACGACATTTGTGATTTTTATATATATATTTTTTTATCTTGCACCAGCACTCAGGGGATGACCCCTATATATATGCAATGCATTGCGCCGGAACTGAAAACGAGGGGATAGTATTGAGGAGACAGATTAGGAAAGATGAGAAGATAGACAGTTTTTTGTAGCTATTTCAACTTTTTAATTTTTGCTTCAGGGCCGACGAAGGTGGGTGCTGTTACTCTGCTTTTTTTAGTACATGATGGTGTCAGTCGCTGCCAATTATGTTCAGTGACCAGTGACTATGCCTTCATCATTGAAACAGGCTGGCAACACCTAACACAACCACGCACCAATGCTGATCAGAAGAATTCAACACAATAGCGAAGCGTTGCCACCGCGTTATTTCGGTATGCTCCATGCAATATGTATGGACATGAGAACTTTTGACAGCTAAGGAATCAGTGTTGCCACCAAGGAAATGATAAATTACACATGGATCATGCAACAATTAAGGTGATAGTCCATACCATGCGTAGATGCGTTTCATACTTTCTGTGCATTCTATGTGTTCCTAAATTCAAGTTACATGCAAAGTGTTTTATATGCCCACCTTTTATTCTATGTTGAATACAAACAAAGATGGTGAAATAAATATATTTCTTTCACCATGAAAAGAGAAAGAAAAAAGTAGTCCACCACTTAAACATTTTCTCAACTCGCGTGCGACGCATAGAAAAGTAGAAAGTGAACCTACTTTGATGCGTTGATACGTGTATGCATTCTATGCGTTTTGCTGTGTAACTTGCCACATACAATTATGCGAATTCTACTATCTTGTCAGCTGCATAAAAAGGAGAGACGAATGAACGCATGATATGGACCTTCAGCTTTAATCATGAAATTAGGAATTACACATGCTTTTTTTTGCAAAATATCGTGTTTTGTTTTGAATTTAAGAGTACATATAACATTTTTTGCTTAAAAAAATGAATTACAGTTTTCATAAAAATAACGTTTAAAAACAAAGCAAAAAAGTCATACTATTTCATATGGTAATTCATAACTTAAAAATAAACGAAGTTAAATACATCACGTTTATATAGAGATACATCTTTTTTAGATTTTCCACTTTTTGTTTATCATTTTTTGAGTAGGTTCAAAATTCGGGCCATCATTTCTATGTATTCCTTCTTTAGTAAATATTATCGGTGAAATGGTATAAGATGCCAGTTTATTTCTTAAATCTGTCTTACAAGGGTTTATTTGTACGGTGAATGTAAAGATTTTTTTACATACATAGCTTACCAGTTGTTCAAGAATCTATAAGTATTCAAAATTAAACTCACTTTTAATTAAATAACGTTTTTAAGTGACATTTGTAAGCCAGTGACGGTACTATTGTATGTTATATGAAATAGGGGTATTTTGGCTCTGTTTTTCGGTACTTTTGTTAATAATAATATCTGCGTGAAAAACAATTAAAAATATTATATGAATATTTGCATATGTATATACATACTCAGGTACATAAATACATACAGATTTATGTGTATGTATATGTAATTAAAAAATACATAAATGATATGTATGCATACATCTAAAATTATTTCATGTTACATACATTATAAATGCATAACATAAATACATACATAAGTACATACACCACTAGTTTTAGTAGCATTTACATATCGTAAGTACTTATTCTTCGCTACAGTCATTATGAATTTTTTTCATTATAAATAAAATACATATTGGTTTAGCTAAAATGTAGTGCTAAAATAGTAATCCAAACAATTAAATGAAGTATTAAAACATTTCTTTACACACAAGTACATTTTTGTTTCTATTGAAGTGTACTGGTACGTTTTTTTCATATTGGTAAGCAAAATGAAACTTCACAGTCCCCATCACTGTTGCAAACAGCTGATTGTATTAATTGCTAATAAAACTTACGAGCTATAATAATTTTTGTCTTTAACATTTTATTTTCCAATAGTAAAGCGTTGCCGCAGCGTTGCCACCGCGTTATTTCGTTATGCTCCATACAAAATGTTTGGACATGAGAACTTCTGACAGCTAAAAAACGCTTGCCGCCCGTATTTAGGTATGGCTAATAGACACGGGCGTTTCTTTGCACAATTGTGCTGAGAGCATTCACATGTATTCTTACACTCTTTAATTTAGTCGTCGATGAGACAGCAACGAATGAATATCAGGCGGAGCTTACGATTTTGTTCATATTTTTTCCCAGAATATTTGCCCAGCAAACAATCTCAAACTCATGATGATATGCGAAAAATATTTGGTCATAAACAAGTTATCAATTCTTTATGGAAAAAAGGAATATGTCATTAAAACACATTGTAATGCTTTTCATAGTGATATGAATAAGTTCAATGGCTAGAAAAGAAAAAACCTTTTAAATAAAACCATTTAATAATAAAATAAATTTTGTGTAAATAGGAACTGTTATCAAATTCAACTAAGCCACCTAATAAGTGGTGACAAACACAATACACATGAGCACTGATGATGAAAGGGTTGCGTCTTTCGAAAACAACTGTTCTGCTCTGCTGTGTAAGTTGAATAAAACTGATGTTGACTTTCCTTTGTGCCTTGGAATATATATCATGTCTTTCTGAGATTTAAAAACAAATTTCGAACAATTAGCCTATGAATCTTAATTCAATAAAACCATTTATTTTGAAAAAATAAAAGAATGGATGCCATCAGAGGACTCTACTCATTCTCATGATACACTTAGTTTTATTAATTAGTCTGTGCAAAATCTTATCAAAAATATTTCTAATATGTTTCCCATATGAAAATGATCTTCCATTCCGACAAATATCAGAGCTTATTAACTTTGATACATCCAAGCGCGTATTTTTATTTAGCGAATATTCAGTGTTATGCTCCAACAAGCAACTATTCTTTTATTTATTTTTTCTTTAATGGAAAACATAATAAATTATTGTCCTATCTTTTTAAATTTTTTTCATTTGACTGTTTATTTAGAAAATGTTTTATTTTTAATTAATAATTTTAGTTAATCAAGGTTTTTTTTTTCAAGTTAGAATATATGTCTACTTTGTATATATATACATAATGCACCATTATCTTTCAAACGCTTGTCCTTGTGTTTGGTGGGTAGCTCGCAAGTTCAACACATACAAAATTTACCAATAAACAGGAGACGATAGTGGGGATGCTACGAAGAGTCACACAAAGAGGAGACCAAGAAAGTCTAATGTGTTCTATCTCATTCTCTCGCCGGCTGAATCCTATACATTTATGTGTTTGTGTCTCTATGGACTTATTTTTTCGTTTCATCGAGTTTGAAATCACAACGATTCTACAGATGTTTCACTTCAAAAATTTCAAATTGTCCAACCCTAGAATCGTTTTCTAATTTTTTTTCGAATTCTCTATACCAATTCTATTCATCCTGAAGTACAAAATGGTTTTAAATCACACCGATAGATAAAATTCTTCAACTATTTGGTTACTCATACGAATCAAAAATATGTGCAATGGTCCAATCCTGGAGACCATTTTTGTAGAATTTTAATTATGAATATTTGTCTCTCGGAAGCATAGAATAGTTTTAAGACTAAACAAAAACAAAAGTATAAAGTAGGTATAGTTCACCAAAATTAGGAACTAATTTGGTTACTTGTATGTAAAAACTTTTTAGTTTTTAATACCAATTCAGTTGTCCAACCCTGGAATCGAAATTTTGATTTTTTGAAATTTTAATCCAACTTTGTTATTTTTATGTACAAAAAAAATCGATTTTCCATCTCCGAAATGAAAATTTTTATTTTTAAGTTCTTAAGGCTAATTTGATTCCTCCCAAAGTATTGAAAATATATAATTAGCAAAAAAATTAAACTAAAACAAGAAATAAATGGTTTTTGCTAGTTAATTTTGCGTCAAGAAATAGGTGTAAGTTTCCCAGCTCGGAATCGTATATTTTTCTTCATTTCAATATTTAAGTTAATTTCCAATCCACTAGTCCAATAATGTAGTTTCTACCTCTCTTGAGATATGGAGAAACCCGATTTCACGTACAGACAGACGGACATCGCTCATTCGTCATCGCTATTTATAAGGATCCAAAATATATACTCTATGGGGTCCCATGTTAATAGTGAGGAAATTATCCAGTTTTCGCATGAGAAATTTACCGGTCGCATCATGGTGAAACAAATATAAGGTGGCAGTACTAGGGCAACAAATACAACATTACATCAACCAATTGGATTTTTGTTTGTGTAAAGTCATGCCCCACGTCAAAATTTATAGCAATAAAATACATTAAGGTGCTGCACACTTGCACAATTACTAACGACGCTCGCATTTACAAACGCAAGGAGCACTTATTGCATACAAGAGCTTGACATCAATTTAGACTCACCATGGGTTGAGCAAAAAACTGTCCTCTGCCATATATTGGTTTCACCATGGGTCTTATAATTTCTCGATTTGCCTCGACTGTGTGATTTAACGCCGCTGGATTGTTTTCTCTGGGGCTATTTTAAGTGAACAAACCACAAACAACTCATGCTCTGAAAATGAAATTCGGCACTGCATTGACGAGATAAGCCAAGCTTAGTTGCAAAATGTGGTTAAAAATTTTGTGGGAAGAGCGCACGTCTGCCGACATGCTTGAGGTGGATCTTCGCCCGATAACCTATTCCCTTAACTCCCATATTTGTATTTTACATTGGTATTAAGAAAATTGAAATTAAATTTAAATTGTGTTTGAATATATGTATATTCATTTATATACATATACATTTATATACATATATATATATATATATATATATATATATATATATATATATATACATATATATATATATATATATATATATATATGTCTATATATATATATATATATATATATATATATAAATATATATATATATATATATATATATATATATATGTATATACATACATATATATGTATATATACATATATATATATATATATATATATATATCTATATAAATGTATATATATATATATATATATATATGTATATATATATTTATATACAAATGTATATATATATATATATATATATATATATATATATATGTATATATATACATTTGTATATATATATATATATACATTTGTATATATGTATATATATATATATATATATATATATATACATTTTATAGATATATATATATATATATATATATATATATATATATATATATACATATATATGTATGTATATATATATATATATATATATATATATATATATATATATACATATATATATATATATATATATATATATATATATATATTTATATATATATATATATATATATATTTATATATATATATATATATATATATATAGACATATATATATACATATGTACATAAATGTATATATATATATATACTATATAAATATATATATATATATATATATATATATATATATATATATATATATATATATATATGTATATATATATATATATATATATATATATATATCCGCAAGGACATTCGTATAAAAAATCCATAAGGATATTTGTACGGATAACGGGAAGTAACGATCCCGCGATCCTGAGTTATAACAGGTTGGAGGGCTTGAAAAAAGATGCAACAAGAAGACATGTTATTCAGTCTGGCCCTTTATTTGGCACACTGAGATGGGGCTTTGAAGTCCCTGGCATTAAGAACAAGTCCAGTACGGTCTTAATTATGGCATTCCTGGGAGAACGATTTGAAATGGCAGAACCCTGGGCTGGTAGATGTGGTATTCTGGGACCTAAGTATGTATGAGTAAATTTGTAGAGAAATGGCTCTCAGGCTAATGCAACAACTGCCTCCGTCCTATTAAAACTTGGCAAGTCTCAAAGTATATATATATATATATATATATATATATATATATGTATATATATATATTTTATATATACATATATATATATATATATATATATATATATATGTATATATATATATATATACATTTATATATATATATATATATATATATTTATGGACGTAATGATAGCAACTATAATAGTGGCCCCACGACAACTTCACTAGCACCACCCTGGGACAGCTTTGGCATTTCATCAGGGTGGGTAGTATTATCAGTATTATTCCTACGTCCTCCTTAGTTCCTAGGTAAGGAGGTTCGAAACTGATGCGCATATTTAATCGTCAGTAGCTAACGAATCCTAAGACGTATTAACTCTCCTACGAATCTGTGCTAATCTGCGAAGTTCTATTAGAACAAGCTGTACAAAACTACACACTCTGAACCAATTCAATAAGGATTCCAGCATGGTCGGAATAATATTCTCCGGGCTGATCGTACGCCCCAAACCGTCCTCTAAATACGACCTCCAGTTGCTGAATCGTGAGCAGACAAAGACGACATGCTCAGCATCCTCAACCACATTCCCACCACAGTGTGGACAGAACGGAGAGTCGTCGTGCTTAAAACGAAATAGATATGACCTAAAGCAACCATGTCCAGACAAGAACTGTGTTAGGTAATAGTTCAGATCACCATGTTTCCTAGTCAGCCATAATCTGATATCGGGTATTAATGAATAAGTCCATCTTCCCTTTTCAGTGGTTGACCACCGTTCTTGCCATTTTTGCATACATAAATCAGAGTTATCCCTATTCATGATTTCTAAATCGATAAGGATCATACCCGCAATGATAAAAGCCGCCTCGTCCGACACTGTCCGAAATGCACTACATACTCTTAAAGCAGCTAGCCTTTACACAGGGCATACCAGCCCCACATATGTGGAATATCTAAGTGAGTCTGACCATACCGGGTGTGCATATAGGATAATGCTCCTTACTACTCCAGCGAGCAGTTTCCTCTGAAAATACTTTGGCCCTCTCGTGTTTGGCATGATCCGAGATAGCGCCAAACAGGTCCCTGATGCTTTGGATGCTATATATCGCAAGTGCTCGCGGAAAGATAGCCGTGTGTCAATGATCACACCCAGATATTTCAGAAATGCTTTTGATTCTATGGAGCAGGTGCCAACATTGAGGGTAATAGTTTCCCTAGCCTTACGACTACTAATCAAAACCGCTTCGGTTTTATGATCAGCTAGAGTCAATCCCATTGCAGTGATCCAGGACTTTACTAATTGTACGCTGGCATTTGCAATGGTTTCTGCCTCCAGCAATTCCTTAGCCTCACACACCAGCGCTATATCGTCTGCAAATCCCACAATCTGTACTCTCTCAGGTAACCTCAACCTTAGTACTCCATCATACATTACGTTCCACAACAATGGTCCAAGTATCGATCCTTGGGGAACACCACCACTAATCCTACGTTTCCTTATACCCGCATCTGTACTATAGATCAATTCTCTATACCGGAAATAATCCTGCACTATCCCTATCAGAAAGTCTGGGATGTCCAATCGAGTTAGAGCATCAACAATATGCACCCAGCACGCTGTGTTGAACGCGTTCTTCACATCCAGCGTCACAACTACACAGTACTCCTTTGTGCCATTCCTCCAACTCCTGCCATAGATAGTCCGTGCAGCAGTTTCTACTACCACGTTTATAGCATCCACTGTTGACCTCGCCCTCCTGAAGCCAAATTGGTTGTCTGATAGACCATTTCTGTCTTCAACGCAATTCCCAAGTCTTCGGCAGATCACACCCTCTAGCAACTTCCCACATGTATCTATCATACACAGTGGCCGATAAGATGAGGGATCATCTAGGGGTTTATTGGCTTTTGGTATTAATACCAACTTCTGCCTCTTCCATCTTGTTGGGAAAATTCCCCTACCTAAGCATGTATTCACCATTCTTAAGAACTGCTCGGGACAAAGCCTGATGGCCTCCTTTAATACTATATTTGGAATGCAGTCGAGTCCCGGTGCCTTCTTGTCTCTAAACCTAGAGACAACGTCCTCAATCTCAACTATTGTAACCGGGGGAAAATTTAATGTCCCAATTGGAGGGTTATGCTCCCAAGGTGTTGCGTCCTGCTGGGGAAAGAGATGGTTTACAATTTCCTCCAAGATTGGCCCCTCACTCGGTTGCAACGGGGTCAGGCATTTAAGTTTTTTGGTGACCAGCTTATATGCGAGACCCCAAGGATTATCATCCACCTCATCACAGATATTAAGAAAACACTGCCGCTTGCTCCTACGAATTGCATCCTTTAGGGCCTTCCTCCTATTCCTGTAATTCTCCTGGTATACGCTATTCTCTAACCTACCTCGAGTTTTTGTATACTGCCTTCTGGCACGTATACACTCCGCCCTCAAGCCGGCAATATCATTATTCCACCAATAAACCGGTGACCCCTTTCCGGATCCTTTCCGCCTCACCATAGATGCATCGCACGACCGCGTGATATGGTTTACCAATTGTTCTGCCATATCCTCAGATGAACCATTTAATTCCATACCTTCCATACAGATGGCAAAAATATCCTTATCAAAGGTATTCACTTTCCATCCCGACAAACCTTGTGCACGGGGAGTCACATGCCGTATATCATCCTGTATATCCATAACTATGGCACTGTGATCGCTGTGAGTATAAACATCAGATACTCTCCAGTTTACACGGTTTATAATGGTATCGCTGGCAAACGTAATATCAATAATTGAACCACCATTTCCTCCTCTAAATGTTTCCTCATCTCCAGAATTCAAGAGCACAACATTTAACGCAGAAAGGGCCTCAAATAGCATCCTTCCCCTTGCATTTGTCAAGGGGCAGCCCCATTCAACAGCCCACGCGTTGAAATCCCCTGCTATTATAACAGGACTCTTTGCTGCAGCGTCCATCACTATGTTGTCTATAATAACACGAAAGTCATCAATAGAATACCTAGGAGGAACATAACAGCTGTACAAACATATGCCGGAAACAGTGGGCCGCGTGTACCCACATTGCGGTGATAACCTCTCCCTCAATATCAAAGAACCGGTAGTCCATATAGCTGTTGTATCTGTATCATCATTAACCCAATTTGCAGATACAATCTTCTTATATGGCTCGCTGAGTACAGCAACGTCTACCTTTAAGTCCCGTACGGTTTGCCTAAGCAACTCCTGTGCTGCTTGGCAATGATTGAGATTTAGCTGTAATATGCGCATCCTGATTATTAAGTAGTGTTTAACCTCTAAGCTTTTGTAGCGCCCTCTTGTAGTACGGGCAAACTACGCATCCGGTGACATGGTCACCATTAGTACTTCCACCCTTTCTACAGAGCATGCACGAAGATCTGTTGAAACATGTTGCAATCTTGTGGCCAGCTTCCCCACAACGCAAGCAATTTCCGGATAGATCTTGGCCGCTACAATTCGTCGCTCTATGTCCAAAATCGAGACAGTTGTAGCACCTCTTCGGTGCTATCTTTTCCCGTATTCGACACACGACCCAGCCGATGCGTATCTTGGACATCTCTAGAAGACGTCTAGCTAGAGGAGCACTCAGGCCAGTCGTGGCAGTTTGTGTTCCCCCATACGCTCTCCTCAGTGATTTAATTGCAGTCAACTGCAGTACCTTAAATCGTTGGATTTACTAACTATGGCGTCATAGATGTCCTCCTTGGAAGTCACCTCATCTATGTCCCTAATTTCAATCCTAACCTCTTGGGATAGTGCCCGTACTTCGGCAGTCCCACCCAGTACCGCTTCCACCTCCGACCTGAACACACCTATATTCTGGTGAGCGGGTTTAGTGAGCTCCAGTAGCAGCTCACCCTTCCCAGTCTTCCGAATGCCCTTCACATTCTCCCCCAGATTACTAAGTTTAGGGTCCTTCTTCACTTGCCTGAGAATCTCAGCATAGGAAGCATTCCCACATGTTTTAATAACCAGGGCATCCGAACGTGACCCCTGCTTACTCCTAATCCTATTTCTATTCGCTTCCCTGGGACGGACCTTTATCCACCCAGGTTCCTTAGTGCCTGGGTTCGGCAAAGCAGCACCATTCGCTGCCGCCGATCCCACGCAGCTACCTTCACTACTCCTAA
This sequence comes from Linnaemya tessellans, assembly GCA_951800035.1. NCBI lineage: Eukaryota > Metazoa > Arthropoda > Insecta > Diptera > Tachinidae > Linnaemya > Linnaemya tessellans. The sequence continues at coordinate 64,181,447 of OX637533.1, read as the reverse complement.
TAGCATCTACTGCATCCTTCCTCTTCTTCTTAGCCCTATTCCCCTTTGGCCCAAGAGTACTTTCATCTCTAATACGCTTCCGGGTGGCACCTGAAGGGACAGGGGGAGATGGTCTTACCATAACCCCTGCCTGCGTCTGCCTATTGCAGGGCACCTTGAGCTGACCAGTTCCACTGCTAAGCTCATCTGCCACCTGCATATACAATGCCTGTATTTCTCGAGACATCGATACTATATCCTTGTGGACATTCGATCTCGTCTTGAGAAAGTCTAATAGCTTTGCTATCCTCTCTCCTAGTTTTTCAACCTTGCCTTTTGGTTCCTGACCACCATCTGTGGTGCCAAAACCTACCCTATGCGGCGTGTTCACCGCCGTAGAGGGCGATCTCGCAATCACCGGCCTCTTCAGGAATGGATTCTCAATTTCGCCATTTCCAGAGCTTTCCGCTTTCGCTTCTAAATTATTTCTATTGATCTTCATTCAATTGGGTCCAAACTCGCAGCCGCTGTCTCCGTTCGTTGTGCAGTCACGTTTAGATCCCATGGGTGTCTTTGCAAGCAGTGAGGTCCATGCGAGGGTTGACGAAGAGACCTTATGGATCAATCCGCTAGAGCCAGATCCGTGCTAACCGGGAATCAACATCCGGACCTACACCACCAACTTAATGATGACGAACTTCAAACGTACTTTGAGACTTGCCAAGTTTTAATAGGACGGAGGCAGTTGTGGCATTAGCCTGAGAGCCATTTCTGTACAAATTCACTCATACATACTTAAGTCCCAGAATACCACATCTACCAGCCCAGGGTTCTACCATTTCAAATCGTTTTCCCAGGAATGCCATAATTAAGACCGTACTGGACTTGGTCTTACTCCCCGTTATCCGTACAAAATATCCTTATGGATTTTATATACAAATATCCTTGCGGATATATATATATATATATATATATATATATATATATATACATATATATATATATATATATATATATATATATATATATATATATATATATACATATACAAATGTATATATATAAATATATATATATATATATATATATATATATATATATATATATATATATATATATATGTATATATATAAATGTGTATATATATATATATATATATATATATATATCCGCAAGGATATTCTTATAAAAAATCCATAAGGATATTTGTACGGATAACGGGGAGTAACGATCCCGCGGTCCTGAGTTATTGTAACAGGTTGGAGGGCTTGAACAAAGATGCCCCAAGAAGACATGTTATTCAGTGTGGCCCTTTATTTGGCACACTGAGATGGGGCTTTGAAGTCCCTGGCATTAAGAACAAGTCCAGTAAGGTCTTAATTATGGTATTCCTGGGAGAACGATTTGAAATGGCAGATCCCTGGGCTGGTAGATGTGGTATTCTGGGACTTATATATATATATATATATATATATATATATATATATATATATATATATATATATATATGTATATATATAACATATACAAATGTATATATATATATATATATATATATATATATATATATATATATGTATATATATAAATGTATATATATATATATATATATATATATATATATATATATATATATATATATATCTATCGGAAAGTTTGAGGTCGAAAAAAATTTCGTAATTTTTTAATCTAACTTTAAAATTTGGATGCTTCGTTTGCTATATAACACGATATTGGGCTCAGTTATCTATTTTAAATTAAAAAAAACACATTTATTATAAAGTGAGTTAAGTTTAAGGTCGGTAATATACATTGCAATCTATTTGAGACCCTGACCCGATTATAAACTGTATATTATTGTTGCCAGATTTTTGTAAATTATCCCCTTTTATTTGTTGACTGCGTCAAAAACCTTCCTCGACTTTGTAATTTGTATGCTAATTGTTTCAGTATTGATAAGCTGTTACATACTGAACTTTTGAACGTTTTCGGCGCTTTAAAACGCTTATATCCTTAAAAATCTGTAAATATATAGTCAAATTCTTAAAGGTAGCAACATTTAATGTTATTGTTTTGGTTTTATATTTTACGAAACATGGTTGCATGTATTTACGCCACAAGTCTATATAATTTTGGAAATAAATCGTATTTTAACAAAACGTAATTCCAAGGCAGCTTTAACTACAACAATTAACAATACCAAAAACCACACGTACATATTTTGTTGCTAAAAATTGAACACCACTCTGCCAAAAAAAATTTAATTTTCTTGAAAGCATTTTGAACAATGAGGCAGCTTAAACAAATATATAATAATTAAAATGTGGTAAAGGATGTGCGCCGGATCCTTATAAAAAACTTGGCTCAGTGAAAGTGAAGTGAAAAATACAAAACAGAAATAATTAATTTTTATAAAAAAACGAAATAAAAACGCTTTAGTGAAAATAATCCAAAGCAGAAGTAGTTTTGATGAAAAATAAAAGTGAAAAAAGAGAGTAAATGCTTGTAAAAGCAATAAGAAAAAATGTAAAACAAAATAATTTTGATAAAAAGTAAAAGCGAAAAAAATGCTTTGGTGCGGTTAATAAGGAAAAATTAAAAACAAGAATAATTTCTAATAAAAATGGAAATGTGGGAAGGTTAAATACCTTAAAAAATTAGAAATTATTACGCCCTTCTTATGGAAACAAAGAACTATAAGGAAGGTAACACATAAAATTATATTAGATATTGAAACTAATCATAAATGGAAACAAAGAACTACAGAAAAGGTAACACATAAAATTATATTAGATATTGAAACTAACACTATAGTCCTGTGAAAAGGCACAACTATTAAAAAACATGACAAACATAAGAAAACATTAAGATTCCTTGTCAAAAAAAAAGAGAAAGAAAATATAAAATTTAGAAATATAAAACAGAGCCTAAATATCATTACGGAACAAGTGTGATCCCTACTGATTGTGAAGATGCAAAGGATGTCCATGGCTTAAGAGACTATCATTTGCCATTTACCAAAAAGTATGTGATCACTACTTGTTTAAAAAATAAAAAAATATATCGTAATGACAAGTGGCCTATAACCTTTAAAAAGGAGGAAATGAAAAGAATTTAAAAAAAACACAGAATAAAAAAAAGAAGCAAAAAAATAATTAATAAAAGTAAAAATATAGATGCTTCCCTATGGAAGGAATAAATGTGCTATAACAAGATAAAAGTGACCAATATGAAACCAAAGGTTTCAGCGTGCTGAGGTCTTGAACTCCGAGCACTCCAGTGCGTAAACAATTTTACTGTCACAATATAACAAAATAATAAATAATCCTGGTAAGAAAATGTGCAATTCTCCTTCGTAGTACCCTTTTCACGAAAGTTAGATTACAGAGGGCTAAAGGAAGCTTTTTCTGTAAGTCGTAGTTAACATAAGAACCTGCGCCACTGAGTGGAAATCCTGTAAGTTGTAGTCACCATAAGAACCTGCACTACTTAATGGGAATTAAGCGTTACTGTTCGCCTGGTAATAAAGGGTCATGGTTGGCAGGTTCACAGGGTGAGACAAATCGTGCCTCAGTACGTTGGCTGCTGCCACTCGGAAATGGACCACACGATCCTCCATCTCAAGGATCATAAAATAAAAAAAGATTTAATGAAATATAAAGGGAATTTTAAAGCACAGCGCAATTTTAGATTTAAGAGAATGAAGATAAGAAAGTGGGAAATAAAAGTAACTTTCCCACTAACCAAAAAATTACTTCCTTGTAATATATTCGAAATACAGGTAACCTTCCCACTAAACAAAAAATTAATAAAAAAAGCATACAAAAATTCTTTTTGTTTTGGTTTATTTCCTATTTCACGAGCCAACAATCACGAGCCAAGTTTAAACAAGAAAAAAAATAATTAGTAAATATATTAAATCTATTTTTTCATTCCATTTTAGAAACAAATTCCAGAATATTTTCTCAATTCTCCAGCATCACCGATGTTCAGGTAGATACCTCTAATGGACAAAAAAATTACAAATTCCAATTAATTTTTGCAAAGTAAAATCCTTATCTTGTTATAAATTATTTTTTTGAAGTGCTCTAATTGTGCTGGAAGTCTTGTGCTCGTCCAAACTTGTGGGGCTAAATACCTTTATAATTTTAAATTGAATACCTTACAACATCTAACTTAAATATTTCCACAAATCCTATTCTATTTTTTACCTTTATCAATTTTTCTGAGTGAATATCTTTTACAAGTTACGGAAGTTCCAAGAAAAGTATCCTTTGAAATCAGAATGGAGGCTTTACAAAAACAAGTCCTTGAAATGACCGGGGCTCTCAATGCAACTCTTGCCCAAGTGAAGGTCTTGGAAGCTAAGATTAAGGAGATGGAGCAGGGTCCCGCTCCACCGGAGGCTGACCCCCAACCAGCTCCAGCTCCTCGAACTAAATATGAGCTTAAGGAAATATCTCAATTGCCTGACCGAGTGAAAGAGTTAAAGCCTTTCGATGGCAACCCCACGCATTATGTGTCATGGATCCATAGTGTGGAGTCTATTCTGTGTGACTATGAGATAGTCCGGGGCAACCCATATACAGAGCAATATTACAGAGCATTCGACAGAAGATAAGAGGAAGCGCTGACACGGCACTTGTATCTTATAATGTGTTTGAGCCGGACTGGCTCAAAATGAAGGAATGCCTGTCACTTCATTACGCAGACAAAAGGGACGTAAGTACCCTAGAACACCAACTGAACCAATTGACACAGAAAAACTCTAGGATTGATGAGTTTTATGCAGCTGTGAACCACCAATTCTCCTTAATTATAAATAAGGTAAGAACTGAAAGTTATTCTAAAGAAACCGTAGATGCGCTTATAGAAACGTATCGTAATAGGGCACTAGATGTCTTCATTCGTGGCTTGAACGGAGAGCTTTCAAGGTTATTAATTGTACAAAGACCCAAGACGCTACCGGAGGCATACGCTATGTGCCTCGAAATGCAAAACCTGAGTTTGAGAAGCACGAATTTGCATCCAGTTAGTCGGAATCAGATAACTGTCCCCATGAACGTAATGCCGCGACCTAAATATAGACCCCAATTGCCACCAAGACCATAAAACAAGTTTCAAGGAAGGAACTTTAGACCATGGTATAACTCCTCAGCACCGCTACCATTACCACCAAGGCCTCTAGGACCAAAACCAGCGGAGAAAATGGAGGTAGATAGTTCCATGCAATCCAGGGCAGTTAATTACATGAATAGGCCTTCGGGATTTAAAACTGGTTCCAGGTCAGATAATTTTAGGAATCCGCTTAAACGGCAAAAACTTTGTAATACTTTTATGGAACACAGCCATCCCACTTCCGACATTTTGGCAAACGCTGAATGTACAAGATACGATGGAAATGAAATACAAGGAAGTGATGGAATCATTCCTGAAATAAATTTTATGAAGGGGGCTTCCCTTCCAGCGTTCCATACATAAATATAATAACCAAAACCAGGGTGCCCTTAAAATTTCTCATAGACACTGGTGCGAACAAAAACTTTATAGCTTCCCATCTATGCGATACGGGCACTCAACTAAGAGAACCAGTTCCGATAAGAACAGCGGGAGGAACATTAGAAATACATCAGAAGGTACAGGTAATATTTTTCGAATCCATAGGAATTAAAGATAATATAACATTTTAAATACTTCCTGGGCTAAAAACGTTCGACGGTATCATAGGTGACGATACCCTTAAAGCTTTAGGTGCTATTATCAACAGGGAAAACAACACCCTGACCCTCAATACGGGTGTAGTTCTGCCTCTCAATGAGAAATTTTCTCGGGAAATAAATTTTATATCACAAAACCTTCCAGTAGAGGTGGCCCATAAACTAAAAAATTTCATTGATAGATACAATGAACTATTTGGTCCATTCGAGGCAGGTGAAATGGTTACCACCACTATACGAGCTGAGATTAAAACAAGCACCGATGAGCCGATCTACACCAAAAGTTATCCTTATCCAGCAAATATGCCTCCAATTGTGGAAGAGCAAATTTCAGAGTTGTTAGCCCAAAATATAATAAGACCCTCAAGAAGCCCTTATAATTCTCCAATATGGGTCCGACCAAACAAACCGAAGCCGAATGGAGAGAAACAGTATAGAATGGTGATTGACTTCAAAAGGTTAAATTCAGTAACCATCTCTGACACCTACCCAATACCGGACATCAATTCGACATTGGCGAGCTTAGGCAATGCCAAATATTTTACAACATTGGATTTGACTTAGGGATTCCACCAAATTCTAATGAAAGATTCTGACATACATAAAACTGCCTCTTCCACCCTAAACGGGAAATTTGAATTTTTTGCGTCTACCCTTTGGACTAAAAAATGCGCCGTCTATTTTCCAAAGAATGATTGACGATGTATTAAAAGAGCACATTGGGAAGATATGCTATGTTTACATAGACGATATCATCGTCTATGGCCGTGATGTTGATGACCATTTAAAGAATGTAGAAACCGTATTCGAGAAACTATTAGAATCTCGCCTCAAGGTAAATCTAGAAAAGACCCATTTCCTCCAAACGGAAGTGTCCTTTTTAGAATATATTGTCTCAAAAGACGGAATACGAGCAGATCCTCAGAAGGTTGAAGCTATACAAAACCTAGCTCCGCCTAGTACGTTGAAAGACTTAGAAAGTTTCCTCGGTATGACTTCCTATTATAGGAAGTTTATCAGAGATTATGCAAAGGTTGCTAAGCCTTTAACCAATCTAACGCGAGGCGAAAACGCCCAGGTTAAGGCTAACAGGTCCAAGAAAATATCGGTCATACTGACAGAGGAGGCACTGAAGGCTTTCAACGAATTGAAAATCTTATTAGTGTCATCCGAAGTTTTGGCATTTCCGGACTTCGACCGTCCTTTTAACTTGACTACCGATGCTTCCGATGGAGCAGTTTTGTCTCAAGATTTTGAAGGGGCAGATAAACCCATAGCATTTATTTCCCGTTCGCTGAAAACGGCTGAAGAAAATTATGCAACCAACGAGAAGGAAATGTTGGCTATTGTTTGGGTATTGGACAATTTACGCTCATGCCTTGAGCCGCTTACCTATGCTCTAGGGAATCAGAATCACAACGCCAAATTGAAGAGGTGGAAAGCTAGAATCGAAGAATATAATCATGAACTAGTATATAAACCTGAGAAATCGAATGTTGTGGCTGACGCATTATCGAGACTGGAATCAAACCTAAATCAAGTCTATTTGCTTAGTGATGAAGAAACAATTACAGCCTCGGGAGGCGATTCCGAAACTATAACAGCCGATGAAGCTCAGGAAGATTATGACGGTACAGTCCACAGTGCCCAACAAGACTCTAGTGATCTAATTGCTCATGTGGAAGCATAAGAGAGCTCATCGTAACCCCAAAGAAAACGGCATGCAAATATTGGAAAATTATTATTTTCCCCGCATGAGGAGCCTTATTCAAAACTACACAAAGAATTGCGAAATATGTAAGTTGAATAAGTACGAAAGACACCCCATCAAACCAAAAATACATCCAACACCTATCCCCACGTATCCTTGCGAAATTTTGCATGTGGACATTATTGAGATTAAAGGGTTTAAGTTCATAAGTTGCATCGACAAATTTTCAAAGTTCGCCAAGCTATTTCATAGTAAAAATCGTTCTGCTATTCACTTAAAGAGTAAACTAACCAAACTCCTTCACTACTTTACAGTACCACGTATAATCGTTTCGGATAACGAAAGGGGCTTCCAAACCCCTACAACATTAAACTTTATTAGATCCCTAAATATTGAAATTTACCTTACACCCACACAGAAAAGTGAGGTAAATGGACAGGTGGAGAGATTCCACTCAACGCTAATAGAAATTTATCGTTGTATATCTAAAGAAATAAAGAACCTCAATCCTAAGGACTTGATATACCTTGCCGTTGATCGTTATAATAACACAATACATCCAGTTATTAAAAAAAAGCCTTTCGACATATTTTTCAACAGATGTGAAAGATTTAATTACCAACAATTGGTAAACTTCCGTGATCAGGTAAATGAGGATATTCGCGGTCTTATTGAAAGCAATCAGAAAACCACAAATGATGGGTTGAATAAGAATAGATCAGTTCCAGTAAGTTTAGAAGAGAACCAAAATGTCTTTATCAGGGACAAACAAATTAAACCAAGGCATAAGTCACTATATAAACAGCACAAGGTTTCCAGGGACAATTGTGTAACGTTTTATACACACAAAGGATGAAAATACCATAAATGCCATGTAAAAAACCTATACCCGAGCACACTTAGCTAAAGAAAAATTGGTATAGATAATAAAAAATTAATATAAAATGAAATAAGAGAAAGCATGAGTAAATGAAATTTTTTTTTCTAAAAACATATGTAACTTTACACACAAATAGCTAATAACTAAAAATTGTAATTGACTAAGGGCCATAGGGCTAAAATTTAAAATTTTGAAGCTAATTCGAACAAACAACTTATGCAACAAATCATAGAAATATATATCCAATTTGTTGATAGGAAATTTTTGTAATACAATATGGCCATAAGCCCAAAAATTTTGCGAATTATACAAAAAAGATTGGAAACAAGAAAGAATAAGAAAACTATCAACTTATTATTTTTTCGTTAACAAAGTTACGTTTATATAAACTTACACATAAAAGTGGGAAAATCTACAAATCTTAGTAAATAAAATAAAAATTGTTTTTTATTTTAATCTGAAATTTTATCACTTAAGCATACTTCTATTACTCACCATCGTTGTTGCCTACCAAGTATTCGAATACCAATCGCCAATTGTCACAGTAAAAACTGGAGAAGGATGGATAGTAAACGGCTATCTTAATATTGTGCATGTTACAAACCTCGAAAAACTAGAAAGGATGAAAGGATTTCATTGATAGATACAATGAACTATTTGGTCCATTCGAGGCAGGTGAAATGGTTACCACCACTATACGAGCTGAGATTAAAACAAGCACCGATGAGCCGATCTACACCAAAAGTTATCCTTATCCAGCAAATATGCCTCCAATTGTGGAAGAGCAAATTTCAGAGTTGTTAGCCCAAAATATAATAAGACCCTCAAGAAGCCCTTATAATTCTCCAATATGGGTCCGACCAAACAAACCGAAGCCGAATGGAGAGAAACAGTATAGAATGGTGATTGACTTCAAAAGGTTAAATTCAGTAACCATCTCTGACACCTACCCAATACCGGACATCAATTCGACATTGGCGAGCTTAGGCAATGCCAAATATTTTACAACATTGGATTTGACTTAGGGATTCCACCAAATTCTAATGAAAGATTCTGACATACATAAAACTGCCTCTTCCACCCTAAACGGGAAATTTGAATTTTTTGCGTCTACCCTTTGGACTAAAAAATGCGCCGTCTATTTTCCAAAGAATGATTGACGATGTATTAAAAGAGCACATTGGGAAGATATGCTATGTTTACATAGACGATATCATCGTCTATGGCCGTGATGTTGATGACCATTTAAAGAATGTAGAAACCGTATTCGAGAAACTATTAGAATCTCGCCTCAAGGTAAATCTAGAAAAGACCCATTTCCTCCAAACGGAAGTGTCCTTTTTAGAATATATTGTCTCAAAAGACGGAATACGAGCAGATCCTCAGAAGGTTGAAGCTATACAAAACCTAGCTCCGCCTAGTACGTTGAAAGACTTAGAAAGTTTCCTCGGTATGACTTCCTATTATAGGAAGTTTATCAGAGATTATGCAAAGGTTGCTAAGCCTTTAACCAATCTAACGCGAGGCGAAAACGCCCAGGTTAAGGCTAACAGGTCCAAGAAAATATCGGTCATACTGACAGAGGAGGCACTGAAGGCTTTCAACGAATTGAAAATCTTATTAGTGTCATCCGAAGTTTTGGCATTTCCGGACTTCGACCGTCCTTTTAACTTGACTACCGATGCTTCCGATGGAGCAGTTTTGTCTCAAGATTTTGAAGGGGCAGATAAACCCATAGCATTTATTTCCCGTTCGCTGAAAACGGCTGAAGAAAATTATGCAACCAACGAGAAGGAAATGTTGGCTATTGTTTGGGTATTGGACAATTTACGCTCATGCCTTGAGCCGCTTACCTATGCTCTAGGGAATCAGAATCACAACGCCAAATTGAAGAGGTGGAAAGCTAGAATCGAAGAATATAATCATGAACTAGTATATAAACCTGAGAAATCGAATGTTGTGGCTGACGCATTATCGAGACTGGAATCAAACCTAAATCAAGTCTATTTGCTTAGTGATGAAGAAACAATTACAGCCTCGGGAGGCGATTCCGAAACTATAACAGCCGATGAAGCTCAGGAAGATTATGACGGTACAGTCCACAGTGCCCAACAAGACTCTAGTGATCTAATTGCTCATGTGGAAGCATAAGAGAGCTCATCGTAACCCCAAAGAAAACGGCATGCAAATATTGGAAAATTATTATTTTCCCCGCATGAGGAGCCTTATTCAAAACTACACAAAGAATTGCGAAATATGTAAGTTGAATAAGTACGAAAGACACCCCATCAAACCAAAAATACATCCAACACCTATCCCCACGTATCCTTGCGAAATTTTGCATGTGGACATTATTGAGATTAAAGGGTTTAAGTTCATAAGTTGCATCGACAAATTTTCAAAGTTCGCCAAGCTATTTCATAGTAAAAATCGTTCTGCTATTCACTTAAAGAGTAAACTAACCAAACTCCTTCACTACTTTACAGTACCACGTATAATCGTTTCGGATAACGAAAGGGGCTTCCAAACCCCTACAACATTAAACTTTATTAGATCCCTAAATATTGAAATTTACCTTACACCCACACAGAAAAGTGAGGTAAATGGACAGGTGGAGAGATTCCACTCAACGCTAATAGAAATTTATCGTTGTATATCTAAAGAAATAAAGAACCTCAATCCTAAGGACTTGATATACCTTGCCGTTGATCGTTATAATAACACAATACATCCAGTTATTAAAAAAAAGCCTTTCGACATATTTTTCAACAGATGTGAAAGATTTAATTACCAACAATTGGTAAACTTCCGTGATCAGGTAAATGAGGATATTCGCGGTCTTATTGAAAGCAATCAGAAAACCACAAATGATGGGTTGAATAAGAATAGATCAGTTCCAGTAAGTTTAGAAGAGAACCAAAATGTCTTTATCAGGGACAAACAAATTAAACCAAGGCATAAGTCACTATATAAACAGCACAAGGTTTCCAGGGACAATTGTGTAACGTTTTATACACACAAAGGATGAAAATACCATAAATGCCATGTAAAAAACCTATACCCGAGCACACTTAGCTAAAGAAAAATTGGTATAGATAATAAAAAATTAATATAAAATGAAATAAGAGAAAGCATGAGTAAATGAAATTTTTTTTTCTAAAAACATATGTAACTTTACACACAAATAGCTAATAACTAAAAATTGTAATTGACTAAGGGCCATAGGGCTAAAATTTAAAATTTTGAAGCTAATTCGAACAAACAACTTATGCAACAAATCATAGAAATATATATCCAATTTGTTGATAGGAAATTTTTGTAATACAATATGGCCATAAGCCCAAAAATTTTGCGAATTATACAAAAAAGATTGGAAACAAGAAAGAATAAGAAAACTATCAACTTATTATTTTTTCGTTAACAAAGTTACGTTTATATAAACTTACACATAAAAGTGGGAAAATCTACAAATCTTAGTAAATAAAATAAAAATTGTTTTTTATTTTAATCTGAAATTTTATCACTTAAGCATACTTCTATTACTCACCATCGTTGTTGCCTACCAAGTATTCGAATACCAATCGCCAATTGTCACAGTAAAAACTGGAGAAGGATGGATAGTAAACGGCTATCTTAATATTGTGCATGTTACAAACCTCGAAAAACTAGAAAGGATGCTTAATATCACTGCCAAAGTCTTTTTATCCATTGAAAACAACGAACTTGATAAAGAGGCGTTTCAATACTACCTTCAAAAGTCTTACGATAGAATAAATTCGATCATTACTCTGTCCAGATATATTCGTTTCGATAATAGTCGTACGCGGGCATTCCGACAGCAAACAGATGAAGCAGCTCCTATCCGGGACCTTTGGAATTTTCTCAATGAAAATCTGCAAAATTATTATGAACCTTATGAAAATATCACCATCGATGAGCAGTTGTTTCCGTATCGTGGGCGCACAAAGTTCACCCAATATATCCCATCAAAAGCTGCAAGGTATGGGATCAAAGTTTGGTGGGCATGCGATGCTAAGACTAAATTTCCATTGAAAGGAAAACTATACACTGGAAAGGAAGGAGACAATCGGGAGATAAATCAAGGTGAAAACGTTCTAATGTATTTCGCAAATTGTTACGCAAACAGCGGCAGACGACCAATTCTTTCAAGTGTGTTTGGTTTTCAAGAAAATCTTGTTGCACTTTGCAGCTACGTGCCCAAAAAATAATGCAGTCAATTTAATTTCAACCGTGCATTACACGAAACATGTTGAAGGCGTAGCCATGAAACCGGAGGCAATTTTATTATATAATTCAACTAAAGCCGGAGTCGATACGATGGATCAAATGCTAACTCATTACACAACAAAACGGCCAACCAGACGCTGGACATACGCGTTTTTCTGCAACATGATTGATGTGATGGCATTGGCAAGTTACATTATATGTAAGCTAAATGATGAAAATACAAGAAAAGAAAGAAGACGCATATTTTTATATAAACTTGCAAAGCAATTGGTAATGGCCAACGGTGAAAATCGCATCAATAATCCGCACATTGTGGCTCAACCAACAACTCGTATAGCATTTGAAGCGTTCTTTGGGAGACCTCTCAATATAGCAAACCTTAATGTGGCTTCACGCAGTGGTCCAGACACATTAGCTGCCAAAAAAGATTGCAGAATTTGCCTGCAGCAAGATGACAAAATACGCCGTCAGACACGCTTTTTTTGCTGCAAATGCAACAATCCTGTTTGTCAGCAACATTCAAAAGTAGATTATTTATGTTTTTGTTGCCTTCCGCAAAATTCTTAATAAAAAAATCAATGTATTCTTCATAATAATTTTCTATTTTGTCATAAACATTTATTACTTTACCCATAATCCAGTTAGTCGGAATCAGATAACTGTCCCCATGAACGTAATGCCGCGACCTAAATATAGACCCCAATTGCCACCAAGACCATAAAACAAGTTTCAAGGAAGGAACTTTAGACCATGGTATAACTCCTCAGCACCGCTACCATTACCACCAAGGCCTCTAGGACCAAAACCAGCGGAGAACATGGAGGTAGATAGTTCCATGCAATCCAGGGCAGTTAATTACATGAATAGGCCTTCGGGATTTAAAACTGGTTCCAGGTCAGATAATTTTAGGAATCCGCTTAAACGGCAAAAACTTTTTAATACTTTTATGGAACACAGCCATCCCACTTCCGACATTTTGGCAAACGCTGAATGTACAAGATACGATGGAAATGAAATACAAGGAAGTGATGGAATCATTCCTGAAATAAATTTTATGAAGGGGGCCTCCCTTCCAGCGTTCCATACATAAATATAATAACCAAAACCAGGGTGCCCTTAAAATTTCTCATAGACACTGGTGCGAACAAAAACTTTATAGCTTCCCATCTATGCGATACGGGCACTCAACTAAGAGAACCAGTTCCGATAAGAACAGCGGGAGGAACATTAGAAATACATCAGAAGGTACAGGTAATATTTTTCGAATCCATAGGAATTAAAGATAATATAACATTTTAAATACTTCCTGGGCTAAAAACGTTCGACGGTATCATAGGTGACGATACCCTTAAAGCTTTAGGTGCTATTATCAACAGGGAAAACAACACCCTGACCCTCAATACGGGTGTAGTTCTGCCTCTCAATGAGAAATTTTCTCGGGAAATAAATTTTATATCACAAAACCTTCCAGTAGAGGTGGCCCATAAACTAAAAAATTTCATTGATAGATACAATGAACTATTTGGTCCATTCGAGGCAGGTGAAATGGTTACCACCACTATACGAGCTGAGATTAAAACAAGCACCGATGAGCCGATCTACACCAAAAGTTATCCTTATCCAGCAAATATGCCTCCAATTGTGGAAGAGCAAATTTCAGAGTTGTTAGCCCAAAATATAATAAGACCCTCAAGAAGCCCTTATAATTCTCCAATATGGGTCCGACCAAACAAACCGAAGCCGAATGGAGAGAAACAGTATAGAATGGTGATTGACTTCAAAAGGTTAAATTCAGTAACCATCTCTGACACCTACCCAATACCGGACATCAATTCGACATTGGCGAGCTTAGGCAATGCCAAATATTTTACAACATTGGATTTGACTTAGGGATTCCACCAAATTCTAATGAAAGATTCTGACATACATAAAACTGCCTCTTCCACCCTAAACGGGAAATTTGAATTTTTTGCGTCTACCCTTTGGACTAAAAAATGCGCCGTCTATTTTCCAAAGAATGATTGACGATGTATTAAAAGAGCACATTGGGAAGATATGCTATGTTTACATAGACGATATCATCGTCTATGGCCGTGATGTTGATGACCATTTAAAGAATGTAGAAACCGTATTCGAGAAACTATTAGAATCTCGCCTCAAGGTAAATCTAGAAAAGACCCATTTCCTCCAAACGGAAGTGTCCTTTTTAGAATATATTGTCTCAAAAGACGGAATACGAGCAGATCCTCAGAAGGTTGAAGCTATACAAAACCTAGCTCCGCCTAGTACGTTGAAAGACTTAAAAAGTTTCCTCGGTATGACTTCCTATTATAGGAAGTTTATCAGAGATTATGCAAAGGTTGCTAAGCCTTTAACCAATCTAACGCGAGGCGAAAACGGCCAGGTTAAGGCTAACAGGTCCAGGAAAATATCGATCATACTGACAGAGGAGGCACTGAAGGCTTTCAACGAATTGAAAATCTTATTAGTGTCATCCGAAGTTTTGGCATTTCCGGACTTCGACCGTCCTTTTAACTTGACTACCGATGCTTCCAATTATGCTATTGGAGCAGTTTTGTCTCAAGATTTTGAAGGGGCAGATAAACCCATAGCATTTATTTCCCGTTCGCTGAAAACGGCTGAAGAAAATTATGCGACCAACGAGAAGGAAATGTTGGCTATTGTTTGGGTATTGGACAATTTACGCTCATACTTTCAGCCGCTTACCTATGCTCTAGGGAATCAGAATCACAACGCCAAATTGAAGAGGTGGAAAGCTAGAATCGAAGAATATAATCATGAACTAGTATATAAACCTGGGAAATCGAATGTTGTGGCTGACGCATTATCGAGACTGGAATCAAACCTAAATCAAGTCTATTTGATTAGTGATGAAGAAACAATTACAGCCTCGGGAGCCGATTCCGAAACTATAACAGCCGATGAAGCTCAGGAAGATTATGACGGTACAGTCCACAGTGCCCAACAAGACTAGTGATCTAATTGCTCATGTGGAAGCTCCTCTAAACGTTTTCAAAAATCAAATTGTAATACGGCAGGGCAAGGAGTTACACAGTATTATACAGCCACACCCAGGGTTTACTAGGCATCATTCTACTTTAGATCAAATCTCTTGACAGAAACCCTAAAAAGGTGCTTAAATCCAAGATGTGTGAACGGCATAAAAATTCCTGAATGTTTTATCCCATTGATAAATAGAATATACTTAAAACATTTCGTTTCCTATAAATTAAGAATCACTCAACGATTGGTGGAAGATGTCACTAACCCAGAAAGGATCTGCGAAATAATAGAAAATGAGCATAAGAGAGCTCATCGTAACCCCAAAGAAAACGGCTTGCAAATATTGGAAAATTATTATTTTCCCCGCATGAGGAGCCTTATTCAAAACTACACAAAGAATTGCGAATTATGTAAGTTGAATAAGTACGAAAGACACCCCATCAAACCAAAAATACATCCAACACCTATCCCCACGTATCCTTGCGAAATTTTGCATGTGGACATTATTGAGATTAAAGGGTTTAAGTTCATAAGTTGCATCGACAAATTTTCAAAGTTCGCCAAGCTATTTCATAGTAAAAATCGTTCTGCTATTCACTTAAAGAGTAAACTAACCAAACTCCTTCACTACTTTACAGTACCACGTATAATCGTTTCGGATAACGAAAGGGGCTTCCAAACCCCTACAACATTAAACTTTATTAGATCCCTAAATATTGAAATTTACCTTACACCCACACAGAAAAGTGAGGTAAATGGACAGGTGGAGAGATTCCACTCAACGCTAATAGAAATTCATCGTTGTATATCTAAAGAAATAAAGAACCTCAATCCTAAGGACTTGATATACCTTGCCGTTGATCGTTATAATAACACAATACATCCAGTTATTAAAAAAAAAGCCTTTCGACATATTTTTCAACAGATGTGAAAGATTTAATTACCAACAATTGGTAAACTTCCGTGATCAGGTAAATGAGGATATTCGCGGTCTTATTGAAAGCAATCAGAAAACCACAAATGATGGGTTGAATAAGAATAGATCAGTTCCAGTAAGTTTAGAAGAGAACCAAAATGTCTTTATCAGGGACAAACAAATTAAACCAAGGCATAAGTCACTATATAAACAGCACAAGGTTTCCAGGGACAATTGTGTAACGTTTTATACACACAAAGGATGAAAATACCATAAATGCCATGTAAAAAACCTATACCCGAGCACACTTAGCTAAAGAAAAATTGGTATAGATAATAAAAAATTAATATAAAATGAAATAAGAGAAAGCATGAGTAAATGAAATTTTTTTTTCTAAAAACATATGTAACTTTACACACAAATAGCTAATAACTAAAAATTGTAATTGACTAAGGGCCATAGGGCTAAAATTTAAAATTTTGAAGCTAATTCGAACAAACAACTTATGCAACAAATCATAGAAATATATATCCAATTTGTTGATAGGAAATTTTTGTAATACAATATGGCCATAAGCCCAAAAATTTTGCGAATTATACAAAAAAGATTGGAAACAAGAAAGAATAAGAAAACTATCAACTTATTATTTTTTCGTTAACAAAGTTACGTTTATATAAACTTACACATAAAAGTGGGAAAATCTACAAATCTTAGTAAATAAAATAAAAATTGTTTTTTATTTTAATCTGAAATTTTATCACTTAAGCATACTTCTATTACTCACCATCGTTGTTGCCTACCAAGTATTCGAATACCAATCGCCAATTGTCACAGTAAAAACTGGAGAAGGATGGATAGTAAACGGCTATCTTAATATTGTGCATGTTACAAACCTCGAAAAACTAGAAAGGATGCTTAATATCACTGCCAAAGTCTTTTTATCCATTGAAAACAACGAACTTGATAAAGAGGCGTTTCAATACTACCTTCAAAAGTCTTACGATAGAATAAATTCGATCATTACTCTGTCCAGATATATTCGTTTCGATAATAGTCGTACGCGGGCATTCCGACAGCAAACAGATGAAGCAGCTCCTATCCGGGACCTTTGGAATTTTCTCAATGAAAATCTGCAAAATTATTATGAACCTTATGAAAATATCACCATCGATGAGCAGTTGTTTCCGTATCGTGGGCGCACAAAGTTCACCCAATATATCCCATCAAAAGCTGCAAGGTATGGGATCAAAGTTTGGTGGGCATGCGATGCTAAGACTAAATTTCCATTGAAAGGAAAACTATACACTGGAAAGGAAGGAGACAATCGGGAGATAAATCAAGGTGAAAACGTTCTAATGTATTTCGCAAATTGTTACGCAAACAGCGGCAGACGACCAATTCTTTCAAGTGTGTTTGGTTTTCAAGAAAATCTTGTTGCACTTTGCAGCTACGTGCCCAAAAAATAATGCAGTCAATTTAATTTCAACCGTGCATTACACGAAACATGTTGAAGGCGTAGCCATGAAACCGGAGGCAATTTTATTATATAATTCAACTAAAGCCGGAGTCGATACGATGGATCAAATGCTAACTCATTACACAACAAAACGGCCAACCAGACGCTGGACATACGCGTTTTTCTGCAACATGATTGATGTGATGGCATTGGCAAGTTACATTATATGTAAGCTAAATGATGAAAATACAAGAAAAGAAAGAAGACGCATATTTTTATATAAACTTGCAAAGCAATTGGTAATGGCCAACGGTGAAAATCGCATCAATAATCCGCACATTGTGGCTCAACCAACAACTCGTATAGCATTTGAAGCGTTCTTTGGGAGACCTCTCAATATAGCAAACCTTAATGTGGCTTCACGCAGTGGTCCAGACACATTAGCTGCCAAAAAAGATTGCAGAATTTGCCTGCAGCAAGATGACAAAATACGCCGTCAGACACGCTTTTTTTGCTGCAAATGCAACAATCCTGTTTGTCAGCAACATTCAAAAGTAGATTATTTATGTTTTTGTTGCCTTCCGCAAAATTCTTAGTAAAAAAATCAATGTATTCTTCATAATAATTTTCTATTTTGTCATAAACATTTATTACTTTACCCATAATCCAGTTAGTCGGAATCAGATAACTGTCCCCATGAACGTAATGCCGCGACCTAAATATAGACCCCAATTGCCACCAAGACCATAAAACAAGTTTCAAGGAAGGAACTTTAGACCATGGTATAACTCCTCAGCACCGCTACCATTACCACCAAGGCCTCTAGGACCAAAACCAGCGGAGAACATGGAGGTAGATAGTTCCATGCAATCCAGGGCAGTTAATTACATGAATAGGCCTTCGGGATTTAAAACTGGTTCCAGGTCAGATAATTTTAGGAATTCGCTTAAACGGCAAAAACTTTTTAATACTTTTATGGAACACAGCCATCCCACTTCCGACATTTTGGCAAACGCTGAATGTACAAGATACGATGGAAATGAAATACAAGGAAGTGATGGAATCATTCCTGAAATAAATTTTATGAAGGGGGCCTCCCTTCCAGCGTTCCATACATAAATATAATAACCAAAACCAGGGTGCCCTTAAAATTTCTCATAGACACTGGTGCGAACAAAAACTTTATAGCTTCCCATCTATGCGATACGGGCACTCAACTAAGAGAACCAGTTCCGATAAGAACAGCGGGAGGAACATTAGAAATACATCAGAAGGTACAGGTAATATTTTTCGAATCCATAGGAATTAAAGATAATATAACATTTTAAATACTTCCTGGGCTAAAAACGTTCGACGGTATCATAGGTGACGATACCCTTAAAGCTTTAGGTGCTATTATCAACAGGGAAAACAACACCCTGACCCTCAATACGGGTGTAGTTCTGCCTCTCAATGAGAAATTTTCTCGGGAAATAAATTTTATATCACAAAACCTTCCAGTAGAGGTGGCCCATAAACTAAAAAATTTCATTGATAGATACAATGAACTATTTGGTCCATTCGAGGCAGGTGAAATGGTTACCACCACTATACGAGCTGAGATTAAAACAAGCACCGATGAGCCGATCTACACCAAAAGTTATCCTTATCCAGCAAATATGCCTCCAATTGTGGAAGAGCAAATTTCAGAGTTGTTAGCCCAAAATATAATAAGACCCTCAAGAAGCCCTTATAATTCTCCAATATGGGTCCGACCAAACAAACCGAAGCCGAATGGAGAGAAACAGTATAGAATGGTGATTGACTTCAAAAGGTTAAATTCAGTAACCATCTCTGACACCTACCCAATACCGGACATCAATTCGACATTGGCGAGCTTAGGCAATGCCAAATATTTTACAACATTGGATTTGACTTAGGGATTCCACCAAATTCTAATGAAAGATTCTGACATACATAAAACTGCCTCTTCCACCCTAAACGGGAAATTTGAATTTTTTGCGTCTACCCTTTGGACTAAAAAATGCGCCGTCTATTTTCCAAAGAATGATTGACGATATATTAAAAGAGCACATTGGGAAGATATGCTATGTTTACATAGACGATATCATCGTCTATGGCCGTGATGTTGATGACCATTTAAAGAATGTAGAAACCGTATTCGAGAAACTATTAGAATCTCGCCTCAAGGTAAATCTAGAAAAGACCCATTTCCTCCAAACGGAAGTGTCCTTTTTAGAATATATTGTCTCAAAAGACGGAATACGAGCAGATCCTCAGAAGGTTGAAGCTATACAAAACCTAGCTCCGCCTAGTACGTTGAAAGACTTAAAAAGTTTCCTCGGTATGACTTCCTATTATAGGAAGTTTATCAGAGATTATGCAAAGGTTGCTAAGCCTTTAACCAATCTAACGCGAGGCGAAAACGCCCAGGTTAAGGCTAACAGGTCCAAGAAAATATCGATCATACTGACAGAGGAGGCACTGAAGGCTTTCAACGAATTGAAAATCTTATTAGTGTCATCCGAAGTTTTGGCATTTCCGGACTTCGACCGTCCTTTTAACTTGACTACCGATGCTTCCGATGGAGCAGTTTTGTCTCAAGATTTTGAAGGGGCAGATAAACCCATAGCATTTATTTCCCGTTCGCTGAAAACGGCTGAAGAAAATTATGCAACCAACGAGAAGGAAATGTTGGCTATTGTTTGGGTATTGGACAATTTACGCTCATGCCTTGAGCCGCTTACCTATGCTCTAGGGAATCAGAATCACAACGCCAAATTGAAGAGGTGGAAAGCTAGAATCGAAGAATATAATCATGAACTAGTATATAAACCTGAGAAATCGAATGTTGTGGCTGACGCATTATCGAGACTGGAATCAAACCTAAATCAAGTCTATTTGCTTAGTGATGAAGAAACAATTACAGCCTCGGGAGGCGATTCCGAAACTATAACAGCCGATGAAGCTCAGGAAGATTATGACGGTACAGTCCACAGTGCCCAACAAGACTCTAGTGATCTAATTGCTCATGTGGAAGCATAAGAGAGCTCATCGTAACCCCAAAGAAAACGGCATGCAAATATTGGAAAATTATTATTTTCCCCGCATGAGGAGCCTTATTCAAAACTACACAAAGAATTGCGAAATATGTAAGTTGAATAAGTACGAAAGACACCCCATCAAACCAAAAATACATCCAACACCTATCCCCACGTATCCTTGCGAAATTTTGCATGTGGACATTATTGAGATTAAAGGGTTTAAGTTCATAAGTTGCATCGACAAATTTTCAAAGTTCGCCAAGCTATTTCATAGTAAAAATCGTTCTGCTATTCACTTAAAGAGTAAACTAACCAAACTCCTTCACTACTTTACAGTACCACGTATAATCGTTTCGGATAACGAAAGGGGCTTCCAAACCCCTACAACATTAAACTTTATTAGATCCCTAAATATTGAAATTTACCTTACACCCACACAGAAAAGTGAGGTAAATGGACAGGTGGAGAGATTCCACTCAACGCTAATAGAAATTCATCGTTGTATATCTAAAGAAATAAAGAACCTCAATCCTAAGGACTTGATATACCTTGCCGTTGATCGTTATAATAACACAATACATCCAGTTATTAAAAAAAAGCCTTTCGACATATTTTTCAACAGATGTGAAAGATTTAATTACCAACAATTGGTAAACTTCCGTGATCAGGTAAATGAGGATATTCGCGGTCTTATTGAAAGCAATCAGAAAACCACAAATGATGGGTTGAATAAGAATAGATCAGTTCCAGTAAGTTTAGAAGAGAACCAAAATGTCTTTATCAGGGACAAACAAATTAAACCAAGGCATAAGTCACTATATAAACAGCACAAGGTTTCCAGGGACAATTGTGTAACGTTTTATACACACAAAGGATGAAAATACCATAAATGCCATGTAAAAAACCTATACCCGAGCACACTTAGCTAAAGAAAAATTGGTATAGATAATAAAAAATTAATATAAAATGAAATAAGAGAAAGCATGAGTAAATGAAATTTTTTTTTCTAAAAACATATGTAACTTTACACACAAATAGCTAATAACTAAAAATTGTAATTGACTAAGGGCCATAGGGCTAAAATTTAAAATTTTGAAGCTAATTCGAACAAACAACTTATGCAACAAATCATAGAAATATATATCCAATTTGTTGATAGGAAATTTTTGTAATACAATATGGCCATAAGCCCAAAAATTTTGCGAATTATACAAAAAAGATTGGAAACAAGAAAGAATAAGAAAACTATCAACTTATTATTTTTTCGTTAACAAAGTTACGTTTATATAAACTTACACATAAAAGTGGGAAAATCTACAAATCTTAGTAAATAAAATAAAAATTGTTTTTTATTTTAATCTGAAATTTTATCACTTAAGCATACTTCTATTACTCACCATCGTTGTTGCCTACCAAGTATTCGAATACCAATCGCCAATTGTCACAGTAAAAACTGGAGAAGGATGGATAGTAAACGGCTATCTTAATATTGTGCATGTTACAAACCTCGAAAAACTAGAAAGGATGCTTAATATCACTGCCAAAGTCTTTTTATCCATTGAAAACAACGAACTTGATAAAGAGGCGTTTCAATACTACCTTCAAAAGTCTTACGATAGAATAAATTCGATCATTACTCTGTCCAGATATATTCGTTTCGATAATAGTCGTACGCGGGCATTCCGACAGCAAACAGATGAAGCAGCTCCTATCCGGGACCTTTGGAATTTTCTCAATGAAAATCTGCAAAATTATTATGAACCTTATGAAAATATCACCATCGATGAGCAGTTGTTTCCGTATCGTGGGCGCACAAAGTTCACCCAATATATCCCATCAAAACCTGCAAGGTATGGGATCAAAGTTTGGTGGGCATGCGATGCTAAGACTAAATTTCCATTGAAAGGAAAACTATACACTGGAAAGGAAGGAGACAATCGGGAGATAAATCAAGGTGAAAACGTTCTAATGTATTTCGCAAATTGTTACGCAAACAGCGGCAGACGACCAATTCTTTCAAGTGTGTTTGGTTTTCAAGAAAATCTTGTTGCACTTTGCAGCTACGTGCCCAAAAAATAATGCAGTCAATTTAATTTCAACCGTGCATTACACGAAACATGTTGAAGGCGTAGCCATGAAACCGGAGGCAATTTTATTATATAATTCAACTAAAGCCGGAGTCGATACGATGGATCAAATGCTAACTCATTACACAACAAAACGGCCAACCAGACGCTGGACATACGCGTTTTTCTGCTACATGATTGATGTGATGGCATTGGCAAGTTACATTATATGTAAGCTAAATGATGAAAATACAAGAAAAGAAAGAAGACGCATATTTTTATATAAACTTGCAAAGCAATTGGTAATGGCCAACGGTGAAAATCGCATCAATAATCCGCACATTGTGGCTCAACCAACAACTCGTATAGCATTTGAAGCGTTCTTTGGGAGACCTCTCAATATAGCAAACCTTAATGTGGCTTCACGCAGTGGTCCAGACACATTAGCTGCCAAAAAAGATTGCAGAATTTGCCTGCAGCAAGATGACAAAATACGCCGTCAGACACGCTTTTTTTATGCAAATGCAACAATCCTGTTTGTCAGCAACATTCAAAAGTAGATTATTTATATGTAGTAAGAATTTTAACGAACATTTTATATTGCTATATTAAATTTGAATTAAGATTCTATAGGCTAATTGTTCGAAATTTTAATTTAAATCTCAGAAAGACATGATAAATATTCCAAGGCACAAAGGCAAGTCAACATCAGTTTTATTCAACTTACACAGCAGAGCAGAACAGCTGTTTTCGAAAGACGCAACCCTTTCATCATCAGTGCTCATGTGTATTGTGTTTGTCACCACTTATTAGGTGGCTTAGTTGAATGTGATAACAGTTCCTATTTACACAAATTTTATTGTGAAAAAGAATACGGGAACTGTATCAACCTGATGTTAACATTTTATTGTTATAATACCCGTGTTACCGTTTGATTATTTTTCTTCATGTCCCATTTTTCTGAATTTTTTGTTCCATCATACCTAAGTCAAACTTTTTTGGTTTGAATTTTATACTTAAGTACATGTGAACGTTTTTTCCAATTTTTATTATTGGGTAGCTCAAGCCATAGCTTAAATTTGTATGTAGTAAGAATTTTAACGAACATTTTATATTGCTATATTAAATTTGAATTAAGATTCTATAGGCTAATTGTTCGAAATTTTAATTTAAATCTCAGAAAGACATGATAAATATTCCAAGGCACAAAGGCAAGTCAACATCAGTTTTATTCAACTTACACAGCAGAGCAGAACAGCTGTTTTCGAAAGACGCAACCCTTTCATCATCAGTGCTCATGTGTATTGTGTTTGTCACCACTTATTAGGTGGCTTAGTTGAATGTGATAACAGTTCCTATTTACACAAATTTTATTGTGAAAAAGAATACGGGAACTGTATCAACCTGATGTTAACATTTTATTGTTATAATACCCGTGTTACCGTTTGATTATTTTTCTTCATGTCCCATTTTTCTGAATTTTTTGTTCCATCATAGATTATTTATGTTTTTGTTGCCTTCCGCAAAATTCTGAATAAAAAAATCAATGTATTCTTCATAATAATTTTCTATTTTGTCATAAACATTTATTACTTTACCCATAATAAATAGAAATATATATAGAACAAAAAAATTGTTGCCCTTTTCATTCCAAAGATATTTTCAGGTCTATTTTCTCTTCCTCATGTAGCTAATAACATAGTTAAAAGAAATAGAAACACAAAATACAACAAATATTTTCCTATCTTAGTAAAAACTTTAACGGCAAACAGCCCTTATTTCCATACCAATGCATGTAAATGTATAGGGGTCTGGCCAGACACCATGTGCCAGAACTAAGGGCTCAAAATATGTGCCTGACGAAGGGTTAATGATGATCATGTAAGCAAAGTCCTAATTTCTTTAGTAAAAAGATTTTTAATTTGCCATATGTATATATATATATATATATATATATATATATATGCATACATATATATATATATATATATATATATATATATATATGCATACATATATATATTATATATATATATATATATATATATATATATATATGTATATATATATATATATATATATATGTATATATATAAATATATATATATATATATATATATATACATACATATATATATATATATATATATATATATATATATATATATATATATATACCTACATATATATGTGGCCTTAATTTTGAAAGTGGTATAACACATGTATTTATCTTGTCGAGACATTTATTAGATTACATTTGAACAAATGAAAATATATGTTTATATTAACATTTTAATTTAGAGTTGTTATATCTCGATTAATATAAATTTATTTATTAACCGCCTTATTCATATAAAATGTTTTAGGTTTATTACAGGTTTATTTGACAAATTTCTCATAGAAATACGTCAAATAAGCGCTTAATAAACTTAAAATATGTTTTATGAATACGGCAGTAACTGCAGTTTTTTTTTAGATTTATATAATATTTCGAAGCAAAAATTCATATGACTTAGACCACTTTCATAACTAAGTGTACATATGTTTGCTTATTTCTATTTCAGGTACCATTAAAAACCACAAATATTTGTGATACACGATGACTATCGATTGAAACTTCGATTTCAAGAATATTAGACCAATGGATTGAGCTCAGAACATATTTTGAAATTGCCTAAAACTTTGAAAGATGTTTTATGGCATCTAAATTACACGATTTATATAAAAATAACTTGAACATTAAACAAAAGTTTTCAGAGACAAAACGCGGACTCTACAAAAATTTTAAACGATATGGAATTTCTTAACAGTTTATTTTAAGTCCAACAGCTGAAGTTGATATTTTTACGACAGAGTTCGAGAACTATGTTTGCTACAACAATTACTGAAGATTTTCATTTGAAACTCGTTTGAATGAACTTAAAATGATATTGACGCCGAAACCGAAATAGGTTATTTTAAAGTTTGCGTAAATTTTGTAGTACACTTGGCACTGCAGTTGAAAAAAAAGTATTAAATATTTAAGTAAACTATTTAAAATTTTGTTTAATGTTTTTTTTTTAGATAAATTCAAAATGTTAAAAATGGTTAATCTTATTTCTGCTGATAATGTTTTGATACAAAACAAGGAATATACAATTCCACTTTTAAAGACATTTTCAAAATCTAAAAATGTAATTGATGCCATAAATTTTCAATACAATGACAGTTGTTATATAAAATTGACGGAAAAAACGTCAACAGCATTATTTTGATCAGAAGTTTTTAATTACAAAGATTCAGGCGGTAACAACCCATTCAAAGAATTAATGGAATTTGCGATCGAAATGTTATTCCTACTTTGCTATAATGCAGGCGTAGAAAGACTTTTTAGGCAACTAAATCTAGTCAAAACTAAACTAGGAAACAGGCTTATAACTAAAACTGTAAATGCTGTACTACATGTCAGGTAAGTTCTAAATTGATTAATAATAATTGTTATTTATGAAACAAAGGCATTTAATTAGCATTTGTCACTATAAATTGCGGATATGGACTTAAGCTTAGTAGTAAATGCTGCTTTGAATACGAGATTCCAGTACCCCTTTTGAAAGAGGTTAGAACATTAGCTTTATATAGCGAAAATACAGAAGACTAGCTCTGCATTTTTGAAAATATATGAATCAACAGTACAAAATGAATTAAGGTTTGAAACTTTATATATATGTACATACCAGTGATGCCAAGTGTAGGGCTTTTTCCCTTTTTGTAGGGATTTTTTTCGAAAATTTGACATGTAGGGAAATAGGGAAAGTTTTCTTACTTATGTCCAATTGTAGGGATTTTATTCAATTGCAAATTTTTTAACAATTAAACATTATATATTCCAATTGTAAACTTTAAACTTAAAATATATATATATAATTTTTTTAAGTGTATCATTAGATATTCGTAAATCTGGTAATACCACTATAATATGAAGTAAGTAAATATGTGGCATCTTTAATAACGACAAGTAAACGCTTGCTCTTTGTGTGGCTTAAGTTTTATGTTTATGGTTTAAGTGTTTTGTGTAATGTTATTATTTGTACGTACGCCATTTATAAAGGTATTTTCAATTTTTGTCATTAATATTAACAGTAAAATATTAAAATTAAAACGTAACAAATTTTAGAAAAATGTCGGACTCGTCTTTCGACGATGCTGAAAACACGTCAAGGAAATATAGAAAAAAAAGATTTTTCTCAAGTTGGTTAAGAGACGAGAATCTAATGGGATGGCTGGAGCAGGTCAAAGATGACGACTTTAAATGCAGATGAAAGGCTTGTGGCTTTATGTTTTTGTTATTTTAATATTTTATTTTTATCAAAACCAATATAAATTTTAAAAAAATTAATTGTTTTTATGTTACTTTTTTATACTTATGGTACTTTATGTTATTTATCTTATATTATTATATAATATTTTATACTATTTTTAAATGAACCTGAACTTATGACATAAATTGGAAATGTACAAAATAAAAATAAAATTTTATTTTTTGAACTATTTAAAAAATGTAGCGTAGGAAAAAAAATTGGGGGCAGGGAAAAAAGGGAATTTTTTTTTCATAAGCGTAGGGATTTCCGAAAGAATCTCCTGGCATCACTGGTGCATACATACTTTTCAAATACGTTATATGTAGACAAAAGTATGTATAAATTAAATTCATCACAAATAAAAATGTATGTGCATATATATTACACATATATATGTATGTATATATGAATATGTAATACACAAACTTGCGTACATAAATAAACAATTTTTTTTTAATTTTTTAAGCTTTTGTTTTTCTGGATCATATTAATTATGTTTAATTACGTTCTTCTTTATAACCTCTTTTTGACAATTGTAAATAAAACTATTTTTATATATAAAGCTATTAGAGGAGCTATTTTCTAAATTTCAGCTTTTTCCCCCACTTTTTACCGCAAATTTTTTATTTAGCGGTTTATGGCGGTTTTTAGGTATAATTTGAAGGGATATTTCGGGAAAAAGTTGGCAACAATATATATATATATATATATATATATATATATATATATATATATATATATATATATATATATATATATATATATATATGTATATAAATATATATATATATATATATATATATATAAATAGACCGCGCATAAAATACGAACAAACAAACATTAATTTTTATATATTAGATTTATTTCATAGATCCCCGAAGTTGTGATTTACAATAGCTAGGTATATGAATTAAATTAATGGTTTGACTATAATTGAATTGTAATGAATTTAGAAACCAACTGTTTTTTAGTATTTCAACATATTAACTCAAATATTTCGAAATGAATGCAGTGTTCACTAAAACGGATATAACTCATGAACCAATCCATATACAGAGACCGTTTATATATAAAAACCTTGGTGTTGACGTCGCCTTTCATAACAACTTCCCAGACAGCAAAAATCAAACAAAAATCGGTTCACGCATTCTAGAGACTATCAATTACTAACACAATGTAGCTTATTTTTATATATATAGATATATGTATATATATAATCCCCCTGATTGTGTAAGGCGTTGGCGTTTACGCCTCTGTCATTTTTCGTATTAGATTAAAGAAAAGTGAATGTGTGTCTCTTTAATCTTGTACATAAAACACCTTACCTTACACAACCACGTTGAATAAGAAAATATAATAGAGATACATAAATGAATACTCACAACAAAACGGTTGACTTGGTACCGTGGTCGAGTTTTCTGTTGAATCTTTTCATCATTTTTCATTTTTTCAAAACGGTCTCTTATTCTGTAATAAAATAAATTATTATTAATACGTTGCTGCCTTAAATATATATTCAGCCTGATTGTGCAAGGCGTTGGCGTTTACGCCATAGACGTTTTTGTACGAGATTAAAGAAACACACAAGCAGTTTTCTTCAATCTACTACGAAAAACGCCTAAGGCGTAGACGCCATCACGTTAGACAATCAGGCGGATTGTACTTTGAATACATAAACGTCTTACTTACGACTGTGTGCTTTCAATGCTGTTCTCATCTGACATGTCATTTCTGTTCCGAAAAATTTCATCGATTCTCTCACGTTTAATTTCGTTTGCCTGCCATTTTTCAAATTTAATCCGTAGCTGTTTAGCTCTTGCTGCATTTTGCGCCTAAAAATTCAGTTCATGTTAAAAATTTGTTTTGATGAAAGTAATACAATGGGTTGTTTTTAGCTACATCAGTAGTCTTAAGCCCATTGTGTCTTTAATTAGCGAACATAAGGTGACAGTGCATATAGTGAAAAATCGTAAGATAATAAAATGTGAGGACACCAAAGCGGACAACTTGTAGAACATAATTGAAGAAGTCAGTGAAGGCATTGCAGACAGACAGTAAAGGTAGCACGCTCTAAATAGTAACTAGAAGAAACGCGAACTGGAATGAGGATCCATAGAAGCAGAACTATTCGAGAAGAAACAAGTTTTCTCTCCGTTTAATAACTCGAGGACTTTTCACCTTACCAAAACCAAAGCAAACTACCGAGAACCTCCAACGGTTACGGAAGTCAAATCTATGTAAGCGAAATTAATGCTATGCCAAATTAAAAAGGAATATTATCTGCGTTGCAGAGATTGATGGCAGTAATGCATTGGGCAAGACTCTTCTGTATCGTCAAAGAATTATTCAGGATGTGTAAGGGAACATATTTTGAAAGTAAGGGCTGGTCTTCAAATTATGAACTCTGATTTCAAAGTGGGTAGATAGGCGTGGACCAGCACTCCAGTAATGGGTAGCCTACTTAAGACGAAGTTTATGGCGATTTTTGAATAAGAATATCTGTTTAAAAGTGGAAGTCTCTGGCCCCTGGTACTGTAACTAATAGTAACCGAAAAAGTGGCGCACAAGGTGCACCTCGGTTCAACTTCCAAGAGGGTAAGCTATTGGTGGGATATGGCTGTGGCCATAACTCAATAGTACATTTGGGTGAGAGCTATTAGATCCAACCACGTAAATTACCTACATATGTACATTTTCATGCAAACAACTCAAGAAGATAAACGACTTTTTTTTTTTAAATGTATATGGTTTATTCTCTCCAAAGCCGTCACTATTGAAGCAAAGCAGTGCAAACATGTTCAACATATTGTCATCAATCAGAGATATAACACCTGCTTACTGTAGAGGGTTTTCCAGGAAGAACTTTGCTTTTCACTTGCGGCAACACCATTAACACGATAGTTTTGTAACTTGATATGCTTAGTAAAAATATCAAGAACTACCAACCCATGCTTACGAATATAATCAATGTGAATTAAAACAGGTTCTTTTGGAATACATAATAAATTATGTCTATTAGAATACGGTGAATCAATTATACACAATTATTATAAATTATAATTAATTCTTCTCAGGTTTGGAAACTAATTGTTTTGCTTTAGTTTTTCTACAGTATTGTTTAAACTTATTACCTATTCTTTCATGTATAATTTAAATAATGTTATTCTCTATTTTACCTGAAACGTATAATTGTCTCCTATCAATATCATCCTCTTTTCTAAAAAATGGAAAACGGTTGACCCCAAAAGCCATCCGTGCAACTTTTAATTTTAACCGCTAAAAATAGTATTATTTTAATTTTAGAACTGCTATAACTTTCGAATGGATGAGTCCATTCCCCCAAACATGTTGGGTTGTTGCGATTTGTTTGCTTCTTAAGAAAACACTGTGCAGGTTACTGTTTGGTTCTAAACAAACTCACTTCTTGAGACCAAAATCCTTATTATACTTTTTTAAATCCTCCCAAAAAAAATATGGAGGGTATAAAAAAACAACATAATTTTTAACGTTTTTTTTGTAATTTTGTTAAGCAAATGATATATTTTTATGTCAAAGAAGGTCCAACGCGTTGAACTTGGAGCCATAAAATAAAAAAATAAAAAATTTTGGATCCCGCTCCCTTTATTGGGCGTTATTATATGCAAAAATAGTGTACAAATTTAACAAATTGTTTTACTTAAGCCTACATTCCTTAAAAATAAAATTTTTCAGCTTTAATTACGAAACTGAGAAGTATCCTGGTACTCCTCTGCTCTTCCCCCTCCATCCCCTTTGCTACCTAAATGACCCTATAAAAAAATTGAAATTTATCCCCACAGCCCTTGCCGGACCGACCCCGCCAAAATACATGTCCGTCCGTCCGTCTGTGGAAATCACGATTTAGTCCAAACGAAAAGAGCCAGACTCTTGAAATTTGGTGTAAATATATCTTAAAGGATAGTACAAGTTAAGTTCGCAGATGGGCTAAATCGGGCAAGAGGGAAAAAAGTTCCCCTAAGAAGAACTAAACCAACCTCTAAAAAAACAACATAGTTTTGAAAGTGTTTTTGTAATATTGTTAAGCAAATGATATCTATATACATACATACATATATAAAAAATTGTTGCAAGTGTGTTGTGACTTTATAACTCACGAACGGTCAAACCGAATTCGATCAAATTTTTATGGTTTGTTCGTATGGTCGTGTAGATGGTTTATCTAAAGTTTTCACGAAAGTTTTAGGTTTTGGGAGTTTAAGTCCATATTTTTGTGTTTAGCCGACTTCAGTTGAAAATCAAAATTTTTAAAAATATTCAGCACAAAAAAATTTTTATTTGTATTTTTATTTGTATGACAAATAACAACTTACGAATGACAAATAATTAGTTGTGACACAATTAAAAAGATAACTGTTGAAATTTAAAATCAAAAAATTCCAAATAAAAAATATCGAAAAAAAAAATTATTTGCTATTTGAATAAAAATTTATTGAATAACGCTCAATACTGCTTCATACACACGGTAAATACACGTTGTAGCGCATACAGTCAGTGTCAGTGATTGATCATTTTAAGGTTCTTTTTCATCGAACTCGAATTGTGGACAGCTGTAATCGGTAAGAGTCGCATTTACATCATCAAACAATTCATTTGGTTTTTTTACGCGTTTTAATACAAACAGACAGCAATGTATGTATATACACTTTCCATTTGCTGGTTGAATTGCTATCGGATTTGAAATGCCACGTGCAAGACGTTCAACTATTGGCAGGCGTACACGTCATTCAACAGTTGTTTCAACCAATCGAAGATCACAAAGTGCACAAGATCGCAATCAACAAAATGCATCACAGAGGGAACGACGTAGACGTAAAAACCAATCAGTTGATAGTGCAAACACGGTTGAAGGCGCAAGGTCAATTAATCGACGTACGCGTCCCTCAATTGAAATCATACGACAAATGGAATTGGCGGCTTATAATTATGATAGCACAATTGATTACAGTATGCATTCTTATATTGGACAAATGAATAAACAATGTGTGCATTGTAAAGCAGTCAAATTTATTAACGAAACGCCTGGCATGTGCTGTGCTGGTGGGAAAGTTAAATTGCCTGTATTAGAACCTCCACCAGACCCTTTGCACTCATTAATTTATGGCAATTCACCAGCGTCAAAGCATTTTTTAACAAATATTCAAAAGTACAATTCATGCTTCCAAATTACATCTTTTGGAGCTACAAATATTATAAGAAATGGATTTATGCCGACTTTTGAGGTAATTACTTCACATTGAATATATGGGTCATATTCAGATTCAAAATTCAGATTCGTCATCTAAATCTATTTCAAAAACATTACAGATTCAAGGACAGATATACCATAGAGCTGGGCCATTGTTGCCATTCCCAGATGCTGACCATCAGTTTTTGCAAATATATTTCATTGGTAATGAGAACAGCGAATTAAATCAGCGCTGTGCAATTGCTTCAAATACAAGTCGAGAAATCTTGAATGAGCTGCAAAGATTTTTACATCAGCACAATGAATTGGTCAAAATATTCAATATTGCACTGGATCAGATGCCCACGGATGACCATAAAATAATAATGCCAGGCGATTTAATTCACCAACAATCGATTAAGTGGCAATCGTAATAGTTGGTGAACAATTTCGGCCAAGAGATATTGTTTTGTACCGTAGGAATGAGCAACTAAATCGTATTTCTGAACTCCATCGTTGTTATGACGCATTGCAATACCCGATTTTATTCTGGAGAGGAGATAATGGTTACCATATAAATAAACCGATGATAAATCCAACGACTGGTAAAAAATATATGATTTTTGATTAGAAAAGAAAATAAAAATAAAAGACTAGTGTTTATTATTTTCAGGTCCAGAAACAACGAAAAAAGTTAGTGCGATGAATTTTTATTCGTATCGATTGATGATTCGTGATCAAGAAGACAATTACATTTTGCGATGCAATAAACTTTTCCATCAATACATTCTGGACATGTATGCTAAAATCGAGAGCGAACGATTGAATTTCATCCGTCATAATCAAGCCCGATTGAGATCTGAAGAGTACATACATTTCCGTGATGCACTATTGAATGATGTGGATGTGAATGACATTGGACGTTTGACGATATTACCATCGTCATATACCGGTAGCACACGTCATATGCACGAGTATACACAAGATGCCATGTCATATGTAGTAAGAATTTTAACTCAGAAAAATGGGACAGGAAGAAAAGTTAAAATTCTTACTACATACAAATTTAAGCTATGGCTTGAGCTACCAATAATAAATTGGAAAAACGTTCACATGTACTTAAGTATAAAATACAAACCAAAAAAGTTTGACTTAGGTATGATGGGACAAAAAATTCAGAAAAATGGGACATGAAGAAAAATAATCAAACGGTAACACGGGTATTATAACAATAACATGTTAACATCAGCTTGATACAGTTCTCGTATTCTTTTTCACAATAAAATTTGTGTAAATAGGAACTGTTATCACATTCAACTAAGCCACCTAATAAGTGGTGACAAACACAATACACATGAGCACTGATGATGAAAGGGTTGCGTCTTTCGAAAACAGCTGTTCTGCTCTGCTGTGTAAGTTGAATAACAAAAACTGATGTTGACTTGCCTTTGTGCCTTGGAATATTTATCATGTCTTTCTGAGATTTAAATTAAAAATTTCGAACAATTAGCCTATAGAATCTTAATTCAATTTAATATACATGTCATATGTTCATCACTACGGCCGTCCAGATTTGTTCATCACATTCACTTGCAACCCAAAATGGCCTGAAGTGTATGATTACTTATTTGATGGGCAGGTGCCAACAAATCGACACGATATAACCGCTCGCATATTCCACCAAAAATTGGAAAAGTTGATGGATTTGATTGTCAAGCTCCGTGTATTTGGAGAAGTGCGCTGCTATATGTATACAATTGAATGGCAAAAGAGAGGCTTGCCGCACGCTCACATTTTGATATGGTTGGTATGGAAAATAATACCAGATATGATTGATAGTGTTATATCGGCCGAAATTCCAGATCAAACCATCGATCCACAATTATTCGCAGTTGTCACGAAAAATATGATACACGGTCCCTGCGGTGAAATCAATCCAATTTCACAATGTATGATCGACGGCAAATGTTCAAAGCGTTTTCCAAGACAATTGATTGTTGAAACAATACACGGTGATGATGGATATCCACAGTATCGTCGACGATCACCTCAAAATAATGGTAAAACTACTACCGTTAAAATCCGAAACCAAGACTTTGAAGCTGATAATCGCTGGATAGTGCCGTATTCACCGTTGTTATCAAAAATTTTTAATGCTCATATAAATGTCGAATACTGCAATGCAGTCAAATCAATAAAATACATATGCAAGTATGTTAATAAAGGTAGCGATATGGCTGTTTTCGGAGTGGCTGCTGAAAATAGAAATGATGAAATTTTGCAGTACCAAATGGGAAGATATATTAGTACTAACGAAGCTATTTGGCGAATTTTATCGTTCCCAATACATGACAGACACCCCGTTGTTATACATTTAGCAGTCTATCTTGAAAATGGCCAACGTGTTTATTTTACTGATGCAAATGTCGTACAAAGAGCAGTACAGCCTCCAGCAACTACACTGACAGCTTTTTTCAAGTTATGTGAAACGGATGAATTTGCAAGAACTATTATATTCGGAAGCACCACGATATTTCACTTGGAACGCATCAACAAAAAAATTTCAACGCCGCAAACAAGGTACTCCTATTGATGGCTACCGAGGTGTTTTTTCAACGGATGCTTTAGGCCGCATTTATACAGTTAGTCCAAATAATGTTGAATGTTTTTATTTGCGGTTGTTGTTGGTGAACGTACGTGGGCCACAGTCATTTCAGAATTTAAGAACTGTTGATGGTGAATTGTGTGTAACATATCGTGATGCATGCCAACGGTTGCGTTTGCTTGAAGATGATACGCATTGGGATGCTACGCTTCATGATGCATCAGTTTCAGCTCACCCAAATCAAATACGTATGTTATTCGCAATAATAATATCAACATGCTTTTCATCAAACCCACTTGAATTGTGGAATAAATATAAAGATTTCATGGCTGAAGACATTTTGATGGATCCCGAAGTGGGACATACATTACAAATGTATAATGAGGCTTTGATATTGATTGAAGATATTTGCCTTATGATTGCAAATAAAGCATTAGGACAATTAGGCATGATCGCACCTAATCGTCCAATGCATGATTTATTTCAGCGAGAATTGCAACGCGAACAGCTGTTTGAATGTGATGAATTGCGTGCGTTTGTGCAAACAAACATTCCACAATTGAATGTTCAGCAAAAGAATGCATACGATAGAATTATGCAAGCTGTCATTAACAACACTGGTGGATTATATTTTTTGGACGCTCCTGGTGGCACTGGAAAAACATTTCTCATTTCATTAATCTTAGCAACAATTAGATCCGAACGAAAAATTGCATTGGCACTTGCTTCTTCTGGTATTGCAGCTACATTATTGGATGGTGGCCGAACTGCACATTCCGCTTTGAAATTGCCATTAAACATGCAAACGTGTAATATTTCAAGAAATTCTGGAATGGCCAAAGTTTTGCAACAAGCAGCAATTATTTTATGGGATGAATGTCCGATGGCCCATAAAAAATCTTTGGAAGCATTGAATCGAACATTACAGG
The DNA here is from genome assembly GCA_951800035.1 of Linnaemya tessellans. Taxonomy (NCBI): domain Eukaryota; kingdom Metazoa; phylum Arthropoda; class Insecta; order Diptera; family Tachinidae; genus Linnaemya; species Linnaemya tessellans. The sequence goes on along the minus strand of OX637533.1, from coordinate 64,145,332 downwards.
ATCTACGTGGAAATCAACAATTGTTCGGAGGTACATTAATATTGCTATCTGGTCATTTTCGACAAACGTTGCCCGTCATTCCCAGATCGACTCCAGCTGATGAAGTTAATGCATGTTTAAAAAGTTCGTTTCTTTGGGGAAATGTACAGAAGTTATCGCTCAACATAAATGTGCGTATACGTCTTCAAAACGATCCATCATCACGTGAGTTTTCGAAGCAACTGCTACAGATTGGCGATGGCAAAATTGCAAGTGATTTAAATGGCTTTATCACGTTACCAAACAACTTTTGCACAATTATGCCATCAAAAGAAGAACGAATTGATCGCGTTTTTCCAGACATTGTTCAAAACTATAAAAATCATGATTGGTTAAGAGAACGCGCAATTTTAACACCAAAAAATGCAAATGTTAATGAAATAAATTTTCAAATTCAACAGAAATTGCCAAGTGACTTGCTATCATACAAATCCATTGATACTGCTACGAATGAAGAAGACGCAGTAAATTATCCGGTTGAATTTTTGAATTCTTTGGAACCACCCGGTATGCCACCGCATCTTTTAAATTTGAAAATTGGTTCATCGATCATACTTCTTCGAAATCTCAATTCACCAAAACTCTGCAATGGAACGAGACTTTCCGTGAAAAAATTAATGCCTAATTTGATCGAAGCAACAATTCTCACTGTCAAAGCAAAAGGAGAAGTTGTATTGATACCACGGATTCCATTAATACCAACAGACATGCCATTTGAATTCAAACGTCTTCAATTTCCCGTGCGTTTATCCTTTGCTATAACCATTAATAAAGCTCAAGGACAAACGCTTCAAGTGTGTGGTGTGAATTTGGAGGAACCGTACTTTTCTCACGGACAATTATACGTCGCATGTTCCAGAGTGGGAGCACCAACAAATTTATTTATTCATGCACCACACAATCAAACAAAAAATATTGTATACACTATTGTATTGAATTGACTGCTCTATATATATAAAAATTAATGTTTGTCTGTATGTCCTTTATAGAATCGTAAACTTTTTATTTGATCATGTGATGATCTTTAGCAAAGTTGTTGTGCATCAGCCCACGAAGGTTTCTGAGTTGGTACGACCAATTGTCGACAGGTGCCTCCAATGTCATTCCAATGAATCTCATATATTGCCACTATGATTGCAACGGAACCAGACTTTCAGTGAAAATGAAATATATATATATATATATATATATATATATATATATATATATTTGTCTCTGAAACTCCACGATATATTTTTAGTTTTTGCCGTCGTTAATAAATATGGTTAGAACGTCTTTAATCGCCCTTGCTGAATCATTATAACTGAGCTATTAAATGAACTAGCTCAGAAAACTGAGCTGAGCTAAAATGAGCGGTCAGCTCACTCAGCAGAAGAGCACAACTCTAATTGGGACGATGAATTGCCAGACAATTTGTATAGTAGGTGGGCTGCCTGATTGTGCGAATTAAAGAAGGTGAGTGACTTTGAAATTAGTCGTTGCCATTATGATAATTTCTGCAATACTGATAAAGAATTGTGCATATTTAGCGACGCTAGAGGAGAGGCTATGGCCGTCGTTAGTTATTGGAGAGTGAAAACTCCATCAGGGTATAAGATTTCATTTATTTGTGGCAAAACGAACTGTGCTCCGACTAGATACCATTCTTACCTAAAATGGAGCTTCTAGCTGCAGTGATAGCGGTCCGACTTTAAGATCAAATAATATAAAATTATGCTGTCAGACCTAATACGTAGCGAATCGAGTAAGTGAAATTATAAGAAAGCTCTACAGCAGACGATTGGCGATGGCTACCAGGAAACGAAATCCCTGCTGATGGGGCCACGCGTCCAAAATCTAAATTCGGAATTGAGAGCCGGTGGAAAAACGGCCCAAACTTCTTAAAACAGCCTGAACATCTATGGCCGTCTATCAGTGAGAATGATCGACATGATGAACCTGAGGTCGAGCTCCGAACTAAATATATTTTAACAACTGCAGTACAGTATTCACCTATATTCGAATTCAGTCGTTTTTCGAAGAACCGCAAATTAAAGAGATCCATGGCATGGGCTCTTAGATTTATTGAAAACGTGAAGCAATTAAATAAAGCAAGCAGAGTTAAAACTGAGCTTTCGGCCGAAGAAGAATAGCGTGCAGAAAGACAAACAAATAGATGTTCGAAGTAACTTGGGGACACTGTGTCCTTACGTAGATGATTTTGGGGTGCTGCGTGTTTGTGGTCGCATAGACAACACACCGTTCGTTACTTTTAACACGAAAAGAGTTTGTATACTGCCGAAAAAAACACCAATTCACCGAACTTATAGTACACTGGTATCATCATCGATTCAATCACATTAATAATAATAGGACTGAAATTTTGGATCACCTATATTAGAACCGTTTTAAATACAGTCCGATCGAATTTCGGTGTTTGCAAAATAAATAAAACGAAACAGCCAATAATGGGTATCCTGCCTGTAGATAGAGTTACACTTTATTTGAGACCATTTTCGTATACAGGGCTAGATTATTTCGGACCGGTAGAGGTCACTATTCGATGCCAAAAGGAAAAACGATGGGTGGCGCTGTTTACATGCCTAACGATTAGCGCGGTTCATCTCGAAATAGCAACGAATCTCTCGAGTGATGCCTGTTTGCTGTGCAGAAGAAACTTTATTAATCGCCAATAAGGAGCGATAAATGCACCAACTTTGTTGGTTTGCAGAAAAAGCTGCGAAGCGAAACTAAGTTTTTGGATTACGATGGTATCACAGCTATCCTTGTCCCGCTCGGTATTAAATGGAAATTCAACACACCTTTGGATCCAACTGCCGGCGGCGCATGGGAAGGATTAGTTCAATCAGTGAAAAAAAATCACTGTTCGTAACATTAAAGGAGCATGCTTCACGACCTTGTACAAACTGTTGGTAGAAACTGAAAATATAGTGAAGTCCAGACCATTTACGCATCTCCCAGTTACACCAGACGAGCCCGAGCCATTGACGCCAAACCATTTTATACTCGTACGTGCCAGATCTACTCAAACACCTTCCGAATACGAAAATAGAATATGCGCCTCTAGAAAACAGTGGCGTATCCTGCTGAATTTGAAAAATGCATTATGGAAAGGAATGATAAAAGAATATCTCCCAGAATTAACCCGACGTACAAAGTGGTTTCGGCCAGGTACTTCGCTGTGCGTAGGAAGCCTAGTTTTGATGTGTAAGGCCAGCGAACCCCGCTCTAAGTGGAAAATGGGCAGAGTGACAACTAAATCGCGGCTCTGGACGTTTCGGACGGATATGGTGAATCACAGTGAACGCAGTCGATTCACGGGGCGGGGGTATTAGCAATGGCAACATTGAAAGCACGAGAGTTGACACTATTCTATTATAAAGCATTCTCTCTTATACTTATGTGCAGTGTGTACGCGCCAAATTTTTGTAATAAGTAAATTGATATGTATACATGTAAGAAGACGTTTTTGTAAATTAGTATTGTCACGTTATTTGTAGAACTAACTTGTCCTCGTTTGCAAGGAAGATCGCCCAAGTAAGAATATTATGTAATAAAATATATATGCAGCTTATGTATAGCATTTTTAGAGAATAAACGCCATCATAATTATATCGACATCACCTTAATATATTATTGTTTGTTTTTGCCGAACTTTCAAATATATATATATATATATATATATATATATATATATATATATATATATATATATATATATATATACGTATATGTGTATGTATTACAATGCAATACATTATGATTGGTAATAAGATTCCTTTACATTTTCGTGGTGCCGAAAATGAAACAAATATAATATTAACAATGACTAACGTAAGTTGGTTGGTATTCGTGGCAGCCTGTAACCCACAAGCATTCAAGTAGGATCTCTGAGGTCCCGTTTTGAAAGACCACCCCCCTCGTCAGTGTCAACATGTGTAGAACCGAGTCCAGATCTCGGATACGGTGATGGATGATAGGTCCAACCTGTCGCATCGAGGAATCTAATAAGGTCACCTAGACCTATACCTGATAGCTCAGAAAGTTCGGATATTATACTGTTGCCTAAGATTTTGTGTCTCGTATGGTGCAATGGCGTAGATTTACAAAGGAAGTGATTAACTTTCTATTCTTTGCCCTGATACAGGCAGCTGCGACAGAATGCATTATAGGAGAGACCTATCTTACCAGCTTGTCTGCCTATTACCCAGTGCCCCGTCACTACTGCGACTAGTCTTGAGATGTCCCTACGATTCCTGTTGATCAGATGTGCTGTTCTTTTGCCGTTGTAGCAGGGCCACATTCTTTTAGCTACCCTACACGTGTCCAGCTTGGCAATTCTGAATAAGAATCCTGTCTATCAGGACCAAAAATAAACTTTTTTACTACTAAAATATTTTATACCAATATAAAAATATTATCTGTGTTAGAACCCTCCAGTTATGGTCATCACTGTAGAGAGTATTTCATTATCGTTTGCTTTACATTTAATTGTGTGACTTAGTATGTACAAATGTTTTCCAATTGTGCTCTGAGAACCTTATATTATATTTATTGGAAATTAACTGTACAAAATATTGTTAATCAATCACTTTGTTTTCTCCTTTGTAACACATATATTCTTTAGTCCACAACGAGAAAAACATTCTTGAATAAACCGCTTTCACAGAACATCGCTGGTGTTTCAATAAGGAATCAAATTACTTAGTCGAACCACCCTAAGACAAGGACTCAAGGTGACATACCATTTAAGTCCGGGTCAGTCAAACTAGACTGTCCTTAAACATTGGCGACCGTGATAGGACACAAATATCACTTATAGATCAGCGATAGTTTTTCGTACAAAGGGTTAATTATTTAAAAATATACCATCGTGTACAAAAATATTTTGTTTGTTATTACTAAAGTACAAGTTACTTGGCAATAACACAATCGTCATAACAAGTGCGACACTGCTGTATCAATACTTAACTTCGCAATATCTAAATTAAAGTGGTAAGACGGTTCTGATACCTACGTGAACGATTTTACTTGCACATAACATTGTGCATATAGCTTTAACATCGAACGAAAATCTCCAAACATTTGTCCATTCTCTTCAGTTTATTTTAACATCACCTCGAAAATAACGGCGAGTGAATGAAGTAAATAGTCTACCAAAAGCTGTAAGTTAACAGCTCACCAAATCCTACACTTATCACATACAAGATTTGTTTACATCCCTCTTCACATATGAGTTAGCTGAAGCAACATCGCGGTTCATCAAAGGGTAGTATAACCAGGATGAAGAATACCATTACATCTAGTTTGTCTCATATTGAATTGGGATGCAGATTATATATAATTGAGTCTTACTACAAACAGGCTTTATACAAATGATGACGGTAGATCTGAGATCGACCAATTATTTATTTCAGCAAAAATTAAGATATTAACCTTCATGGGCAAAAATCGACAAAGTGTTCATGAAGAGTCAATGTCAATCCCACAAGCTCCACAAACTCGATTACCAACCATAAAATTACCAAAATTCAATGGAAAATATCTCGAATACAAGAATTTTATCAATACTTTTAATAATTTGGCAAACAATGATAAACAACTTCCGATCATAGAAAAGTTTAATCTCCGTTTGTCCTGCTTAAGCGGAGAAGCTTTAGCTACTGTCCAAGCGTTTCAAGTCACTGATGAAAATTATCAGAAGGCCTTAATGAGACTCAAAGAAAGGTATGATAACACTGCACAACAGCATTTCTGATGATTGGAGTTCGACACATGATTCTAGTCTAGTTTTTTATGAGGATTTCAAATCTGTCGACAAAACTTTCCTATCAGCTCTAGTTTAGAAAATATGGCACATAAACCATTTTACACAAAAACACCATATTTTTTATCCTTAGTATTACCTAATTAGGCTCTTGAGAAGAAAAAAAAACTTTTTTGAAGACTTTCGTACACAAGATGAGTACGGGGAACTCCCCGTATGTCCTAGCAATTGTATGTCGTGGCTGGTGCATTTTAGAGGGCCTAATAGCTATCAAAAAGGGTCTAGTGGAATAGGTCGCCATTTTCTTAACTAGAGTCGCCAAGATTAACAAAAAACATATCTATGTGGCTCTAAAGAATATGCGGTTTAATGTCCATGTAGATTTATGTGTTTAAAAGTGACTCATGTGTTGCAAAAATGATGCAAATTGAATTTTTTTTTCATAATAAAACACTATAAATTTAGAAATAATTCAAATTTATTTAGTTCCTATAATGGAAGAAATTTTGTTTTATACGATTTTCGTGCGACAGCTGAAGGTGGAGAGCTATTTTGAATGCTCCAACAATAATCAGCCATCATATGTGCGTTCCAGTAGCCCTGATAGCGCTCTTCCATAGTGCGGAGGTCCTGGTGGAATCTTTCGCCCTGTTCTTCACTTAAGTCTCCAAGATTGGCGGGAAAATGGTCCAGGTGGTTATGAAGAAAATGCATCTTGATGCTCATGTTACATCCGAGCCTTTGAAAATGAGTCATCAGTTGTTCGACATGTTGAGAAAATTCAGGACTTTTATTATTTCCCAGAAAATTTTTAACAAGCCAAACAAACTCGTTCCATGCTGCTTTCTCAGTCTCCGTCATAGTATCCATAAAACTTGTGTCTTTAATTAATGATCTTATTTGCGACCCGTCAAAAATTCCCGCTTTTATCTTTTCTGCACTCAGTTTCGGAAACTTTTTTAATAGGAAAAGGAAACAATTTCCACTTTTATCAAGACCTTTTACAAATTGTTTTATAAGTCCTAGTTTTATATGTAACGGAGGTAAAATTATGCGATCTCTTGATACCAAAGGTGGGTTTATCACGTTCTCTTTTCCTACAACTAGCGCTTCCCGAGGAGGCCAATCTTTTTTAATCCAATGTTCGTGTTTAGCTCTGCTATCCCATAAGCATATAAAACAAGGATATTTTGTATAACCACCTTGTTGGCCTAAAAGGAAGTTGACCATTTTCAAATCGACACATATATCCCAATTGTGATCAATATACTTAATTTTGTCTAAAATTAGAGCAATAGTTGAATATTCCTCTTTAACTTTTGTGGAATGTGCAATGGGCAGCGACCCAAGTTTGTTGCCATTATGCAGGAGAACACATTTTAGACTGCGTTTTGAAGAGTCTATGAATAGACGCCACTCACTAGGGATGTAATTTTGAAGTCCCATTGCAGCCATTAAACCAGGTAAATCTTTACAAAAAACGAAATCGTTTTCTTCAGAAAAATATTTGGTAAGCTTTCGTTCCCTTGTGCGGTAATAAGAAACTTTGGTTTCTTTTGTTACCAAGTTTCTTTCTTTTAGCCTAGACGCCAAAATTTCTGAAGCAGCTTTTGACAGTTCCAAATCTCTGACAAGGTCGTTTAAATCGTCTTGATTAAAAATTTTCGGCACTTTCAGATCATATTCAAATTCACTTTCACTACTGTAAGATTTTTCCCCAAAGTGTATAGGTTCATCTAGCCCAGCATCAGCTTGAGGGTCAAGTGACATCTTGGGAGTAGAAACACGTCTATGTGCCGATCGTATTGAAGGGTATTCCCATTTAGCATGATTTTTTCGGTTAATGCCAATTATATTCACCAAACAAAAATAACAATCATCGTGGTGGTTCAAGGGTTCAATCCAGATCATAGCGGTTTCGTACCGAAATTTATTTCTTTTCTCATTTGTCCACAAACGTAGAAACTCAACGCACGTTTTGCATACCTTTTGCGGAATCCAAGGCTTGTGTTTCATTTCCAGTGTGTGCCCAAAGTAATTATTGTAAGCCTCAATTACGAAGGCAGTTACATTTAAACGGTATTCTTTAAATATATACTCTCCGCAAATGAAACAAAAATGATTCGGATCATTAGCACAAACTCTCCTCGATGACAACATATCAAATTATATTAACAAAACTTAATATTTTCTTAATTTGAGGCAAATTAACACACTAAAACAGCAATTTTTTTGTGAAAGCTATATCTTGCAAACTAGAGCTGCTACAAAAAAACTGAGAGCATATTTGAAATCAGCAATGTCAAAATATTCAGAATAATTTCATAAAAGTCAATCATCAGGCAAAAGTTGCCATATTGTTGTGCAGTGTAATGATACGTTAATATTTTTAGAAAATATACATGCTTTATTTGAAATTTCGAAAATAAATAAACCATCGCCTAAGCAACTCAGATACGAGTATATTGTGGGCGCTGTGTCCGCTCTATATGGATCTTTAAACTCTCTCGGTTCACCGGAGCATATATGTGATGCAGTCATGATCCATCTAGTGATGACTAAGGTCGACTCGGAATCAAAACAAAAATGGGAAGAGTCAATGGATTTTTCTAGACTTCCATCCTGGGCCACCTGCTGTACAATGCTAGACAAACGATGTCAACAACTAGATGCACAATGCAGACGTAGCAGCAAACCTCATTCAGTTGTTCATCAAACTCCAACAAACACCTTTCAACAGCACAAACAACAAACGTTTTTAAAAAAGCAAATCAATTATGTGTGCACTCATTGCTTAAAATCTGGTCGTTATATATCCAAATGTCAGCAATTCATTAGACTTTCTGTGGATCAACGCATTGATCGAATCAAGAGGCTAAACATCTGTGGCAATTGTTTTTTCAAAGAACACGATTCATCCAATTGCTCGTCACGCTACTCATGCAGATTCTGTAAACACCGTCACCATTCACTGCTTCATGTAGACATTTCACCATCTACATCAGCTGCTGCATCGCAATCGGCAACTCAAACGTATATCAACCCAAGGAACGTTATTCTAGCAACCGTTGTTGTATGGGTTCGAGACAAATATAACAACTACCAACTGGGACGAGCACTCCTCGATTCTTGCTCCCAGGTAAACTTTATAACGGGTGAACTGTATAATTTCTTAGGCCTAAAAAAGCAACGAAATCATGTTGATGTTATTGGAATTGGATCAAAACAGTTGAAGGCTCATTTCAAAACTGAAACTACAATCAAATCACATCTGAATAATTTCGAAGTACCACTTGAGTTTTTAGTATCAACGAATTTTACAGGCTACCATCCCGATGAAAACATTGATCTGAGCGATATCAATTTACCAGCTAACTTAGAACTAGCAGATCCTGAAATCAATTGCCGTCGTGGCATAGATATGTTACTTGGGACTGAAGTGTTCTTTTGATTACTGTCTGTAGGACAAATTTGTCTTGGAGAAAACTTGCCGGCACTGCAAAAAACGTTGTTTGGATGGGTAGTTTCCGGAGGGTGCAAATCAAAAAGTATATCTTCTGCTGCTTCATTATATTTATCAGAAATTGGCAATGCCGAGATTAGTAGAAACATTTAACTGCTGTGGAAGCTAGAATCTGTGAAAGCTACCCGCCAATCCATGTCGAGGGAACACCAGCGCTATGAAAACCATTTTAATGATACTGTATCGGCAAAAGATGATGGAAGAATAATTGTTAGACTTCCACTTAAAGCGGAAGTTAATTTACTTGGCAGCTCCCGGGAAGTAGCCATGAATCGTTTTTTATCTGTTGAACGAAGATTACTGAAAAATCAAACATTACGTTCTCAGTACTGTCAGTTTATGAAGGAATACGAAAATCTTGGACATATGTCAAAACTTCACAGTCAACATATTTCAGAGCCATGTTTCTACATTCCCCATCACTGCGTTCTAAAACCTGAGAGTGCATCAACCAAACTACGAGTTGTTTTTGATGGGTCGTGTAAAAGTTCTTCACAACACTCTCTTAACGATATTCTGATGGTAGGTCCCACAATTCAGAATGAGTTACTAATTACTCTCCTTCGTTTCAGGTGTCATCGTTATAGACTAACTGCAGACGTTGTCAAAATGTACCGGCAAGTTTTGGTACATCCTGACGATCGGCTTCTTCAACTGATTTATTGGCATGATGACGTTTCTAAACCTGTAGATACATTTACTTTAAACACGGTGACATATGGTACTGCATCAGCACCCTATTTGGCCATACGCAGTTTCGTATATGCGACTGAACTATTTTCTACTACACATGTTGTTGGCAAGGCAGTCATTGCTAGTGATTTTTACGTAGACGATAAGCAAACAGATGCAGATGACCTTAGCAAGCTGCAGGTTATCAAAAAAGAAGTTTGTGAAATTTTGTCGAAATTACAATTCTCGCTTTCTAAATGGCACAGTAATAACAAGGAAATTTGTTCGAATTGTAATGATATAAAACAGCTGCAAATTGGTAACGATACTACAAGTACTCTGGGAATCGCCTGGCATACAGTTGATGATACGTTCAGATTTCGATCAAGTAGGGAGTGTTCTCACATAACAAAGCGCACGATTTTATCTATAACGTCTGCACTTTTTGATCTAACGGGTTTAATAATCCACTTGGATTGTTAAACCTATTAACAAGGATGTCTTGGTACATCCTGACGATCGGCTCCTTCAACTGATTTATTGGCGTGATGACGTTTCTAAACCTGTAGATACATTTACTTTAAACACGGTGACATATGGTACTGCATCAGCAGCCTATTTGGCCATACGCAGTATTTTATATGCGAATTTGGTCAGTGACTTTGAGAACTTACCTGGTGTGAAATTTGAACGATTCGCACGCATATCTAACATGGTTGAATTACAAGTACATGGGTTTGGAGATGCATCAATTCATGCGAACGGGTGTTGTATATATGTATTTTAGATGCAAGGATTCATTTGGCAATATCACAGTTAACCTTTTAGTGTCAAAATCTCGGGTGGCCCCATTGAAAACAAAGACTTTGCTTCGCTTAGAATTGTGTGCCGCTCATTTATTATCAAAGCTTTGGAACAAAATAAAACCACACCTTGATTATAACATAAATCATGTATATTTTTGGTCAGATTCACAAGTTACTTTGCACTGTATCCACTTGCACTCATCTGGTTTATCAACATTTGTGGGCAATAGAGTTGCTGAAATTCAAGAAATTTCAGATGGCGCCACTTGGCGATACGAAGAATCAGAAAATAACCCTGCTGATTTGATTACGAGAGGTTGCACAGTTTCAGACCTTCTTCAGTCAAACTGGATTCATGGCCCATCATTCTTAAACAAAGCAACTCATGAATGGCCTCCAAATCACACCTTAAAGTTAAATGAAGAAGAGATTTGTCTTGAGAAATGAAAAACAGGTCTTTCAGTTCATGTAGACGCAATACCTGAGCAACTTAACATTATTCATAGATTCACTAACTACATGAAATGCTTAAGAGTGGTACCTTACATATTACGTTAGAAATACAAACCGTTCAGAGTAGACGCAACAGTAACATCGACCGAGCTAACTTGTGCACTCCATCACATAATTTGGCTACTCTAGAGTAATTATTTTTCAGGTTGTTTAATAGACCTCAAACGCCACGGTACTACGACCGGACCGCTTTCCACTTTGAAACCATTTGTGGACACTGCAAGCGGACTAGGACTTTTACGTGTGGGTGGGCGTTTAGTAAACCCAGATCTACCCACGTCATGTAAGTTTTCATTTATTACCCTAAATCAGACTCATTTGTCAAATCCATTGTGATTTACTACCATCGCACTAATTATCATGCTAGTCCTCGTGCATTGGTATCAATTTTGCAGCAACAATTTTGGATTGTTAATTGTCGAGCATTAGCAAGGCAAGTTGTACAGTAATGCATCCAGTGTGTTAGATATAAGCCCAAGTTACTGACACAGATAATGGGCAACCTTCCTAAGGATCGCGTAACTGGTAATCGGCCTTTTGAGATAGTTGGTGTTGACTTTGGTGGTCCTATACCCACCTACCTAAATATTCATGGCGAACCACCTCTCAAATCATACATCGCTGTATTTATTTGCTTCGCCACCAAGGCAGTACACTTAGAATGTGTATCTGATTTGTCTAGTGACGCCTTTATAGCACCAATAAAACGATTAGTTGGCCGTAGAGTTCCAGCAAAAATATATTGTGACAATGCCACTAATTTTGTTGGTGCAAAAAACTAATTAAAGGAATTCAGCGACTACTTTAAAAAACTGGCAACAATAAACGCAATAAAAGCTTACTGCGCATCAAAATTCTTAAAATTTTCCTTTATCCCACCCCGTGCCCCACATTTTGGTATAATATGGGAGGCAGCAATAAAATCTGCCAAAAATCATATGTATAGCACGCTTTCATCCGCAAGTCTAACATTTGAAGAGATGTCTACAGCATTTGTTGAGATAGAAGCTGTTATGAATTCCAGACCGTTAACACCTTCATCCACCAATCCCAATGATTTAGAGGTACTCACGCCTGGACATTTTTTAATAGGATGTAATTTACAACACAGAATATGTCAACACTACATCGAAAATATCCAATTTGAAACGATGGCAACGAATCACCGCAATAAAGTCCCATTTCTGGTCCAGATGACACAAGGAATACCTGTCTGGGCTACAAAACAGCTACAAATGGCGAACGCCGCAATATAAAGTTAACGTTGGTGACATGGTCGTGATCCATCAGGATAATTCACCACCCATGAAATGGGCCATAGGTCGTATCATAAACATATTCTATGGCACCGATGGGTACGCGAGAGTCGCCGAAGTCAGAACACATACTTCTACGTCCCGCAGACCAATAACGAAATTGGCTGTACTTCCTGTTAATTAAAACTGGAAGTTTTAATGGGTGGTGGCATGTTAGAACCTTCCAGTTATGGTCATCACTGTAGAGAGTATTTCATTATCGTTTGCTTTACATTTAATTGTGTGACTTAGTATGTACAAATGTTTTCCAATTGTGCTCTGAGAACCTTTGCTATAACTCATTATATTTATTGGAAATTAACTGTACAAAATATTGTTAATCAATCAGTTTGTTTTCTCCTTTGTAACACATATATTTTTTAGTCTACAACGAGAAAAACATTCTTGAATAAACCGCTTTTCACAGAACATCGCTGGTGTTTCAATAAGGAATCAAATTACTTAGTCGAACCCTAAGACAAGGACTTTTCAAGATGACATACCATTTAAGTCCGGGTCAGTCAAACTAGACTGTCCTTAAACAATATGCATAAAAACTATATACACAAATGGTAGGAACCATTTGGGTTTACAATAACGATAAAGAAATGGGTTAACCATAAAGCACGGTGGAAATTGAAGAAAACATTGTTAATAATGGAAATGCTGAAAATACAAAATTTATAATACCAGAATATGTAACAACTTTAAGTATAGTAGCATCAGTAGAGTTGTACAAAACAACTCTTTTGAGTGAGCGCTCTTTTCCGCTCCGCTCACTATACTGAATTAGTTCATTCATTTCATTCACTAGCTCAGTTCATTCCTTAGCTCAGCCATAATTCATGAAATGAAAATGTCATGAAAAAATCAGACTAGCTAATACAACCACTTATGCCTTTTTATTTTTCGTTAATATGTAATATAAAACACATTTATTGAACATAAGTATAAACTAGATAAATATTTAAGTGATTTTAAATATTTTGCTTTCGAACCTATTTTAATAAAGTAATATTTTCTAGTTAACGTTGTAACTTGGAGATTTTACTCCGTTTTTATGTATATATATATATATATATATATATATATAAATATATATATATATATATATATATATATATATATACATATATATACATATATATATATATATATATATATATATATATATACATATATACATATATATATATATATACATATATATATATATATATATATATATATATATATATATATATATATATATATTTATATATATATATTGTTACAAAGTTTAAAAATAGATTCAAATATAACGACAATGTGGCTATATGTACTTGGCAGCACTGCCAAATCATCTCTAGTTGTCAAAATGTTACAACCCTGGTCAACACAATGCAGATAATATTTGAATTAACGGAAATGGAATATTCCGGATACATCGTTGAGAATATACAAGATTATTCGAGGCTGTGCGATAATAAGTGTAAATAACAACAACGAAAAATCAAGCAACATCAATGCTAAGAGATGATGATTTATTCTTAATGATCTTGTACGCAAGTATTCGCTGCTAATAAAAGCTAAACATGTACACAAATATACACAGCAATATACACAGCAACATACACACATAGCACAAGCAGAAACAAAACTACGCAACTCACAGACCACTCATACATACAACCGCACATAGTTACCATAAACAAAACACACAAGACAGCATTGTCATATATACAAACACACGTATATAGCTACATGTTAAGTAAAGCACAACCAACAACAACCATGACCAGATGCTTCGCGAAGTTACCAGACGACGTCATTTTGCTATATAAAGTCGCAGCCAGTGATCAGCGGGATCAGTATGATTTTAAATCTAGACGTGTTAACATCGCTAAGTGTTTAGTAGTACAAATACTCGTGCTAATAAAGTAGTAAATAAAGTGTTACCGCATTATAATTCTAAAAGTAATTGTGTGTGTTTTTAATTTGATGCAATTAAACGAATCCGTGAAGGATAAGTAAAAAGCGTTTTACGAAAAGGTCTAAAAACGTAACAATTGGTGTCAGAAGTGGGATTGCAAAAATAATTAAAAAGGACATTGCAATTTAAGAAAAAAAAGGACATTAAAAAATAATTATGAAATTTGATGAGCTAAAAGTTGAACAGCTAAAAAAGGAGCTTAGTAAGCGGGAATTGCCAACAGCAGGTAACAAGGCTGAACTGCAGAAGAGGCTGATAGATGAGTTTAAGAATCGCGGCATAGACATCGGGATATACGAGTTTGAGGACAAATACGATGTAGAGGTATGTCCTCCTGCTACGACCAGCAGCATGGACATAAATTCATTGTTCGTCGTTATGATGATTCAGATAAAAGGAATCAATGATGCACAAACTGAAATTAAACAGAACTCAAAGATCAGCACTGAAAAGCTTGTAGCCGAAATACAGGAGTCAAATAGAGCCATGAACGAGACTCTGGTAGAGGTTTCTGAGGCCATTAATAGAAGGGTGCATTCTATTGAGAATAAATTTTTAGAGCTGGCAGATAGAGTCCAAAATCTAGAAAGCGGTGGCCTCGAACAGCATGCAAAAGAGTTCGAAGAAAAATTGCATGCTCTAGAGGACAAAGTGCATAACCTTGAGTGTAGTGGCGGGCCAGTACGAGCAGTTGCGGAGGTTTCTGCGCGAATAAAAGAGCCATGCTTTGACGGCAGCGTACCATTGAGCATTTTTAGATTCCAGTTCGAGACGGTTGCTAGTAGAAATGAATGGGATGCTGAAGAAAAGGTCATAGAGTTGATTTTGTCCCTAAAGGGTACAGCCGCAGAGGTACTTGAGACCGTGCCAGTAAGCAGCAGAAACAACTATAATGAAATAATGGCAGCATTGCAGCGCAAGTATGGTGGTGAGCACAAGCGCGATTTATACAGAATGGAATTGCGATGTAGAGTTCAAAATCCTAACGAGTCTCTACAAGATTTCGCAATGGAAATCGAGCGTTTAGTGCAGCTCACATATCCAGGCGAGAGTCACCCGTTCCTGGACCACTTTAAACTGAGGCGTTCGTTAATGGCATTCGCGACTCTGATGTTAAACTGGTTGTGTGCGCAACGCAGAAATCCACTTTCGCTGAGACTGTTTCATTTACGCTGGCTCAAGAGACTGCAAGGATGGTTTTCAAACCGCAGATATGCAAGGTGCGGAATGTGGAGGTTTTGTCTGAGGAGGATAACAGCCTAGTTGCTAGTTTTAAGGAAGCAATGCGACAATTGTTGGCGGAAAGTGCTACCAAAGAAAAGCCTAAGTGCGTTAACTGCGGAAAAATTGGTCATTTTCAGCGCAGCTGCAAAACACCAAGAAAAAGAGATAGATCTGTTTCGCCACCAAGAAACACCAAACGGGTGAACCAAACAACATCACAAGAGTCCCCGTTAAACTAAAACGAGCTAGCGCTAAGGGGCAAGAGCTAGCTCCCACAAACGAGGGCCCCACAATCTCCATATCAGTGATGCAGCAGAAAAATAGCAACCTTACTGCGTCTGGACACATCAACGGGGAAAAGCACGTACTTACCATAGACACAGGGGCGTCGCAGTCAATAATAAGGCCCGATATAGTAAAGGGGAAATGCGATCGTTTAAGCAATATACGGCTACGTACAGCTACTGGAGAGCCTGCCACTGTCTATGGTAAGATTGAATTGAAGGTGACTATAGCCAACATCAACGTGAGGCATGTGTTTATTGTTGCCGATATTGTCGATGAGGTAATTATTGGAGCCGATTTTATGATTAACCATGGCATTAATCTACACATGGGGCAACAGCTGATGATTTGGTGTAATGTGGAAATACCCCTTGATGTTGGGTATGACAGCAAGCCGCAAGTAAGAAAAGTATTTGCTATTGAGAGTCAGACGTTACCGCCGCAGTCTGAAGCAGTTATATGGGCGCGTATGAAAAGAGATTGTGAGGACAATCGGTTGTGGGTTGTAGAACCAGCAGATCTAGTAAAAACTAGCAAAAGCTCTAGTAAAAACTAGTAAAGGAGGAATAGTCCCTATAAGAGTACTTAACTTGGCAGACCATGAAAAAGTCATCAAAGAAAATTGCGATATTGGCCAGTGTACTCCAGCAGAGGAAATAATAAACTGCGAGAGGAAGACAGAGCCTACCAATTTGTCCGCCAAAGAACGTGAACATTTTGAGGAATACGTAGGAAAATGGGTAGCAGGACTGTCAGCGACAGACAGAAATAAAGCCAAACAGTTGCTAAAAAGGCAAGCCAGTATCTTCGCCATGGGAAACGAAAGCCAGGGTGGAACTGCATTGGTTAAACATGAAATTAACACAGGCGAAGCTAGGCCGATTAAACAGCCACCCAGAAGTGTACCCCTAGCAAAGCGAGATGAAGTCAAAGAGCTTGTAAGAGAAATGGAGCATGAAGTTGTAATTGAGCCATCTTCTGGTCCTTGGAGTTCGCCAGTAGTCTTAGTTAAAAAGAAAGATGGCAGTACTAGATTCTGCGTAGACTACAGGACGCTCAATGACATAACCAAGAAGGACAGCTATCCGCTCCCCAGAATCGATGACACTTTGGACACGCTAGCTGGTACAAGATGGTTCTCTACGCTAGACTTGCGAAGCGGATATTGGCAAGTGGAGGTTGCAGAGAAGGACAAGGAGAAAACTGCCTTCAGCGTCGGTAACGGATTATGGCAGTTCAAAGTTATGCCATTTGGTTTCTGCAATGCTCCGGCCACATTTGAACGCCTAATGGAGAAGGTACTGAAAGGACTCCACTGGAAGACATGATTGGTATATCTGGATGACATAATCGTGAGGGGGAAAACTTTTGATGAACACCTCAAAAACATGGCAGAAGTTCTTCAACGGATATCATCAGATGGATTGAAACTCAGCCTGAAGAAATGTGCATTGTTCCAGAAAGAAGTGAAGTATTTGGGGCATCGTGTTACAGCAGACGGAATCTCAACAGATGAAGATAAAATACAAGCAGTAAGGGACTGGCATCAACCTAAAAATCTTAATGAACTGCGCAGCTTTTTGGGTCTTTGTACATACTACAGACGCTTTGTGCCAAATTTTGCCAGTGTAGCTGCAAGCCTGTATGAGCTGACAAAGAAGTCGATACCATACCATTGGGGAGAGCCACAGGAAAAGGCATTCCAGAAACTTAAAGGGTTATTGTGTACGTCACCAGTACTAGCGTATCCCATACCTGGAGAAAAATTTGTGCTGGATACTGATGCGAGCGGCTATTGCATAGGGGGCGTGCTATCCCAAGTAGTTAATGGCACTGAGAAAATCATAGGATGCTATAGCCGTGTACTCTCAAAACCTGAGAGGAACTACTGTGTGACACGACGTGAGCTTCCGGCAATATTGGAATGCATTAAACATTACCATAAGTACCTGTATGGTCACACTTTACATTAAGGACTGACCATTCTGCACTGAGATGGTTATTGCAGTTTAAAAATCCTGAAGGGCAACTGGCAAGGTGGATTGAGCGCCTGCAGAGCTACGACTTCAGTATTGAGAATAAAAAGGACACAACACATAACAACGCGGATGCTCTTTCAAGAAGACCCTGCTGTTTCGAGTGTAAACATTGCGTTAAAACCGAACAAAAGGAAGGAGTTGTTGATGTTCGGCTAATGCACATCGACTCTGATGAAGACTGGTCAGCGGCACAGAGGGACGACAGTATACTGGGGAAAATTATAGCAGCCAAAGAGGAGGACAGAAGACCGTCCCGGAATGAAATTTCGGCTGAGAGCCCACTCGCCAAATCTTATTGGGCACAGTGGAACAGCCTCAAGGTAATAAAAGGGTGCCTATACCGCCTATGGGAAAGTGTAGATGGCAAAACAACTTCAAATTTGATAGTTGTGCCATGCTCCAAGTTAAGTAAAGTTTTGCAAGAATTTCACAATGGACCTAGTGGCGGTCATCTTGGAGTAACAAAAACAATTGAGAAACTGAAGCAGCGTTTTTATTGGGTTGGATGTCAACAAGCCGTAGCCGACTGGATAGCAAACTGCCCACAGTGCATAGCAGCCAAAGGCCCAGTAAGAAGAAGCCGGGGACAGCTACAGCAATACAACTCAGGAGCACTATTCGAGCGGATCGCAATGGATGTAGCAGGTTCTTTTCCCGTCACTGAAGCCGGAAATCGTTATGTTCTTGTGGTAATGGACTATTTCAGTAAATGGCCAGAGGTATATGTTATACCTAACCAAGAAGCAAAGACAGTTGTAAATACATTCGTCAACAACTGGGTATGTCGCTATGGTGTCCCAATAGAATTACATTCCGACCAAGGAAGGAATTTCGAGTCTGCCATATTCAGGGAAATGTGCGAATTATATGGGATAAAGAAAACCAGAACAACGCCGTTGCATCCACAGTCTGATGGCATGGTAGAGAGGTTCAATCGCACCTTAGAAGAGTACCTGCGAAAAGTGGTAAT
Source organism: Linnaemya tessellans (assembly GCA_951800035.1). Classification (NCBI taxonomy): domain Eukaryota; kingdom Metazoa; phylum Arthropoda; class Insecta; order Diptera; family Tachinidae; genus Linnaemya; species Linnaemya tessellans. Next base: position 64,126,227 of record OX637533.1, on the reverse strand, counting down.
CAACCATCAGAGGGATTGGGACGAGCACATTCCCAAATTTTTGATGGCATATATGTCAGCTGTACACGACTCCACATCGAGAACGCTAGCTAAAATTATCTTCGGGACGGAATTAAAACTGCCTGGTGACTTGGGATTTGGTGTTAAGCCAGCTGTAGAAGAAGGAGCCACTTCGTCCTAAGAGCAGGAGAATTTAAACGAACTGCATGATTTCGTGCGTAATAGAATCAAGATGGTCAGCGACAAGATGAAGGCTAGATATGACCGCGCAGCAAATTCGGAGGGATTTATGGAAGGTCAATTGATTCTACTTTATAACCCACAACGGAAGAAAGGATTGTCCCCAAAATTACAGACTCACTGGGATGGCCCATATAAAGTGATTAAGAGAGTGAATGACGTTGTGTACCGGATACAGAAGCACAATAGCCAAAGGTCGAAAATGAAGATAGTACATCACGAACGATTGGCGCGCTATGGAAGAGGTGATTGTATGCCTATTCGGGTCGAACAGTCTTAAGTGGGCGGCAGTGTTACAAAGTTTAAAAAAAGATTCAAATATAACGACAATGTGGCTATATGTACTTGGCAGCACTGCCAAATCATCTCTAGTTGTCAAAATGTTACAACCCTGGTCAACACAATGCAGATAATATTTGAATTAACGGAAATGGAATATTCCGGATACATCGTTGAGAATATACAAGATTATTCGAGGCTGTGCGATAATAAGTGTAAATAACAACAACGAAAAACCAAGCAACATCAATGCTAAGAGATGATGAATTATTCTTAATGATCTTGTACGCAAGTATTCGCTGCTAATAAAAGCTAAACATGTACACAAATATACACAGCAATATACACAGCAACATACACACATAGCACAAGCAGAAACAAAACTACGCAACTCACAGGCCACTCATACATACAACCGCACATAGCTACCATAAACAAAACACACAAGCCAGCATTGTCATATATACAAACACACGTATATAGCTACATGTTAAGTAAAGCACAACCAACAACAACCATGACCAGATGCTTTGCGAAGTTACCAGACGACGTCATTTTGCTATATAAAGTCGCAGCCAGTGATCAGCGGGATCAGTGTGATTTTAAATCTAGACGTCTTAACATCGCTAAGTGTTTAGTAGTACAAATACTCGTGTTAATAAAGTAGTAAATAAAGTGTTGCCGCGTTATAATTCTAAAAGTAATTGTCTGTGTTTTTAATTTGATGCAATTAAACGAATCCTTGAAGGATAAGTAAAAAGCGTTTTTACGAAAAGGTATAAAAACGTAAATATATATATATATATATATATATATATATATATATATATATATATATATATGTGTGTATATATGTTTATATATACGTATATATATATATATATATATATATATATATACATACATATGTATATATATAAAACATATACATATGTATATATATAAAATATGTATATATATATATATATATATATATATATATGTATATATATATATATATATATATATATACATATATATACATATGTATATATATATATATATATATATATATATATATATATATAATACATATATATATATATATATATATATATATATATATATATATATCATATATATATATATATATATATATATATATCCGCAAGGATATTCGTATATAAAATGGCTCTCAGGCTAATGCCACAACTGCATCCGTCCTATTAAAACTTGGCAAATCTCAAAGTACGTTTGAAGTTCGTCATCATTAAGTTGGTTTTGTAGGCCCGGATGTTGATTCCCGGTTAGCAATCATCTGGCTCTGGCGGACTTATCCATAAGGTCTCTTCGTCAACCCTCGCATGGACCTCATTGCTTACAAAGACACCCATAGGATCTAAACGTAACTGCACAACGAGCGGAGACAGCGGCTGCGAGTTTGGACCCTATCAAATAGAAATGCAGAAAAACAATAGAATTAATTTAGAAGCGAGAGCGGAAAGCTCAGGAAATGGTGAAATTGAAAATCCATTTCTAAAGAGACCGGTGATCGGGAGATTGCCTCCTATGGACGTGAACACGCTGCATAGAGGAGGTTTCGCCACCACAGCTGGTGGTGGTCAGGACCAAAAAGGCTAGGTTGAGAAACTAAAAGAGAAGATAGCAAAGCTATTAGACTTTCTCAAGACAAGATCGAATGTCTACAAGGATATAGTATCGATGTCTCGAGAAATTCAGGCATTGTATATGCAGGTGGCAGATGAGCTGAGCAGTGGAACTGCTAGAAATTGCAAGGTATACTGCAATAAGCAGACTGGAGTTATGGTTAGACCATCTCCCCCTGTCTCTGCAGGTGCGACCCCGAAGCGTAGGAGAGATGAGAGTACTCTTGGGCCAAGGGAGAATAGGGCTAAGAAGAAGAGGAAGGATGCAGTAGATGCCATCAGGAGTAGTGAAGGTAGCTCTGTGGGATCGGCGGCAGCGAATGGTGCTGCTTTGCCGAACCCAGGCACTAAGGAACCTGGGTGGATAAAGGTCCGTCCCAGGGAAGCGAATAGAAATAGGATTAGGAGTAAGCAGGGGTCACGTCCGGATGCCCTGGTTATTAAACCATGTGGGAACGCTTCTTATGCTGAGATTATCAGGCAAGTGAAGAAGGACTCTAAACTTAGTAATCTAGGGGAGAATGTGAAGTGCATTCGGAAGACCGAGAGATGTGAGCTGCTACTGGAGCTCACTAAACCCGCTCACCAGAACATAGGTCTGTTCAGGTCGGAGGTGGAAGCGGTACTGAGTGGAACTGCCGAAGTACGGGCACTATACCAAGAGGTTAGGATTGAAATTAGGGACATAGACGAGATGACTTCCAAGGAGGACATCTATGACGCCATAGTTAGTAAATCAAACGATTTTAAGGTACTGCAGTTGACTGCAATTAGATCACTGAGAAGAGCGTATGGGGAACACAAACTGCCACGATTAGCCTGAGTGCTCCTCTAGCTAGACGTCTTCTAGAGATGTACAAGATACGCATCGGCTGGGTCGTGTGTCGAATACGGGAAAAGATAGCACCGAAGAGGTGCTACAACTGTGTCCATTTTGGACGACGAGTTGTAGAGGCCAGGATCTATCCGGAAATTGCTTGCGTTATGGGGAAGCTGGCCACAAGATTGCAACATGTTCCAACAGACCTTCATGCATGCTCTGTAGAAAGGGTGGAAATACTAATGGTGACCATGTCACCGGATGCGTAGTTTGCCCGTACTACAAGAGGGCGCTACAAAAGCTTAAGGGTTAAACAGTACTTAATAATCAGTATGCGCATATTACAGCTAAATCTCAATCATTGCCAAGCAGCACAGGAGTTGCTTAGGCAAACCGAACGAGATTTAAAGGTAGACGTTGCTGTACTCAGCGAGCCATATAAGAAGATTGTATCTTCAAATTGGTTTACTGATGATACAGCAGCTATATGGACTACCGGATCTTTGATATTGTGGGAAGAGTTATCACCGCAATGTGGGTACACGCGGGCCACTGTTTCCAGCATATGTTTGTACAGCTGTTATGTCCCTCCTAGGTATTCTATTGAGGGCTTTCATGTTATTGTAGACAACTTAGTGATGGGCGCTGAGTCCTGTTATAGCAGGAGATTTCAATGCGTGGGCTGTTGAATGGGGTTTCCCTTCGACAAATGCGAGGGGAAGGATTCTATTGGAAGCCCTTTTTGCGCTGAGTATTGTACACTTGAATTCTGGAGATGAGGAAACATTTAGAGGAGGAAATGGTGAATCAATTATTGATATTACGTTTGCCAGCGATACCATTATAAACCGTGTAAACTGGAGATTATCTGATGTTTATACTCACAGCGATCACAGTGCCATTATTATGGATATACAGGATGATATACGGCATGTGACTCCCCGTGCACAAAGTTTGTCGGGATGGAAAGTGAATACCTTTTATAAGGATATTTTTGCCATCTGTATGGAAGGTATGGAATTAAATGGTTCAGCTGAGGATATGGCAGAACAATTGGTAAACCATATCACGTGGTCGTGCGATGCATCTATGGTGAGGCGGAAAATATCCGGAAAGGGGCCACCGGTTTATTGGTGGAATAATGATATTGAGGGCGGAGTGTATACGTGCCAGAAGGCAGTATACGAGAACTCGAGGTAGGTTAGAGAATAGCGTATACCAACAGAATTACAGGAATAGGAAGAGGGCCCTAAAAAATACAATTCGTAGGAGCAAGCGGCAGTGTTTTCTTAATATCTGTGATGAGGTCACCAAAAATCTTAAATGCCTGACCCCGTTGGAACCTAGTGAGGGGCCAATCCTGGAGGAAATTGTAGACCATCTCTTTCCCCAGCAGGACGCACCACCTTGGAAGCACAACCCTCCAATTGGGACATTAAATTTTCCCTCGGTTACAATAACTGAGATTGAGGACGTTGTCTCTAGGTTTAGAGACAAAAAGGCACCGGGCCTCGACTGTATTCCAAATATAGTATTAAAGGAGGCCGTCAGGCTTTGTCCCGAGCAGTTCTTAAGACTGGTGAATACATGCTTAAGTAAGGGAATTTTTCCAACAAGATGGAAGAGGCAGATTAAAGAGAGAGTAAAGATCGTGGGATTCGCAGACGATATAGCGCTGGTGTGTGAGGCTAAGGAATAGCTGGAGGCAGAAACCATTGCAAATGCTAGCGTACAATTATTAAAGTCCTAGATCACTGCAATGGGATTGACTCTAGCCGATCATAAAACCGAAGCAGTTTAGTAATCGTAAGGCTAGGGAAACTATTACCCTCAAGGTTGGCACCTCTTCCGTGATGATTGACACACGGCACTCAGATATTCCACATATGTGGGGCTGGTATCCCCTGTGTGTAGGCTGGCTGCTTTAAGAGTATGAAGAGCATAAGAGCAACCAGAGGCTGCCTACAAGGTGGCGTTCTATCGCCTTTACTGTGGACATTGGTGATCGTTGAACTGCTTGAACAACTCAACAACCTAGGATTTCGAACATATGGTTACGCCGATGATCTTGTTATATCTGTGACAGGATGGGAGGGTGGAATCATACAACAACAAGCAACAAGCTCTAAACCTAATTAGCGGATGGTGCGGGGACAGGGGGCTGTCTATTAACCCGAGGAAGACGGTCATTGTTCCTTTTACCAGACGAAGAAAAGTGAAACTTGAGGAACCCACATTGAATGGCTCGACTATCAAGTTCTCCGGCGAGGTGAAATACCTTGGGGTTATTCTTGATAAGTCATTCACTTGGAATAAACATGTTTCCTACACCACCAACAAAGCCATCAGAGCACTTCATGCTTGTCACCGGCTATTTGGTAGGACGTGGGGACTCAAACCGAAGATGATATATTGGTCTTTTATCACCGTGATTAAACCAATACTGACATACGCCGCACTGGTTTGGTGGCCAAAAACTGAACAATCCACTACCAGGGCACTTCTGGACAAGGTTTATCGCCTTGTGTGTTTTTCGATCAGCGGGGCAATGAGAACTTGTCCAACACATGCTCTGGGTGCCATCTTGCACATTCCCCCTCTGCACATTATAGAGAAGGAGGAGGCCGCAGGAGCGCACTACGGCTGCCTGGCATCTCCAATTTGAAACCTGGAGATCTGGTTGGCCACATGAGCTTACTAAGACATCTCCTGACCCATACATTAGGGTGAATGATCAAATACAACGAACACTAGTTTTGAACAGAAACTTTGATGTTATCATTCCTGAAAGGAGTCAATGGCTTAACCACACTTCATGGCACGAAGATGCTGACCAGGTCTGGTCCACTGACGGATCCAAACAGGAAAATGGGGATACTGGGGCAGGGATATTTGGCCCTAACTTTCAAAGGGCAATTCCCATGGGTAAATACCATACGATCTTCCAAGCGGATGTCTATGCCATATTCATATGTGCTAGGGAATGCTTGAGGAGAAGATGTAAGAATATTCGTATCTATCTGATGTCTGATAGCCAGGGTAGAGTAATTGGCTTTATTCGCAGCCTCAATCTACATCAGTGAACACTTGGGCTGCACAAAATATCCTTTGGGTCGCGGTGCTTATGGCCTCATACAATAATAATAATACATATATAAATATATATATGCATATATATATATATATATATATATATATATATATATATATATATATATATACTTATATATGTATATGTGAGCTGCTCCACGAAAAGAGACCTCTGCGCCGAAAAATTTTTTTTAATTTGTTGAGTGATTCTTATATATATATATTTATATATATATATATATATGTACATATATGTGTGTATATATATATATATATGTATATATACATATGTATGTATATATATATATATATATATATATTTATATATATATATATATATATATATATATATATATATGTACATATATGTGTATATATATACATATATATATATATATATATATATATATATATATATACATATATATATATATATATATATATATATATATGTATATATATATATATATATATATATATATATATGTATATATATATATATATATATATATATATATATACATATATATATATATATACATATATATATATATATATATATATATATACATATATATATATATATATATGTATATATATATATATATATATAAATTTATATATATATATATATATATATATATATATATGTATATATATAAATGAAAATTATTTGTTGGTGGTTAAGCAATGTCTATATGCATTTCATTGGTGCTTTACCAAATCGTCACCTCCTCGTGCTCCGACAGTATAAACTTAGCAAACCTCTTTCGCAGTTCTTCTAAGGTTCCACTGGTAATCTGTTCGAATTCAGCTAAATACGATACAATACCATCTTTCTTCAAGGAATAGACCCATGAAGTTTTCAATGTTTTTTCTTTGGTGAAGTTGTCAATCGGCATTCTTGATGATTACCTCGTCGCCAAAAATGTCACTAGGGTTGTTATTGTTTTTTTGTAATGAACCAAATCTGTCTCAATTGATAATGGTAGACAGATATGTCCCTGCTCGGGCGCCAATGTAACGACACGTGTTCCGCTGTGTGCTAGGATAGGCTCAGCGGAGTCCAGGGGTCGTTGATTTCGTAGTTAAAGAAAACCCCTTTCAGATCCTTTATATGCGCAGTCCACTCTTCGGAGCTGTCAACTCTACGAATAATAACGGGGATACGAATTCTTTTATGACATATGGACCACCGTACTTAGGTGCTAGCTTGGCAGCAAATCTTTCTGTTGCTTTGGACAGCGGATTTAGGCGGAATAGAACCTGTTCACCGATGTTAGGCTTCCATTCGCGACGACGTAAATTGTAATACCGTTGCTGCTTTCGGGAGGCCTGGTTCAGGTTCGATCGTACAATTTTGAATATTTCGTCCAGTTCTTTTCCCCTTTCCCTCGGAATCACCGGCCGTGCTCTTGTGCCTACTGTTACCTCGTCGTATAGGGTCTTTGGCAACCGTGGTTCTCTCCCTTGCGTAAGTTATGCTGGTGAGTATCCGGTAGATTCGGAAGTGCTTGTGTTGATGGCCAGCAAATTTTCATCCCACGAAATGTGCTGTGCCCCTGCATACTGTGCCATTATGGTCTTGGGCGTGCGGTTGATGCGCTCAGTTGGATTTTCTTGGGGTGTGTAGGGGGCAGTAAACTGTTGTCGTACACCAATTTCTTCTAGGGATTTCTTAAAGACACGTGCTGTAAATTGTGCCCCGTTGTCGGTGATTATGCCTTCACTACCCCTGTGGCGGTAGCTTTCCTCAAGGGTACTAGTTCGCACTATTTAGAGAAACTATTAAAGAAAACAAGTAGCATCGTGTTACCATGGCGTGTTCTGGGTAGGGGTCCCACAAAATCGGCACTCAGGAATGCCCAGGGCTCGTCGAGTATGCGCGTAAGCATCTTGCCCGCCGGCATGCGTTGAGATATTTTAAATTTCTGACACGTCTCGCACTGCTGGACATAACGGGTAATCTCACGGGTCATTCCCGGCCAGTAATATCGGTTGTATATTTTATTAATGGTTTTCTCACACCCAGATGGCCCCCTGCCGGCTGATCGTGGTTTTCTTGCAGGACTTGGAGTCTCAGCGGAGTGGAGACACAGAGTTTTCATGGCGTGCTGTCTTCATCATTCATTTGCCGGGGAAGATGGCGACAGAGTTGTACGTGGACAACAGCGTAGTCCTGAAAATTTTCAGGATGTTCTTTGACATCCATGATACGCTTCTACAGCCACCTACACGATCCTGCTTCAGTGTGCACATAATTAAATTGCCCCATCGGTTGCCGTGAAAGAGCATCGGCTACAAGTTTCTGCTTACCTTTCCTATAACGGACTGAAAAATTGGACTGTTGCAACTCCAATGCCCACCGGGCTAGTCGTCCGAAGGGGTTATCTATGGAATTCAACCATTTCAAAGCCAGATGGTCAGCTATTACCTTGAACTCGTACCCTTCTAGGTAGTGTCGCATTTTCCGGATTCCCCACACGATAGCGAGGCATTCTTTTTCGGTGGCGGAGCAGTTTTTTTCCGCGGGATTAAGGTGACGACTAGCGTATGCGATAACCTTTTCCTCGCCATTGATTTCCTGGGTGAGCACAGCACCAAGTCCATAGTCACTGGCATCTGTTTGTAGCACAAATGTTCTCGTGAAATCTGGACAAGTTAGCACGGGTGCCTTTGTCAGGTGGTCTTTGAGAATTTCGAAAGCCCGTTGTTGCTAGTCTCCCCACTTCCAATGTCTCCCCTTTCTCAGCAGTTGGGTCAGTGGCTGCGAAATTTCTGCAAAATTGTGTACAAACCTTCTATACCACGTGATGACGCCTAGGAACCGGCGCACATCCCGTACGTTTTGTGGGGGCTGCATTGTTGTCATAGCCGTTATTTTATCAGGATCAATTTTTATTCCTTCTGGGGTGACCACATGACCCAGATACTTTGTCTCGGATTTAAAAAATTCACATTTTTCTATATTTATTTTTAGGTTGGCCGCTCTTAGTCGCCTTCTTAGTCGACTTCTCGTAGATTTTGGAGGTGCTCTTCGAAAGTATTTCCAATACCAATGATGTCATCTAGGTATGCGAATGCGTGTGGCTCCACGTCCGCGCCGATAACACTGTCAAGGGCCCTTTGGAAGGTGGCCGGTGCGCAGTGTAGTCCGAACGGCATGACCCGCCAATGGTACAGTCCTCGCCCCGTGACCGCAAAGGCAGTGTATTTCTTGCTATCTGCTGCAATTGGGATTTTCCAGTAGCCGTCTTTAAGGTCCAAGCTGCTAATGAATTTTGCGTCGCGGAGTCGGTTAAGAATGGCGTCAAATCGCGGCAGTGGATAAGCATGTGGCACAGACCTGGTGTTTAATTGCCTGAAATCCATGCACGTCCACCATGCGCCATTTTTCTTCCGCACCAGGGTTATTGGAAAACTGTAGGGGCTGCAAGACGGCTCGATACACCCGCGTTCGATCAATTTGTTTACCTCCTCAACTATGATCGCCTGCATGGCGGGATTGCGTTGTGCATAGCGCAATTTTATAGGACGTTCGTCTTTCATGACGATCTGATGTTTAGCAAAGTTAGACAAGCCCTGTATTCGCTGAAACTTCGGGAGTTCTTCTCTAAAAAAGCCGTCTATGTTCTGTTTCTGGCTGCGGCTCAATTCGCTACGTACTGCGTAGATTGGTTCACTGTGGGGTTCTCTTACCTTGTCACTGTTTTCCTCCTGTCTCTCGGGCTTCCCCTTCTGCTCTAATCTTACGACAAGGCCGGCGCAAACTAGGGTGGTTTTCACCTTCCGGAGAAAGTCGAGGCTTAATATGATTTTCTCGGTGGCATCATTCATGATAAGGAAGTTTTGTTACGCCACCTAGCGTAACCTCACACAGTACACCCTTTGAGATTTCTTTGCAGAAGCCATCGTCCAAGAAGACGGCAATATCCACGCCTACGTACGTGGGGTTATGGTACAGTTGCTGTACCAGCGTGGGAGAAATGAAGCTTCTGGTGGCCCCGGTATCGATTATTGCTGCTACCTGTCGGTTCTCGATGAGTGTATTGGCTTTTATCTTCTCATCTTCACATGCCATGTGTGTGTTATTGGTAATGGATTTGCGCTTCCGCTTAGGCTTATTCAACTGCGCAGGCGGGGTTGGTGGTTTCCTAACCATCCGGTGATGTTCTCCACAGTGGGTGTGTGTGTTTTGGGGAATACTTTCGAGTTCTGCGGCCAAGTATATGAGTTCGCCCAGATTCGTGAAGTCTTTACGCCGGATATACCATTGGTAGTCCGATTGCGCATTTCGGAAAATGCACTCCAACTTTTGCTCGGGAGTAATGTCGGAGTGGTGCATCAGATTTTGAAAGGCGAGCACGTAATCCTTAAATGTTTCTCGGGGCTTCTGTGTCCTCTTCCGGATTTCGTCGTTTAATTTTTCGAAAAACCGTGGAGGGAGGAAAAATGTAAAAAAATCTGCCTTGAATAGTGACCACTGGGTCCATTGTTTTTTGTTATTTCTAAACCAGCACAGAGCCTTCTCTCGGAAAAATTCTGACATCACCTTTAGCACATTTTCGAGGCTTACCGCATACAGTTTTGACAGCTCCTCCACCAGTTCTACAAAGCCTAATGGGTCATTTCCGCCATCATATTTTACTCCCCACTTGCGAACTTTCTCAATGATTAAAATGGAAGTTTCCGTTGTCATTTTGGGCATCTCAGAGAGGACCTTGGCTTGTTGACGCAATGCTTTCGTGCTTCGAATGTATTTCTAGTAATTTCTGGAATCTCACCTCCTTGTGCCCCGACAGTATAAACTTAGCAAACCTCTTTCGCAGTTCTTCTACGGTTCCACTGGTAATCTGTTCGAATTCAGCTAAATACGATACAATATCATCTTTCTTCAAGGAATAGACCCATGAAGTTTTCAATGTTTTTTCTTTGGTGAAGTTGTCAATCGGCATTCTTGATGATTACCTCGTCGCCAAAAATGTCACTAGGGTCGTTGTTGTTTTTTGTAATGGACCAAATCTGTCCCAATTGATAATGGTAGACAGATATGTCCCTTCTCGGGCGCCAATGTAACGACACGTTTTCTGCTGGGTGCTAGGATAGGCTCAGCGGAGTCCAGGGGTCGTTGATTTTGTAGTTAAAGAAAACACATTCGTTTCTTCAATGGATTTCCAATGTTTATTGATACTAAATATTTCTTAAAGTATCCTTACATCTATGTATACTTATATATGGGGATGGAACAGCGAGGAGTCTCCAAACGGTCCAGCGACGGTGTTGGTGGAGGTCAGTGGCTGGACTACCGATGCCACTGTTCTCAGCCTACACGAGCCGCCTCAAGGATCGAAGATCGCAACGGGAGAGCCCTGAATACAATCCTCGTCTCCCTGACCTATACTGGAGAGCAAGAGTAAGTAGTTATTCAGCCGGGTGATCTCTCACTCAATAACCACTCCCTGCCTTGAGAACAAATAGTTATGTAGCCGGGCGATCCCTCACTCAATAACTAATTCTTCCCAGTAGTTGGAAAATACTCCTATGTCTATAGTTACTTTATACTACAAGATGTTTATCAAGTACGGGTGAGCCCTCTACCTAATAAAATAGCTCTTGTCGCATCGCAAGCTGCCAGCCAACTGTCTGTTGTTTAACAATTGCCTTTTATACTATTCGTGGCGCGCACACAGAAATACACACAACAACATGCACGTACATAGAACAGTGAATATTTCCAGTTCTGTTTTTAACTGCCGGAGTGCGCATATCTGTGAAAAATACTCTCAGAGAGGCTGTCAGTTTTAAATGCTTATAACATGATTGCGCAGGTATACACATCTCAGTGCACCCTTACATATATATTCGTCTTATTTATTTTAGAGTAAAAGAATATAAAAACAATACACGACCAATTTCTATGCGCGTGTGTACATGTGTAAATATGTAAAAGTAAACATGAGAATAAAAAGAAATAATTCCATTACAATAAACTTAAATACTATTCTTTACATAGGCCGCACCGTTATATTATTTGTTCAAAAACAAATCAAAGAAAAAATGAAATGTTTATTCCATATAGGCATAATATACTATGATTATTATATATATATATATATATATATATATATATATATATATATATATATATAGGCATAAATAGAACGAAATACAGAAAAAACGAAATAATCCTTCCAAACGGATTTATTATTGTTGCGGCAAAAACGAGCCGGTCGACTTTTGTCGTCACAGTGTCAAATAAAAAATTTCATAACAGTTTGCTTTAGATTTTATTTTTCATTTTGCCTTATAAATTCTTTTCTTGTTATCCAATGTTTTTCTGATTGTATAAAGGTGTAGAAAAATAAAATAGATTCATATCGAATATATTTTATTTGTTGGTTTACTTTTGTATGAGTTTCAAGGCCTACTATTCTTGTTCTGGTGTTATTTTTGAAAATAATTTGTAATGTACAAGTTGTGAATTCTCAGATGGTTTTCGGAAGTATATGCATAAGATAAGAGGTTTTTAACTTTTCAAAACTGTGGTTAAAGTCAACTGACGATTTGGTAAAGCACCAATGAAATGCATATAGACATTGCTTAACCACCAACAAATAAATTTAATTTATATATAATAGTATTGTGATAACAATGTGTCAAATAAAAAATTTCATATATATATATATATATTTATATATATATATATATATATGCATATATATATATATATATATATATATATATATATATATATATATATATATATATATATATAAGTATATACAGTATTTATCGGATATAAGAAACTTCAAAAATGCACAAAAAAAGTTTCTTATAAACGTTTTTTTCTTATATGCAATTATTTCATATAAGAAACTTTTTTCTTATATAAGTAGCCATGGCTATAAGAAATTTGTTTCTTATATGAATATACGAGCTTTTTTGATTCTTTATTTACATATGTAGATGTACGTAAATAAAAAAAGAACACAAATCATTAGTAGTTTATTTATATAGAAAAACACAGTCTTTTATTTAATAAACTTAAACAACTTCAATTAAAAACAAAAACAATAAATAATGTAATTCACTTTTTGCGACTTCGCATCTTTTTATCCCGTTTTGTATTTCCTTCAAAATTTTTATTTTGGTTTTTATTGGCAATGTGTTTCTTTATTTGTTTACATTCATCTTTCACACGAACAAATGAACGGACAATGAATGGCTGGAGTTGATTGTTATTCGTTTGCTCGCTTTTCTCAAACTAAAAATAAAAAGATCTCTTTTTCGGGGTGTTAAAATATATGAAAAAAATACTGTGAGAAAACTGAGTTCTTACATAAATTCGGTGTTGCCGTTGGAAGTTTCTTATATAAATTCTTTTTCTATACATTTTCTGACTTTGGTGTTTGAGAAAAATGTTCTTTTATCAGTTTTTTTCTTATAAGCGTGTTTCTTATATGAAATCTTTTTTGTTAGAAAAATAAACAAAAAGACATGGTGTTTTTTAACGTGTTTCTTATAAGCGTTTTGTTCTTATATGAGATGTTCTCATATCCGATAAATACTGTATATATATTTATATATATATATATATATATATATATATATTTATATATATATATATATTTATATATATATATATATATATATATATATATATATACATATATAAATATATATATATATATATATATATATACTTATTTTTTTTTAATATATATATATATATATATATATATATATATACTTATTTTTCTTTAAATATATATATATATATATATATATATATATATATATATACTTATTTTTCTTTAAATATATATATATATATATATATATATATATATATATATATGTATATATATATATATATATATATATATATATATATACTTATATATATATATATATATATATATACTTATTTTTCTTTAAATATATATATATATATATATATAGTTTATACTCCACTTCAAAAAATCGCATTATTGATTGATTTTTAATATGTTAAAGGCGATATAGGATTATATTTGTCTCTGAAACTCCACGATATTATTCTTATAGTTTTTGCCATCTTTAATAAATATGGTTAGAACGTCTTTAATCACCCCTTGCTGTATCATAATAATTGAGCTCCTGACCCACTGAGCTACTGAGCCACTGAGCTACTGAGCTATTAAATGAACTAGCTCAGTAAACTGAGCTGAGCTAAAATGACCGCTCAGCTGAAAAGCACAACTCTATTGAACACGCAACATATAACTCACCATGCGAAAAACATGGATTTTCTAAATTCAGTCCGCACACCTGTAGTGACTTTCCCTGCAACTTATTAATTGTAATTGAAAAAGCAAGGTGAATCGGGAACTGCAATCGCTTGAACTTGAATGGCATGTTGGTGGGAGTGAAGGGAATGCGCGGAATAAGCACATCTCCTCCTTTCGACTTCCCGTTAACCTAAGTCTAAGAAATTATTGGTAGAACATTTTATATATGTATATCATAAGACAAATAAAAAAATTTATCTAAATAGAAAAAAATTTTTGTGTGTGCAAAAATAATACATTCTACCGGATTTTAAAGTGCAAACATTACGCTCGCTGGTGTGTGTTGAGTTGCCTATCTCAAGTTTGTTGAATATACAGGACGTATACGTGAAATGAGTTGCTATTTTTTTTTATTGACACGCCGAGAGTTGAAAATCTACGTATTTATTTATGGCGTATATCTCCTTCTAAGCCAGTGATGTGCACTAAACATAAACACAGTTGCGCTTGTGTGTGGCGCAGAGAAAAACCTCTGCTTACTTTTAACAGAGGTGGAGATGCTTTTGAATCAATTTTGTTTATCAAAAAACTGAAGACAGAAATCTACAAATTGTATTCAATGTTTGGTACCACATGTAATTGTGAAACCGTATTTTCTACCATGAAAATAATTCTAAACAAAGTACGCAAGAACAAAGGAGTACCCAGGCCATATAGATCTGGATGAGCTAATATATATTTATTTGAAATAAACATTTATTATAAACGAGTTTACAAAATAAACAAAATTTGCATCAGTCCGATGCTAATAAATAAAAATATTAAATGCAATTATAAATGCAAAACATACGACTAGTAGCAACAAGCCCTTCATCTCAAAATATAGATAAAATTTAAAAGTACTCGTTATCCATCCCTATTCAATGTTAAAGAGAAGCCAAAAAATAAGTAGAGCGAAAGAAAAAAAAATTTTTTTGTGTACGTATTTGTTTGCTGCGTAAGCAGAATTTGCTTTCCTATAACGCGTTATAGGGCAAGAGAAACTTGATCAACTACGTTCTAAACAAAATCAAGTTGAGACTCAGAAATTTTCCCCATTATTTCTCCCCAGGGATGGAAAAGTGCTATTTTGATTTTGTACCAATTAAATAAATAAAATGTACTTTTCATACCATGACGGTACCATTTTTTTTATATTTCTATAAATAGAAATTCAAAAACTTCTCTGCACAAGTATACAACAAAAAAATATTATATACATAAAAATCTAGGAATCAGTTGAATAAATTTTATTCAAAAAGTTATACAATATAAGATAATAAATTTTCTGGTAGTTTAAAATTTAGGCAACGAGACATTGATTGAAAACTTTTTCGGTATTTGGAAATCAATTATTATACCCTTTTTCAACGTGATTGTTTTTGAATCAAATATAAGGTAGCCTAACGATCCAAAATGTTTCTGTTGCGAAAAATTATAGAACTAATTGTAAGTCCGTTACTTAAATGAGCCATAATTTAGCAGAAATATAAGACATAAGATACTATTTTGAAAGATTCAGGTCTAAAGAACCGTTTTCTCTCGAAAGAATTTTCAAAAAGAAACGACAAAATCAATATATAGAACAAGAACAGGAGTGGGAAACGATTCGAAAATTTCATGAAGTGCTGACTGGAATACTGTATATAATAAAAAGTTGACACAAAATCTTTGATTATGTAACCGTATAATTCACGGAAATATTTTATGTCTATTAACTGATTCACTGAGAAATTAACAAAAATGTTCAAGCAGAAAATGTTTTTATGAACTAGGTGTAAGCTTTTGATTGAGATAGTTAAATTGTACCAAATTAGTCTTTGTAGTACCACGATACCAACAAAGTCTAATTGTACCAAAAAAAGTACAATTGTATCATGTTTTCCATCCGTGCTTCCCCCTGGTCCTAGTTTTGAAAATGGTCATGGCCTATGGAACTTTATAGAAACAGATCTATCTATGTTCTAAATTTCATTAAAATCGGTTTGATAGTTTCGAAGGGACAGAAAATTGCCCCCTATCGCCCTCCTGGTCCTAGTTACATAGCCTATGTGCATATTTAGACGCAGATCTATCTATCTACGTTCTAAATTTCATTAAAATCGGTATGAACGTTTCGGAGGGTCAGAAATTTCCCCCTATCGCCGTCCTGGTTACAATTTTAAAAATGTACATAGACTATGTGACTTCTTAGATACTGATCTATCGTTGATCTAAATATCATTAAAATCGGTTTGAACGTTTCAGAAGGGCGAAAAATTCCCCCCTATCGCCTTCTTCGTCCAGGTTTTGAAAATATACATAGCCTATGTGAATTTTTAGACGCTGATCAATATACGATCAAAATTTCATTAAAATCGGTTTGAAGGGTTCGGAGGGATAGAAATTTCCACCGTATCGCCCTCCTGGTCCTAGTTTTAAAAAAGTAGTACCCTATAACCTTCCCGGAGTTGCAAAGACTAAGTGCACCGGTTTAACCGCGCATAAAATACGAAGTAACAAACATTAATTTTTATTTCATATTTGACTAAAATTTAATTGTAATGAATTTAAAAACGAATTGTAATTGTAAGTGTTTGGCTTTTCTTATTTCTAATATCTCTGAACGTCTTTCAAAAATGTTAAATATGTTTAATTTAAAAACAAAAAATAAATAGGTATAGTTCATCATAAGAATCAAAAATAGCAAATTATGTGGTTACTTTTATGAATAAAAAAATTTCGATATTCCCACCCTGAAATTGCATTTTGAATTTTTTTTGGTTCTTAACAACTATTTAGCTGTACCCGAATTATAAAAAAGATTTCATTCCCAAAAAGCAAAATTAGGAACTTACATGGCTACTTTTATGTACTAAAAACTTTCGATTTTCCAACCCTGGAACCGAATTTTTAATTTAAAAATTTTTAATACCGATATAATTCTTAGCGAAGTAAAAAATATGTTTAATTCACTGAAAAAAACTAAAATTGGGCACTTATATGGTTAGTTTTATGTACCGAAAAATTTCGATTTTCCAACCCTGGAACCGAATTTTTAATTTAAAAATTTTTAATACCAATTTAATTCCTCCTGAAGTATAAAATCAGTTTAATTCACTGGGTGCTTTAATGTACCAAATATATTTCGATTTTCCAACTCTGTGTATTTAAGTGAATTTTTATGTTTTTACCAATGCAATTCTTAGTGAGGTCTAACATAGTTTTCTTGACAAAAAAATTTAAATTTTTAAACATATTGGTCACTTTCCTGTACCATAAAATATTTCATTTGTCCAATCCTGGAAACGATATTTAATTTTTTGTTTGTTTTTTTTTACCAATGCAACTCTTCATGAGGCATGAAGTAGTTTTATTTAAGAAAAACTTAGTATTTACAACCATTTTTGTCACTTTCATGTAGTACAATATATTGCATGTACCAAAAAAACTTTAAATTTCCCAACCCTAGAAGTGAAATTTAAATTTTTTTTGTTTTTTTACCAATGCATGAGGTATAAAGTAGTGTTATTTAAGAAAAATTTACTATTTTGAACCATTTTGATCGCCTTCATGAACTATAAAATATTGCACTTGTCCAACCTGGCTTCGAAATTTTATTTCATGAAGAAAATAAAAGAAAAATCGTAAATATTCTACAAAAGAATGACTATCCATATAAGACGATAAATGAACTCATAAGATACGTTACATCTAAACGGGAAAAAATATTAAACAATGACAACAATGGGAAAATATACAAACAAGTTACTTACATACCGGGTCTATCAGAGAGAATTAAAAACACTGACATATATGACAATAATAAATATCAGCTAGCTATGAAAACAAATAACTCCTTAAAGAAAATATTTAGTAAAACGAGAGACACTTTATCAAAAGAAGATAAATCGAACCTAATTTATCAGATCAATTGTAGTGGCAATGATCAGAGTACATGCAACAAAACGTACATCGGTACGACTAAGACAAAACTAAAAACAAGAATATCATCACATAAATCTGATATAAAACACAACAATAAACCTATTGAGCGAAAAACTGCACTCGCTGCCCACTGTGCAGTAAGTGGTCATAAACCGGACTTTGACAATGTGAGAATATTACAAGAGGAGAAAAATTACAAAAAAAGATTTATATTGGAAATGATACACATTATCAATGTACCAACAAACAAACGCCTAAATTACAAGACAGATACATACAAGTGCGCTCAGCTATATCGACACATAATTAATAAACATAAATAAGAGAAACAATAATTAGTCGATAAGTAAACAACATAGAGGTAGGACATTGTTTTGTTTTTTATATAGATTTAATTAAAATATGTAAGTTATATACAGATATTAGTGTTTGATATATATAAAAAAAAAAAAAAATTTTTTGGTATATGTTTTATTATATTTGTATTTTGTTAGATTCCTTGATAATGGTTAACGAAGTTAACCGAAATATTGGAAGAGACAAATAATAAAAACAACGTTTTAAACAAATTGATTTGTTTTTATTTGTGAACGGACCTTAAGACGAACTAGAGTTTTTTCATCATATTAGTTTAATTTTTTCCGAAGTATAAAATAGGTTTAATTCACTAAAAAAACAAAATTTGAAATTTATGTGGGTTCTTTTATATACCAAAAATATTTCGATTTTCCAACTCTAGAAGGGATTTTTTATTTTTTTACCAATGCAATTCTTAGTGAAGTCTAACATAGCTTTACTTGGCAAAAAAATTAAAATTTTTAAACTCTGGTAACTTTCATGTACCATAAAATATTTCAATTGTCCAACCCTGGAGTCGTAATTTTTATTTTTTAAGATTTTAATACTACTTTTGTTCTTCCTGAATTATAAAATAGTTTTATTTAGCAAAAACAACACCCGTCAATTGCATTTTTGGTTTCTTTTATGTATAAAAAAGTTTCAATTTCCCTGGAAGCGAAATTTTAATTTTTTAAAATTTTTTTATCAGTGCAAATCTTCATGAGGAATAAAGTTGCTTTGTTTAAAAAAAATCTTATTTTGCAACCATTTTGGTTATTACATATATATGTCCGGTAGCACGATTATAATTAAAATATCACAATCCTTATTATTGTCAGAAAGGGAATGTCAAGAAAAATTGAGAGAATAGAAGTATCTTATATTCAGGCATTTTCTGAGACTCGCATAATTTTTAAATCGCATGTGAGTTGAAAATCACCAAACTTGATTCTACATGTTCTGTAATTTATGCGTTTTGTTATTTTCTAAGTTATATTCGAAAAATAAAAACATATGTTTTAGCGGTGTAAAACATGAACAAACAAAAATACAAAACTGTCATTATTGCTTAATATCATTTTCTTTAAAAAACTGCAATTAAGAAAAGAACGTCTTAAAAAGCGGCCACCTAGAAATTCCTCCAATACAATGGACATTCCGGAGCTTACTTATGTAGATATTATAATTTTATTAAACGTTGGTGGGAGATTATTATATAGTGATGATACATTTACCCACGTTGGAATAATAGATTTCTTTGAAAGGTAATCAGTATACAATATATTCTTTTGTTTATTTTATACATTCCAGAGTAAATAACTGGGTAATTAGATATGTTTAAAAGTATTTCCGAAAAATCTATTAAAATGCGATTTCGAGTTTTTAGGTACAAATAATATAATAATATGCTCCGTATAATATTATAATTAAATATATATAATTAAATATAACCGCCAAGTACAGGTTCGACAACGCTAACAATGAATATTTTCGAACATTAAGTAAATCAGCTGTTTTTACCAAATCGCCAGTTAAAAAGAAAACAATTGCCACAGACAATTGCTAAAATGAAACATTTATATTGAAATTTTTAACATAAATTGGTGGAAAATGGTGCTAATTTCTGCTAACAATAAAATAAAACTTGTTTATCGGCCATGTGATGGAAATCGATTATCGCATGAAATAAAGCGTTTTCGATTTGAAGTCACAAAATTGGTGTGCTGGAGTTCGCAATCGCTCAAAATCGTTCAAAAGAAATTGGCGTTTTTCAAGTCGCATTTTATTCGACAATCGTGCGATTTACAGCACATACATGTATGTTAATATGTGTGTAGTTTTACTGTTAGTTTGAAGTTGACTTTTTGTAAAGTTAACCACTTCACTATGGTAAGTACTTGCGAGTTGAAGTCGCAAACTTCTTGCGATTGTGAACTCTAATACACCTATCATTCGATTTAAACTCGCATCGCAATCGTTGTGCAAAAGGTGATTCTCAGAACATGCCTGATTTACTACAATATGAATAAAATCGTACTCATATGTACATGGAACTAAATTTTATTTATATTAATATATGAACACTCATGCATAAACATACGTATGTACATATTTTCTAATACCTCTTTAAGCCCTTCGTCATCTTTAGATAAGTGCATATAATTATCATCACCACTATCCTCCACATTGCTTTCATCTTCTTCATCATCGTTCGAGTCGTACTCATCGCTCTCCTTTTCGGTATAAAATCGGCGATTGTCATCAGGTGGTGGGGTGAAACATTTAAGAGGCTTGGGATTGTTACCATCATATCTGTTTGGATTCTTTTCTAATTGCCGAAATTTATTTAGCATTATTGAAGTGGTTCGCGAAAGTTCAATAATGTTCCTATTCGGTGAATGTTCCTTCAAATTTTCATTTGAAGTTTCTTCTTCGGATGGCATTTTGACAACTCCTTCCCGCGGCGGAGTAATACTAAAAACTCGTTTTTCATTTTCTGTTGGATAATATTTTTCAAAAAACTTGAATTTTTTACTAATTTCGGAGGTTTCTATTTTTACGTCCTCCAGTGCTTCGCAACATTTTATAACATCATTTTCAAGTTCACTTTTTAGTTCATTATTAACATTTGCGACCGCTTTTTGGTGTTGCAGTCGTTTATTATTAGCAGAAGAAGGTAAAATACTTAGATTTTTGCCAATAACATTTGCGTCCAACTCCATAAAAATACTTCGTGACTTCTTACTAATGGCTGTAAATAAAAAGTTTTTAATTATTTTATTTTTCAAATAGAGCGTTTCCATTACCAGCAGAACAAATAGTTTTGCGCAAAACATATAGGAGCGTTTCCTTTTTGTGTTCAGTGTTTTCGTTTTCGAATTTCCATAATGATTTTTACATATATGTTATACATATATGTATGTATATATATACATGTATATATATATATATATATATATATATATATATATATATGTATGTATATATATACATATATATATATATATATATATATATATATATATATATATATATATGTATGTATATATATACATATATATATATATATATATATATATATATATGTATATATATATATATATATATATATATATATATATATATATATATGTATATATTAAAGCGACTCACCAAAAAAAGTGCTCGATGTACTACCCTCCTAAAAATTAACCTTGGGCTTTTTTAAGACGACATTTAAAATATTTTGGCTCCAAATTTGACCTCTCGTGAGCTGGACCATTTCCAAAAAGGGTCTCTTTTTGGATGTTTTGTTAATTTGAGAATCTGTTTCCTTACCAGCATATACAATATGTGTACCATAAGTAAGGGTTTTTTAAGGCGTGCCCAAGGACGATCATCTATGTCCTTTTTTTAAAGATATTCTGTAAAAAATAACGGTTTTTGAATTTTTTGTTCGGGGTTGTAATAAATATTCCAAATTAGCATATTTTAATCTTTACTCGATTTAATTAAATACGGGTCTCAGCATTTTTTTAAATTCATGCTAGTTCGCGTTTTGACAAAAATGCAATGGGATGGTAAACATTCGTTTTAAATAGGGCAATATGGGTATCAAATTTTTTTCTTCTGCCAACTGCATCATCTTTGTATGTAAATAATTTAGATTTTTGCAAATTAGATACATTTTACACGGTGCTCTGGAATATATATATATATATATATATATATATATATATATATATATATAAATGCAATTTTGTTGCATCTCTAATATGATAGTGGATTTAGTTTCTAAATCATGAATGATGAAAATAGGTCTAAAGAATGAAAAAAAGAAACGGTCCACGACTTTTTGGCGGCATATTTTTTTCGCAAATTAAAATGTTATTAAATTTTATTGTTTACATTTACAAAACTGTCCTCAAAAACAAAAACGACTTGCGAATATATCTTAGATTTAAAATCCTCTTAAAAAGTTAAGATGCTCTAATTATCTGTATTTTGGAATTGTAAAACAATATGATATTAGTTTTATTCCAAATGAAAACACTATGCGAGCATATTTTTATAAAAATTTTTTAATTCAATTTTGATTTTATTTTAATAAAATTAAAGTAAAATAGTACTATTTAGAAAACATTTTCTTTCGAATTTTGCAACATAAAAGAAACTCCCAAAAAGTTGATTTCAAAAACTAATATAAAAAAGAATTACGTCATAAAATTTAATAACTTTTTAATTTGCGAAAAAAATATGCCGCCAAAAAGTCGTGGATCGTTTCCTTTTTTCTTTCTTTAGACCTATTTTCATTCATACATGATCTAGAAACTAAATCCACACCCATATTGCCCTATTTAAAACGAATGTTTACCACCCCATTGCATTTTTCTCAAAACGCGAACTAGCACGAATTTCAAAAAAAGCTGAGACCCGTATTTAATTGAATCGAGTTAAGATTAAAATATTCTAATTTGGCATTTTTATTACAAACAACCCAGAACAAAAATTCAAAAACCGTTATTTTTTACAGAATATCCTTAAAAAAAGAACAGAATATCCTTAAAAAAGGAAACAGATTCTCAAATTAACAAAACATTCAAAAATAGACCCTTTTTGAAAATGACCCAGCTCAAAGCTGGAGCCGAAATATTTTAGGTGTCATCATAAAATATACCAATGTTCACTTTGAGGGGGGTACACTTTGCACGAATATATATATATATATATATATATATATATATATATATATACATATATATATATATATACATATATATATATATATATATATATATATATATATATATATATATATATATATATATATACATATATATATATATATATATATACATATATATACATATATATATATATACATATATATATATATATATATATATATATATATATACATATACATATACATATACATATACATATAAAATATATAATTTTCAAAAACATAATCTTTTTACCACTTTTTAAAATATTTATCTTATTATTTCCGTAAATGACAACTGCCGTACCTAGTTTTTATAACTAATGTGAGAACTTCTCGCATCGAAAAAATTTTTGTCTTTCTATAAAACACAGGATAAGTCAGAATATATTTCTTAATTTTTTGTATTTTTATTACATTTGTATAAGGTTAACAGCAGTATTCACAAAAAATAAAGTAGACTTGATCAACACTTTAAAATAAATTTTCTATGAAATTTTTACTTTAAAGCACGTTTGAAGTACACATTAATTTTTGTGAATACAGCAGTAAATATTTTACTCTATGGATCATCCTACAATGAATAGCATGACAATCAGAATTATTAATTTGTTTTCGATGTGAAAAGGAACAAGTAAAAACGTTATATTCGACCGAGTCGAATCTTAAATACCCTCCAAATATTTAGTAAGTAAATTTATAATATTAAACTTGGTAGGGCAGAGTTCCTTTAAGACATCTCTGTACCCAATTTCAAATCTCTATTTTGACATAGTCATTCCGGGAGGGCCCATGGGGGAGACGTTTCACTTCTGCAAGATCAGAGAACAGCTCAGCTTCTTATAGGCTTAAGGAATACAAATCGTTCAATATTTACATTATTTTTGCATATAATATCGTACGTCAACGCCCACTAAAGGGGGCGTGATCCAAAAATTTGTATTTTTTGGATCTTCTTTGACTTAAAAATATATCATTTCCTCTCAGACGAATATTTTGATACGTTATAAACGGAATGGCTAAGTGAATATACCCTCCAGTTCTTTTTTGGAGGGTATAAAAACAACGTCAGTTGCGTTTTTGGTTACTTCTATGTATAAAAAACAATTTGCAATATCCCATCCCTGGAAAATTTGTTTTAATATTTTAGTTTTTAATTCAAATTTTATTCTTCTCAAAGTATGAAATAGATTTAATTAACAAACAAACAAAAAACTCGGTTTTGCTAGTTAATTCTGCGTCCAGAAATAAGTGTAAGCTTCCCAGCTCTGCAACCGTATTTTGGTTTTTTTTTGAATTTTAATACCACTGTATTTAAGTTCATTTCCAATCCATCAGTCCAAGAATGAAGTCTCGACTTCTTCTGGGTGATTGGGAAAACGGATTTCACCTATAGATTGAAGGACTTCATTCGTCATCGCTGTTTATAAAGATACAGAATATATATACTTTATGGGGTCCCATATTAATATTGACGAAATTACACACGGAATGACAAACTTATATATACCCTTTCACTTTTTTGTGAGAGATATAAAAATTAATACATATTACAAAACCTTTTCATTATTAACGTTTTTTCACTGTTACATAATTTAGTTTATGCTTCAAGCCGATAAATCTTTTGTAAATGTTTTTTACAGTGCACACACACACCTATATATATATATATATATATATATATATATATATATATATATATATATATACATATATGTATATATATATATATATATATATATATATATATACATATATATATATATATATATATATATATATATATATATTAATTAATCTTTTCGGAGCTTTTTTTATATAAAAAATATTAAATTTTTTTAGGGAGTGAACTCCTTTACTGAAAGTAAAATTAACACTAACTTAAAATTAAACAAAACTATATTTTATATTAAATTCTTATTTTACTGTTGTCCAACATCACCTGATGTTATTCCTGGAATTGTAATGAATTGTAGAGCCAGCGTTACCATATTTTTTAAAAAAACTTGCCATTCCAGAATAAAAACCTCTTTTTGAATAAAAAACGTTTTCTTTAAATATGCCAAAATAATAAATGAAAATATAAAATTAGATTTCATTTTTATTAAAAATATTTTATTTAAAAAAAACGTATTTTTCTAACTAATACAAAACATAAAAAACATTGCATACATAATATGTAGCTATACATACATATGTATTTAATCGTTATACCCATAAATAATAATAAAAAATAAAATTATATTCACTGATGATGAAAGCATTTGGAAAACAGCTGTTCTGCTCTGCTGTGTAAGTTGAATAACTAAAAACTGATGTTGACGTTGCTTTGTGCCTTGGAATATTTATCACGTCTTTCTGAATTTAAAACAAAATTCACAACGAAGTTTAATTTAAAATAATTACAGCGTCATTGTTTTTGGTGGGAGTAAAAGCAAATCAACATTGTTGTATAAAAAGGGAGTGAAAAATATAAGGTCGTTTCATTGTATAATGTGCATTATATCGTCAATCCATATATTCATAAAATTAATTCCAAACTAGTGTTTTTTATTTGTTTTTTGTATGTTATTCCAAAATAACAAAAATATTTTTGTTATTTTCGAATTAGGTTAAAGTCTACTGATGATTTGGTGTAAGAACCAATGAAATGCAGGCATATAGACATACTTGGCCACATAACAAACAAAAAGCACTAATTTATTGAGACAATATGTCGAATAGACGATTTTAAAAAATTAATTCCAAACTTTAGTTATTAAAAAAAACATGAAAAAACTGCATATAATTTAAAAACTTTTTTGCATCTCAAAAAACTTGCAAAAAAAGGAAAAATTGGCAAATGGCACCGTAGAGCGGATGTTCCCACAACATGCATAAGCGTTGCAGACATAGCGTCAGCAAAAATGTTTGCTTTGTTTATTCCACTACAGTTGAATTTTGTATCGTTAACTCCTCCCCTCTTAAGAACAATTGCCCACAATTGTTTTTAGAAATATGGGATATCATTCAGCCTAATGTTTGAAGTCGATTTATTACCAATGGGCTGAATATTAGTTAAGATTACGGGTTGAGGTGAGGGTAGGTATGAATCAGACAGAAGTATGCCGGGAGGCTTGGTTTTGTTTAGCGTGCTGAACATGTGGAATATTAGGAGGCCAAGAATATGAAAATTATACTTGATATGCCACTTATGATTGACCCATATCTTATCGTCTTAATTTCCTTTAGGCTTACGATCGTTAACAAATGTTCAAACTTTTCCTCTTTCGGTGATGGTTAAAATATGGTTGGCTTAATTTTTATTTATGGAGCTTCGGAAGATTCTATTGCGTGTGGAAATTGTGGTGTTGGTGAACTTAATCAGAAATAAGAGTATGCCAGGTGTAATAATTAATGGGATGTCTTCACTGTTGCTCTAGGTGCAGGAGGATGCTACAAATTTTAATTGAATTATATTCTACACAATTATTTTTTAATCCATATATTTCACTCTGAATTCTTTCTTTAAATGACAATTTATTAATTTTAAAATTTTTTCTAATAGGCCGGATTATAATATTATCATAGATTTCTTCTTTTGTTAACGATATCTTAATTATATACAGTATCATTGAACTATTATACATAACATTTACTTTGGCGTATTCCACCGCCTCTTCTGGTGATGCAAAGGCATCTTTTCTTATATTAGTTTCTCTAAAGCCAATTTAATTTCAAAATTATTTAAAATCATGGAATTCAATATTCCGCTTTTTGCCCATTGAATGGCATATTTTAAATTTATTAATTCTTCTTTTATTAATCTAACTTTATTTTGCAAACTAATTGCCATATCATTTATTAAGTATTCATCTTTGAGTATTACATTTGAAATTGCATTAATTATTTCCGTTTTATTATTTATTCTCTGATTAATTGCTTGATTAATTACAGTTTGTTTATTAGCGTTTTCATTTAGTTCAAACATGTTAATTTTTAGCATTTCGAAATCATCATGGTCTGGCGTACCAACGATGTATTTCCATACTGTTCCAATTGCATTAATTGGCTTTATTTTTTTTATAATACTTTTACTATCATTCTTATAATTGTTATTACTAAAAGGTATAATATTTTGGACTAATTCTAAGGTTTGGCTAACTTCATGATTAAGGAGTGGATAAAAGAGGCTGCATTTGGGGATGTTCTTGTCAATGTACGTTTTCGTCTCTTGAAGAATTTCGTCGTATAGCGTCAAGTCTATTGTGTGAATTATACTAAAAATTACATCTTGAATTTTACTTCGTCCGTTATTGAGCGTTATCAAATGGTCTGTCGTATAGTCTAGTATTTGGAATTCCGCAGCGCATGTTAAAATAAGGGATCTGGAAAAGTAAGGAAAAGAGGAAGAAAAAAGAAAGATTGCGTTTTAATAAGGCTCTTGTGAACAGTCTTTCCAGACCTAGCTACTACGGTAGAGTTCTTGTCTACTGCGACTATTTCTCTTCTAAATCTTGGGGTCAATTTATTGCCAATTCTTTTGTTGATTCTTACATAAATAGCCTCGCCTACCGAGTAGGTTTTGGGTTGAGGTCTCTTACGATTGTGGTAGTTCCGGTCAGAGATTTGTTTTTCCTGAAGTTTTTTTGTTGCTTCTCTATGAAAATTTTCAAGTTTCTCTGGGTCACTGGCTACTCTTCTCCCAAATAACACCTCAACGGGGTTCTTTTCTGTTGTTGAATGGACCGACAAATTGTACTCTTTAACTGATCTCTCCACCAACTCTTCAAATGTGTATTGAGCTCCTTTGACCTTAAGACAACGCATAATTTCTTGAAGTGTCGAATGAAAACGTTCCACCTGACCGTTTGAAGTACTGGTGTATGGCGGCGTACGGTAAATTTGGATACCGAATTCATTCTGAATCATATGGTTCGTTGCGGGTGAATTAAACGATTTTTCATTATCCACAACTACAGTTTCTGGGATAAGTATATCTCTCAAAGGCTGTCTTATATCTTCAGCCGCTCGAAATTTTATTACTTTCGCCACTGCGAATTTTGAGAAGTTATCGATTGCTGTCAAAACGGAATGATTGTCCTGGAAATTGCGGAATAGGGGAAACCTTAATTTGTGGTTTAGCTGGGCGGCGGTCCTACTTGTTCTCTCTGCAAATGACAAATTTTTTAATGGTTCTGTCAATCTTTCGACTCATGGATGGGAAATAATATTTTTCTAAAATCTGAACCCTATTTTCGCGAGCATTTCTATGAGCTCGGTCATGCGTGCGCAGTATAATATTATCCTGCTCTTGTTCATTTGCGATGTCTTCAACAGGCTGTTGTGTAAACCTTATTTTGTAGTTCCTAAAATGAAAGGGATAAATCTCTTGAATTTTCCTCATCACGCTTTCGTCCGCTTTAATACAGTTAATCACGGAGGTTATCTTAACGCATAAGGAGTCCTATAAGAATGTTGGAGTCGTAGGAAGGTTCAGTAATTATGTGTCTATGATATGTAAGGAAAACTATTTTAAATTGATAAGAAGATTCAGACTGGGCGGTCTTCAGAAAAATTTGGCTCTTGAATACATTGATTAGTACCTCAACCGAATATATTAAGTTATGAGAAGAGCTCTCATAACTCTCATAAGTCACACTTATCGAGTTGGACTTTCTTGTTAGCATCCTCAAGTGTTTTGAAAAGTTTCTCTAAGTGGTTAAGGTGATCGGTTTTGGTGGGACTAAACACAATAATATCGTCAATGTAAACAAAACAGAACGCACCTATGCAGTTACGTAAAATATCATATAGAGCCCTCTGAAAAATTGAAGGGGCATTTTTCAAGCCAAATGCTAGTCTGGTGTACTCATATTTTTCATTATTGATAGAGAAGGCTGTTTTTTGCTATATCAGGGATCTGATGAAAAATATTTATTATTTCCCAATTGTGAAAGGACCTCTGTAATATCCGGAATCGGGTATCGGTCCGCTATAGTAATTGCATTAAGCTTCCTGTAGTCGGTTAGTAACCTGTACTGCTTATTACCCGTGGAATCGGGTTTTTTTTTGGCACAATCCATATGGGTGAATTGTACGGCGACATAGATGGTCTAATGATACCATACCGAAGCTTCTCCTGTATTTGCTTTTCCACTTCTGCTTTTAATGACATGGGGTATGGTAGTGTATTTCATGTTTAATACATTTATTTATAATTGTTTAATAATTTAATACACTTATATATATTATTTGTAATTATATACACTACCCTAATATATTACTTTACTTTACCTATTTTTTATAATACAACAATTCAATATTATAATTAAGAACAAATAAAAATACCTGTTAATATTGGAAGGTTTATTGGCAATATACCAAATTTGTATACCGTTAAGTTAGTAAGTATATAAGAAACAGACTTTTCGAAAATAAAACATTAACTTACTTATCAGCCTTAAGATCGGCTCTTTCAAACCCATGAGCATTCAACTGCTAAAAATAATAAGGCATAATAACTGCCT
Source organism: Linnaemya tessellans (assembly GCA_951800035.1). Taxonomy (NCBI): domain Eukaryota; kingdom Metazoa; phylum Arthropoda; class Insecta; order Diptera; family Tachinidae; genus Linnaemya; species Linnaemya tessellans. The sequence goes on along the minus strand of OX637533.1, from coordinate 64,096,363 downwards.
AAATATTAAATTAAGCCAGTGGCGTTTTTAAGCGTCGGCTCCAACATAAATTTTGCGTCATCCTTTTTGCACACAATACAGCGTGTATAGACCGGTGTATCATTTTTTGTGCGAATCTCGCCAACTACCTTAGGAGTATAGGTTAATCTTCGGTTCGGTTCAGCGAAGAGGTTAGGGATTTTTATCACTAAATCATTAATGCCTTTTTTCTGTTGACTTATCATATGTTCATTTCGAATTTTTATTGTGTTTACAGAGTTAGATTTCTTTTGAAAAATCGTAATCTTCATTCCATTTTCAATTGTCATGTAATCCTCTCTATTATGTATTACCGCTCCTAGTCATTCGTAAAAAATTCCATGAAAGGATTTTAATGTGGGAAGTATATAAAATTTAAATTTTGCATCAGGAATGTTAAAAAGGTTGATGAATGTATGCTCCTTAATCTCTACATCTGTAACTGATCGCGCAATAAATGGTTCTTTATTTTGGAAGAGAGGGTTGAATATAATTTTTTATCGAACCTGTATCTATTAAAATATTGAAAATTTGCCTACTCCTCGTTGTAAACGTTATGTATGGTAACGAAGAGTCCGTTAGCCTAAAAAATGCAAATGGCTAAAGTCTAGTGCTTGTTCTTCTTGAGGAATTTCCTTTTCGGGGATGTTTTGGAAATATCCTCGAGCTTCTTCGAGCTCAGAATCCATTGATAAGTCATCATCGCAGCAGGGTTCTTCTGCCGCACAATTTGCGTCCATGTGGTAATTTCTTTGTATTTAGCTTCTTTGTGCATGGAAAGACGGAACAACTGGTCTTTTACCGAAAAGGAGCGCATGCTCGTTTCGACCTCCATCGGCTCAGGTCTTCCTTCAGGTTTTGGCCCTACTGGACGTGGTGGAACAAATCGCGTTTGCTGTATGTAATTACCCGCTGGGTTGTAGGGAATTCTATTTTGATTTATTGGAAAATTACTACGGTGATAAGTGTTTACGGTTGGCCGTGGCATTTCTCCTTGGTACTTGTGGCATAGATCTTGAAATTTTATGAGAAACATTTTGGGTGTTATGTGCATAGCTGGTTCGGAAATTCTGATTCTCAAGAGAGAGAGAGAGAGAGCCTGTGCCAAATCCACTGGTTCTTTCATGCCCAAGAGGCGAGATAAATCACCTTTAAGGCCTCTAACAAATGTATCGAGGGCCTTATCACGGTAACTTTGGGTGAACAGTTGTGGAGGTTCTTAGGTCAAATCCATGCAACCAATTTTGTTTAGAATCAATGATAAGTGCGAATAAACTTGCTGGTAAAATTCCTGCACGGATTGGTTTCCTTGTACCAATGATGTCATTTGGTACTCCAATGTGTGTATGTCACGTTTATCTGCATAATGCAGCATGAGACATTTTGAGGCAGCCTTCCAATTTAAAGGCGTATTGTAAGACTCAAGGGCTACGTCAGCGTTGCCCACTATTTTATTTCTTGTCAGGCTTAAAATGCCATAATATTTTGGAGTGCCGGCTTTCGGCTGGTAGATCTGAAGGATGCGATTCACGCTCTTTTTCCAGGAGCTAAATTCTCCTGCTTTTCCTGAACCCAACAACATCCGGAATTCTATCTAGTTCCGAAATATTGTTAGCGTGAAATGGATCGATTGTTCGATCCGAATAATTGGCGAAATTCTGATTCAGGTTCGCGTTTGCTTGAATCAGTCCTTGGAATAGCGTTTCCAGGACTTGCTGCACTATTCCCGAAATCAGTTCGGCCATTTGTGGCAAAGGCATGTGTTGCACGGTAGGTCGTTGTATAGGCTGTTCGATAGTCGGTTGTTGTGTCGAGGTTCCAGGGATAAGGCGGGGTGGTTGAGGGTATTAGGGTTTGACATTTTATTACTGTTTTGTTTGCTTAAACTTATATATAATCAAATGTTATAAAAACTGTGTACAGAGAACTGGAGGGTCTCGTAGGAATCGCAGCTTCCTTAACTTAATCTTAAAATTATATAAATCCACTTTTTGTTAAAAAATATTTGATAATAAAAAATTATTATTATCCTTTTTCTCTGTTTTTGTATTTTAATATATCTTATGGGATTTTTTTGTTATTAATTTTGCCATAAGAAATATAACTTATAATTTAACTTACAAATAGTATAGTGGCTGGATCATTTTGGGTATACTGCTGCCAAAATATTCTTGTGATGATAGAGTGGACACTCCTTATGGTTGATTAACGTTGCTTTTGTTGAGAATAACTTGTTGTTTTCTTTGCTTACCAATCTTAAGCTAAATTCTCAAGATAAGTTTGTTGATATGTTATTTATTACGAAAATTTAAGAGAATTTCATTTAATTTATCGAGAATAAATTTTTTTTAAAGGGGAAATAGTTGTAGATACTTTATACTTTTATTACTTCAGTTTTAAAATTTAATTTTCAATACATACTCGTATTTTAATTTTTATTTCATCTTTGTAAATAATGAATAAGTTTTATTAATCAAGAATTTTCTATTGAATTTAGTTTTTGTTGAATCAAGACATTAAATAATTTTATATTATAAATTGGAATAAAATATAATTTCTAATAAATTTACAAGAAATTTGTATATATATAAATATATATATATATATATATATATATATATATATATATATAGATATATATAAATATATATATGTATATATATATATATATATATATATATAAATATATATATATATATATATATATATATATATACATAAATATATATATATATATATATATATATATATATATATAGATATACATATATATATATATATATATATATATATATATATATATATATATCTATATATCTATATATATATATATATATATATATATATATATATAAATATATATATATATATATATATATATATATATATAAATATATATATATATATATATATATATATATATATATATAATATATATATATATATATATATATATATATATATATATATATAAATATATATATATATGTATATATATATATATATATATATATATATATATATATATATATATATATATATATATATATGTATACATAGGTGTGTGTATATACCCTGCAGGAGGATAAGCGTTAATTGTCTTTAAGCTACTGGTACGATTACTAGTATAGCAAGCGCTACTTCAAAACGTTATTGAACATACATATACAGAAAAGTACTAGTACTTCAAGTAGTTCATTTGTAGATTGATTTGGCTTGTAGAATTTCATATTACTTTTTGATAATGTTTTTACGCGACTTGCTAATTCGCATTTCCGTTTGTTTTATTTTTGTTACAATTTTTAAACAAATTCAAATTTAAAACAAAATTTTAAAATTATTAGAAGACTTTACCACCTGCATATCAGTTTATTTGTTCGAACATTTATTTAAGTAAGCCGCGGTTTTCTAGTGTGTTTAAAAAGTGACATTTTAAAAAATAAATAAAATTAAAAGGTAATTTTAAATGTTTTAAACGTGTTTTTTTTAATATTGATGTTCATATGTCAAATCAGCGATCTTTCTTAAAATAATAAAACTGATATGTATAATGTATGTTCATTAGTGTGTGGTATATGGTGGAGTACCAATCGTAACTCAAGTTGTACAAAGGTGCCAGTGGATAGAGTGTGCCCTGAATGAACTTTCCATTTCCTCTTATAAACTAAAAATTGATGAACAAAAATTGCTTGTGAAGACAAAGACTTAACAAATTTCATTGGGTTTAAAAAGCCAATAATTTTAAGGATTTTTTTTATATGTAAACCAGTTCTTAATGCAGAACTTATTGTACTAGTATCCGACTAGAAGAAATTATACTAGTACTCATCTAGTACTAATGGTACTAGTATCCGCCTAGATTCCATCTAGTACCAAACACACTCAATGTTAATTTAAGCATTAACATGGTATAGGAAAGTTCACAGTTGGGAACTAGTACTGGAGATTTCTGTACTAGTACAATACTAGTTTGATATCCTGCAGGGTATACACTTTGTAACGACACGTTTCCGCTGGTTGCTGGGGTAGAGCTCAGCGGCGGTCAGTTAATTAAAAATGTGGATTCCAGGGAGAAGTCTCGATGGCAAAGTAAAACACCAAGAATAAGCATTTATTGAGCGATAGTAAAAATGATGCTTCAGAGGATGGTTCTTGGCGACGTGGTCAATAATAGGGTAAGGAGATAATTTCGGTATCAACCGTATGTGGTCAAAGAGACCAAGGCGAACGCGTGATATGGCAAAACGAGTTGGAAAAGCAAACGTCCAACCAGGTTAACAATACGGTCGCTTAAGTTGTCGTTCACCCCTACCACACTTTAGCTTTAGTGGATCATAGGAATATGCCTATATCTTAACAGTACTGTCGCTTAGTAAACAAATTCTGCGATCGCCATAGGACACTAAAACTAACCGACACTAAAACAACCGCATGTGGTCAAAGTGACCAAGACGAACGCGTGATATGGCAACACGCTGTGGGAAAAGCAAATATCCAACCAGGTTAACAATACTGTCGCTTAGGTTGTCCTTCACCCCTACCAAACTTTTGCTTTAGTGGATTACAAGAATATGCCTACAGGTTAACAGTACTGTCGCTTAGTAGACAAATTCTGCAATCGCCACTAAACCTAACCGAAATAATTAATATTAAGACCAAATAACTTACTGCCCAAGAACTAAGAATTCTGTTCATCATTACTGCGTCTTATATAGGCTGGCACAGCTTTTTTTTTCTTAGACCAGCACTCAAGGGATGACTACATATGCGATGCATTGTGCCAGAACTAGGAAAGTTGGTTATGGGAAAGAGGATAAGGGAGTAGTGTCTGTGGAAGTTCGATTTGAACCTCCTCAAGTTAAAACTGGCAGGAAAGTCCTCTGCTGGAAGTTTTTTCCACATACGAACCGTTCGGCGAAAGAACGAATTTTATCTGTAATGTGTGGTGCGGTTCACTGGCAACTCAACCACAAAAGGATGCGCCCTATGTGAAGAGAGGGTAGCTCGCAAAAATAAGCGGTTTTCAGGCACAAACTCTCTTATTTCACCAGAACACATTCCATTGTAATATCGGTAGAACAGTGAAACACACCCCACGTTGCGTCGATGCTCCAATGAGTCAATAGAGTTGGCTACCCTACTGTCACCGGAGAGCTTCTTCGCTCTCTCTTGTACGCGGTCAAGAAACTTCAAAATAGACTTTGAAGCACCGGCCCATACATGAGAGCTGTATTCCATTTTTGTTGGAACATTTACCTAACATTTACGATTTCAACGTTCGGCTAAATGAGCCTTAAGTTTTGTTTGCGGTGAGTACAACTAGCGGTTGTCAACCGACTGTAATTTAAAAATTCGAAAAAAGCAACATATCCGGTTGTCATTTAACAAAATAATTATATAAAATATATTAATAAGTGATAAAAAAATATTTTGTTTTTTTTTCATATATGTATTTTAAATTTGATATGTATTATAATTTTGTACATATTAGTGCTGTCTTGTAAAATTTTTTTTTTATGAAATTTATTTGTTGATGGTTAAGCAATGTCTATAAGTATTTCATTGGTGCTTTACCGAATAATCAGTAGACTTTTTGAAAATGTAAAAGACTCCTTTTTTATGCATATAGTTTCGAAAACCATCTAAGAATTCACAGTTTGTAGATTACAAACTATTTTCAAAAATCACAACAGAATAATCATAGTAGGCTTTGGAACTCATCCAAAACCAACCCAACCAGGGCGCACTTAACCAGGTGGTAGCGTTAAGAAAGTAAAAAGTTTTTTCTCTTATTGGATTTTTGTTTGTTGTGATTTTGAACTGTCAAAGCTTGCTTAACCCTTATGTGCGCACCAAGATACCCGGGTGCCTTTGGCGTCTTCAATCAAAGTTTTGTCATTCAAATTGATAACTTGCATATTTGAAACTTTTTAATAACTACTAACTTTCAAACTATTTAATTAATGTGCAGCCGCGAGCCAATTTTTTTTTTTTTTTTTTTTTTTGTAATTTGAATATTATTTGAAGTCGTTAGTAGCTTTGCATGAATAAATAAAAATCTGCATAAGCTAAAAGTAAAAACAATTTATTTCATCTAATTTGAAAACAGAAACATAAAAAAATCAAAAGGAAAAGTAAAATTTTAGTGTAAATTTATAGAACAGTTTGAACATATTGGTCGACTAATAGAGTGTTGACTGCAGATTGGCTTAGAACAGCCAGTATAGTTTTTCTCTGCTTCAAACATAGCTGAGAGCACACATAACAACTTCCTACTACTGAAGTCCTTTGTTTGTAGAGGAGGTATGGAAGATGTTGCAGTTTTAAAGTTTGGTGTATATTTAAAGAATTTCTATAGTATTTTTTTTTACACAAACCATTTAAGATCTGTTAGGAATTTTCAACGACGATCACTAGCCTGATGTTTTGCGTTAAATTCCATATACATAATATAGGATGCTAGTGCTGCTATATCAATAGTATTAAAAAAAGTGACAATGGCCATCGGCTTGTTCTCCGTTTGCACGTATATTCACCCAATAGTTTGTACATATTGTCTACTACCCCTTTTGTTTTATTATAATACATTAGCCTAATTCACAATTCTGTGCAAATGGTCTTGCATTATAGCATTTGCAAATTGAGAGAGTATTTGAGAGCATTTTCAATGTAATTTGTTAGTGTAGAGTACAATTATTTTGCAAATGCAATGATGCACGACCTCTTGCACAAGATTGTGAATAGGGCTATTATAATTTCCGGTTTTGCTCAAGTATTGGTTCGGCGTGCATAGTAGATAAGATAATAACAATTTTTTCTATTTTGCACATGGGAACATAAAGTTATCTCTTTACTAAAAAATTTGTAGCATATAACGACCTGAAATATATTTCTAATCAATTTAAAAAATTTATAACCGCATTAAGTTTATCAATCAACAAGTAAAAGTGCTATATTCGGCTGTGCCGAATCTTAAATACCCTTCACAGATGTCATTCTTTTCGTTTAAATTTTTCGGCTACGAAGCTAAATGTTTGGCCTTTCTTCTTTCTAATACCTCTGAACGTCTTTCAAAAATATTATATATATTTAATTTACAAACAAAAAGAAAAAATCCGTTTCATGTACACCAAAAATTCTTTTAGATTTTTTTGCTTTTTAATACCAATTTATTTCTTCCTGATATATAAAGTAGGTATAATTCATCATAAAAATCAAAAATAACAAATAATATGGTTACTTTTATGAATCAGAAAATGTAGGTTTTCCAACCCTGGAACAGAATTTTTAGATTCTAAACTTTTTAATACCAATTTAATTCTTATGGAAGTATAAAATATGTTTAAGTCACTGAAAAAACCAAAATTGGGAATTTATGTGGGTACCAAATTCGATTTTCCAACCCTGGAAACAAATTTTTAATTTTTTAATACTAATTTAGTTTTTTCTGATATAAAAATAAGTTTAATTCTTGGGTACTTTCATGTACCTAAAATATTTCGATTTTCCAACTCTGGAAGCGAATTTTTATTTTTTTACTTGACAAATATATTAAAATGTTTTAACTTTTTGGTCACTTTCATGTACCATAAAGTATTTCATTTGTCCAACCCTGGAGTCGAAATTTTGATTTTTTAAGATTTTAACACCAATTTTATTCTTCCTTAATTATAAACCAGTTTTCATTAGCAAAAAAAAACAACGTCAACAATTGCTTTTTTGGTTACTTTTATGCAGAAAAAATATTTCAATTTCCCAACCCTGGAAACGAAACTTTAATTTTTTTTACCAATGCAACTTTTAAAGAGGCATGAAATAGTTTTATTTAAGGAAAACTTTTTTTTTTTTTTTTTTTAGGAGTAGGACCAGCACTCAGGGGATAGCCCCTACATATGCAGTGCATTGCGCTGGAACTAGAAACGAGGGGATAGTATTGAGGAGACAGATTGGGAAAGATGAGAAGATAGACAGTTTTTTTTTTTTTTTTTTTTTTTTTTTTTTTTTTGTAGCCATTTCAACCTTTTACTTCGCCGGCTAATTTTTGCTACAGGGCCGACGAAGGTGGGTGCTGTTACTCTGCTTTTTAGTACATGATAGTGTCAGTCGCTGCCAATTATGTTCAGTGATCAGTGACTATGCCTTCATCATTGAAACAGGCTGGCAACAACAAACACAACCGCGCACTAATGCTGATCAGAAGAATTCAACACAATATTTCATGACTCAGAGCGGGCTCGAACTCACGACCCTCCGTTTCATAGTCTCGTGTTCTACTACTTCAGCCAACAGCACCCACATTTAAGGAAAACTTAATATTTGTGACCATTTTGGTCACTTTCATGTACCACAAAATATTGCAGTTATCCAACTCTGGAATCTAAATTTTGATTTTATTTTTAATTTTTGAAACCAATTTTGTTTTTCCTGAACCAAAAAATAGTTTTAATTAGTTAACGTTAGTTGCCTTTTTGGTAACAAGAAAGTCTAGATGATCAAACGATGGTTGATCAGTTCTTAGATTAACACAAAACTTAAAAGTAATTAGTAATTAGCTTTGAAACTAACTAAAAAACAAAAAAAAAATTTTCCAAATTATTTGGATCTAGGTATGATGACAGTGAAAAACGTTTTAGTTGCGGAAAAGCATCATACTAATAGCAAGAAAATTAGTCATACTTTATCAGTAGAGTTGTCTTGTTCTTGAACGAACTTCTTCCTTTAAACGATTCAATAATAGGAATGAACTGAATTATTTCAGTCTTCTTATTCCTTTTTGTTCTTTTGACTTTTGATGTGTAAACATCTATACGCTTGGGGGTAAAAATTTTTTTCACAATACAATCATAAATTTAGAGTAAGATCAAATCGGTGTGAGCTATATATGAGTGTATTAGTGTAATCATACGGACAACAAAAAGTACAGAGAAACTTAACAGCTGCATAGAAATACACTCAGCACCATCTAGTGTGCAATAGACTTGTATCCAACTAGCTCATTCGCTCCGTTTTGATAAGAACCTCTGATCAAACCCATTTATATTACATAGGTTTGATTAAAGGTTCTTGTCAAAACTAAGCAAATGAGCTAGTTGGGCACAAGTCTAGTGTGCAATAATAGTAGTCGTACATTATGTTATCGTAGGCAAATAAAAACAAATATATAAAATGAGTACAAAACATTTAATGTTAATAACTTTTAAAAAGATTTTTTTCACTTTTAATAAGAAATTTACTAAAACAAAGCAAAATAAGGAAAACAAAAACACTAAACTTGCCAAAGTAAAAGTCTTCTTCGTCTTTGAGATTGTCATTCATACGGACAACAAGAAGTACAGAGAAGCATATATGAACCATCTAGTGTGCAATAGTAGCTACTCATTTTCATTAACATATAGTTGTGCTAGGGCTGTACAGTTCGAAAACCATTGCTGTAAAATAACTACACGCATTACATTTCAGTAAACAGTTGCTTAATAGCTTTTTCACTACTAGATGTTTACACATCTCTCCTGTGAACAGACTCACACTGCTTTTTTTATTCAATATTGCTAGCGGGAATTATATTGTATGAATGTTGCCACCGCAAACAAATCTTTTGACGAATCTCTTAACACTGATGCTAACTTTCAACAAATTGCTATACACTTTTGTACACTTATCATCATGCCAAATTTAAATGTGTATAAAATGAAAAAACTGGGTGGTTACTCTGTAATGCGATGTGAAAGGAATTGATTTCGCATTTCAATGTAAATAGCATACAAACGCGTTCAGTTTTTCATTCGCATCGCATTACAGAGTAACCGCCCTGGTAAAATTGAAGCACATTTTTGAATTTTAAACCTCCCTGTAAAAGGTAAACATTTTATTGAAACTTTTTCGTTAAACTTGTTAGATATGAATACATACATACATATATGTATATCTCCCCAATATATCAAAATACTTTTAATTGATATCGCTCTACCAAAAAATTATTGTATAAACGAAGAAAAGTTTTAGGTGGAAGATAAATACGCCACATATAATAATTATTGTTTCATGTAGTAAGAATTTTAACGAACATTTTATATTGCTATATTAAATTTGAATTAAGATTCTATAGGCTAATTGTTCGAAATTTTAATTTAAATCTCAGAAAGACATGATAAATATTCCAAGGCACAAAGGCAAGTCAACATCAGTTTTATTCAACTTACACAGCAGAGCAGAACAGCTGTTTTCGAAAGACGCAACCCTTTCATCATCAGTGCTCATGTGTATTGTGTTTGTCACCACTTATTAGGTGGCTTAGTTGAATGTGATAACAGTTCCTATTTACACAAATTTTATTGTGAAAAAGAATACGGGAACTGTATCAACCTGATGTTAACATGTTATTGTTATAATACCCGTGTTACCGTTTGATTATTTTTCTTCATGTCCCATTTTTCTGAATTTTTTGTTCCATCATACCTAAGTCAAACTTTTTTGGTTTGAATTTTATACTTAAGTACATGTGAACGTTTTTTTCCAATTTTTATTATTGGGTAGCTCAAGCCATAGCTTAAATTTGTATGTAGTAAGAATTTTAACGAACATTTTATATTGCTATATTAAATTTGAATTAAGATTCTATAGGCTAATTGTTCGAAATTTTAATTTAAATCTCAGAAAGACATGATAAATATTCCAAGGCACAAAGGCAAGTCAACATCAGTTTTATTCAACTTACACAGCAGAGCAGAACAGCTGTTTTCGAAAGACGCAACCCTTTCATCATCAGTGCTCATGTGTATTGTGTTTGTCACCACTTATTAGGTGGCTTAGTTGAATGTGATAACAGTTCCTATTTACACAAATTTTATTGTGAAAAAGAATACGGGAACTGTATCAACCTGATGTTAACATGTTATTGTTATAATACCCGTGTTACCGTTTGATTATTTTTCTTCATGTCCCATTTTTCTGAATTTTTTGTTCCATCATACCTAAGTCAAACTTTTTTGGTTTGAATTTTATACTTAAGTACATGTGAACGTTTTTTTCCAATTTTTATTATTGGGTAGCTCAAGCCATAGCTTAAATTTGTATGTAGTAAGAATTTTAACGAACATTTTATATTGCTATATTAAATTTGAATTAAGATTCTATAGGCTAATTGTTCGAAATTTTAATTTAAATCTCAGAAAGACATGATAAATATTCCAAGGCACAAAGGCAAGTCAACATCAGTTTTATTCAACTTACACAGCAGAGCAGAACAGCTGTTTTCGAAAGACGCAACCCTTTCATCATCAGTGCTCATGTGTATTGTGTTTGTCACCACTTATTAGGTGGCTTAGTTGAATGTGATAACAGTTCCTATTTACACAAATTTTATTGTGAAAAAGAATACGGGAACTGTATCAACCTGATGTTAACATGTTATTGTTATAATACCCGTGTTACCGTTTGATTATTTTTCTTCATGTCCCATTTTTCTGAATTTTTTGTTCCATCATACCTAAGTCAAACTTTTTTGGTTTGAATTTTATACTTAAGTACATGTGAACGTTTTTTTCCAATTTTTATTATTGGGTAGCTCAAGCCATAGCTTAAATTTGTATGTAGTAAGAATTTTAACGAACATTTTATATTGCTATATTAAATTTGAATTAAGATTCTATAGGCTAATTGTTCGAAATTTTAATTTAAATCTCAGAAAGACATGATAAATATTCCAAGGCACAAAGGCTGTGTAAGTTGAATAAAACTGATGTTGACTTGCCTTTGTGCCTTGGAATATTTATCATGTCTTTCTGAGATTTAAATTAAAATTTCGAACAATTAGCCTATAGAATCTTAATTCAAATTTAATATAGCAATATAAAATGTTCGTTAAAATTCTTACTACATACAAATTTAAGCTATGGCTTGAGCTACCCAATAATAAAAATTGGAAAAAAACGTTCACATGTACTTAAGTATAAAATTCAAACCAAAAAAGTTTGACTTAGGTATGATGGAACAAAAAATTCAGAAAAATGGGACATGAAGAAAAATAATCAAACGGTAACACGGGTATTATAACAATAACATGTTAACATCAGGTTGATACAGTTCCCGTATTCTTTTTCACAATAAAATTTGTGTAAATAGGAACTGTTATCACATTCAACTAAGCCACCTAATAAGTGGTGACAAACACAATACACATGAGCACTGATGATGAAAGGGTTGCGTCTTTCGAAAACAGCTGTTCTGCTCTGCTGTGTAAGTTGAATAAAACTGATGTTGACTTGCCTTTGTGCCTTGGAATATTTATCATGTCTTTCTGAGATTTAAATTAAAATTTCGAACAATTAGCCTATAGAATCTTAATTCAAATTTAATATAGCAATATAAAATGTTCGTTAAAATTCTTACTACATACAAATTTAAGCTATGGCTTGAGCTACCCAATAATAAAAATTGGAAAAAAACGTTCACATGTACTTAAGTATAAAATTCAAACCAAAAAAGTTTGACTTAGGTATGATGGAACAAAAAATTCAGAAAAATGGGACATGAAGAAAAATAATCAAACGGTAACACGGGTATTATAACAATAACATGTTAACATCAGGTTGATACAGTTCCCGTATTCTTTTTCACAATAAAATTTGTGTAAATAGGAACTGTTATCACATTCAACTAAGCCACCTAATAAGTGGTGACAAACACAATACACATGAGCACTGATGATGAAAGGGTTGCGTCTTTCGAAAACAGCTGTTCTGCTCTGCTGTGTAAGTTGAATAAAACTGATGTTGACTTGCCTTTGTGCCTTGGAATATTTATCATGTCTTTCTGAGATTTAAATTAAAATTTCGAACAATTAGCCTATAGAATCTTAATTCAAATTTAATATAGCAATATAAAATGTTCGTTAAAATTCTTACTACATACAAATTTAAGCTATGGCTTGAGCTACCCAATAATAAAAATTGGAAAAAAACGTTCACATGTACTTAAGTATAAAATTCAAACCAAAAAAGTTTGACTTAGGTATGATGGAACAAAAAATTCAGAAAAATGGGACATGAAGAAAAATAATCAAACGGTAACACGGGTATTATAACAATAACATGTTAACATCAGGTTGATACAGTTCCCGTATTCTTTTTCACAATAAAATTTGTGTAAATAGGAACTGTTATCACATTCAACTAAGCCACCTAATAAGTGGTGACAAACACAATACACATGAGCACTGATGATGAAAGGGTTGCGTCTTTCGAAAACAGCTGTTCTGCTCTGCTGTGTAAGTTGAATAAAACTGATGTTGACTTGCCTTTGTGCCTTGGAATATTTATCATGTCTTTCTGAGATTTAAATTAAAATTTCGAACAATTAGCCTATAGAATCTTAATTCAAATTTAATATAGCAATATAAAATGTTCGTTAAAATTCTTACTACATACAAATTTAAGCTATGGCTTGAGCTACCCAATAATAAAAATTGGAAAAAAACGTTCACATGTACTTAAGTATAAAATTCAAACCAAAAAAGTTTGACTTAGGTATGATGGAACAAAAAATTCAGAAAAATGGGACATGAAGAAAAATAATCAAACGGTAACACGGGTATTATAACAATAACATGTTAACATCAGGTTGATACAGTTCCCGTATTCTTTTTCACAATAAAATTTGTGTAAATAGGAACTGTTATCACATTCAACTAAGCCACCTAATAAGTGGTGACAAACACAATACACATGAGCACTGATGATGAAAGGGTTGCGTCTTTCGAAAACAGCTGTTCTGCTCTGCTGTGTAAGTTGAATAAAACTGATGTTGACTTGCCTTTGTGCCTTGGAATATTTATCATGTCTTTCTGAGATTTAAATTAAAATTTCGAACAATTAGCCTATAGAATCTTAATTCAAAATTATTGTTTCAATTGTTGATTAATGTTTAGCAATTACATAAACGATGATATATGTATGTAAGGTACAATATATATACATATCTATATACATCCAGATTACCGTATATTCTAAATACTACATTCTATATATACCAACCTAATTTTGCCAGTCACATACAACGAAACTTTAGAAGTTGTAAAAAAAAGATGTAGAAACCGCATTTGCAGTTTGCTTAACAACTGATGGGTGGACTTCAAAAGCAAATGTAAGTTTTATGGCCGTTACAGCACTTTTCATTGATGAAGGAACACTGGCGAAAATTTGCGTTCTTTTTTGAAATAAGTAATTTTAAATTACCAACAAGGTGACCGCCATCGTGAGTAAAAACGCAGCAAATATGATATGAGCAATCAATATTGGCGGTTGGAGACCAATTGGGTGTTTTGCCCACAGTTTGAACTTAATAGTCCAATCATCATTAAAGCATGATGGCGATATCATAATAAAAGTAAAAAGAATAGTGGAGTATTTTCATAAAAGTAGACAGGGCTGGAAAAAGCTACAGGACACTCAAAATCAAATGGTCTACATTGAAATTGAAACAGTATGTCCCCACACTTTGGAATTCAATATATATAATGCTGCAAAGAATTTGTGATGTAAAACATGCTGTAATTTCAACTCTTTCCCTCAATAAGCCAGAGTTAAGCCTACAATTTCTTGAATGGGAAGCAGTAGAAGAAATCTTGACTGTTTGGGAACCATTCTATGCAAAACAACAGAAATTTCGGCAGAGAAAAATGTAACTCTTTCCAAAGTAACTGTTTTTTGCAATTTTTTGGAGCGGTTTATTTCAAGTTGCCATTCCAGTAAGTTAAATGTGTCAGATATGATAAAAACTATCCAAAGAGAACTTACTATTCGTTTTAGAAATTTCGAGTGCAATAGGTTATATTAGGTGGAAAAGAGGGGCATAAGCATCCCAATCCGCCCTGGATTACACTTAGGCCTCATAGGCCTGTTGTGCGCTCTATAATAAGGAGTTCCCATTCTACTGTAGGGAGCCTCCACCGATACCATGGAAACCTCTGCATTTGATTACGTCAAGAACCTAGTTTCTTCAATGTACTTCCTTAAGTCTTTCCAATTAGACCCCCTAAGAAATTCCATCTCCTGTATAATCTCCTGATTAAATCTGACATGGCTAAAAGCTGGACAGTAGCACCAGTAGTGCTCCAGTGTCTCGACCTCTTCCTGGCAGGCCCTGCATGTGATAACGGCAATGGTACCCATTCGTGCCAGGTGAGTCCTTAATTCTGTATGTACTGTTATTAAATGAACCAACCTCCGTAGTGCTGGCCTACTCAATGTTAGGACCTCCTTTGTCCTACTACCATCTGAGTACCCCATAGAATTCTAGTCACCCTACCTACGGTAGAGTGCTGCCAATCTCTTGTATGCAATTCTATAGTAAATCGCTTCAGTTCGTTCTGAAAAACCTGAAATGGTTTCGGACTATCTAGTGTGATGTTCGTCATTAATGGTCCCATCTATGCTAGCCTATCTGCCTCAACAATTCCAGGTATCCCCTGATGTCCTGGAATCCATATTATCTCTATGCCCCCACAGTGCGTGAATGATTTAATCTCATCCTTGCACTGTAGTACACACCAAGATTAAACAACATGATTCCACAGGGCCTCGATGACCTTCCTACTATCCGTGAATATACGAACCGGTAGTCGATTTCCTTCAACCATTTTATCCCTTCCGCAATAGCCACGATCTCACTCTGCTATGATCCGGCAGGAGGAAGTATTTGCGAAAGTTACGACCCATGTAACAGAAACCTCCACCCGATCGGTCACCAATTCTCGACCTGTCCGTGTATAGGTTAGTTATGGGTTTCATTGTACCTGCACCCTCCCACTCCATACCTTCCGATATTATGGTGGTACAGTGTGATTGTACATATCTAATAGGGATCCTATCGCACCTAACCTTGCGAGCGTTGTCCCCGGGTAAGGCGTGTACTATACTCTGATGGTTGGTTGTGTGTTCCCTTGTCAGCCACTCACCCATCACCATCAATCTCGTAGCAGCCAGAGCTGCTTCGTATTTAACCTGTATATCAATAGGCAGTATTGATAGAATATTTTCTATCGCCTTAGTTGATGTGGTTCTCATCGCGCCACAGATGCCGATACAGCACTGTCTTTGTATCCTTTCAAGATGTTTAATATTAACCTTCCTCTCCAAGGACGTCCACCATACTAACGAGGCGTACGTCAAAATTGGTCTTACCACACTCGTATAGAGCAAGTGTGCCATCGTTGGGCTCATTCCCCATTTGGACCCGATTGCCCTTCTGCAATAGGTCCAGACTCTTTGGGTCTTGATCACCCTACTTTCTATATGGTCCTTCCAGTCGAGTATCAAGTGCAATAACTTGTATGCAGAATGCACTATTCTGGATCCCCGTTTCAAAAGAAAAGGCTTTAAAAGTGATAAAGCTTATGAAGATGCTGTAATAACGCTAAGAACCCGGATTTGCAATATCAGGCTTCCAACTTATTTATCAGTGCAGAAACGTCATCCTTAGCAAATACACACATGAAAAAAGAAGCATTAGGAAAGAATATGATCTAGATTTTAGCAAAACAGCTAGACCCGATAATATTTTAGCTGCAGCTATTAGGGAACCTTAATGAGGAGTACTTGGACCGAACAAAAGATCCATTGGAGTGGTGGAAATAAAGAAACAACATATACCCTCATGTTTACATGCATGCAATGAAACGTCTTTGCATTGAGACAACTTCTGCCCCATGTAAACAAATTTTTTCAGGCACAGGTCAAATATTAAATGATCGACGATCCCTTCTGAAATCCCATAATGCTTCAAAAATGATCTTTTTACATCACAATATGTAAATTTTACACAAATTTCATTTCATGTAACCTTAATTTCATGTTAGTCATATATAGTTATTACAGTGTGTTGTGGCTACAACTTGAAAGTGGAGCAATAATAAAACGCGGTCCTTCAAATTATTAAATCAGATCTATTGTGTGTTTTGTTTAGAGTGAGTGGTTTTATTATCTAGTAAATATGGTTATAATATAAAATACATGTACATAGCGAACAATTCTTCAATAATAATACTTACTTAACTCTATCTACTCTGGGATTCGATTTGCCTCTGGCTTGCTATCCAACACCGGCAGAGAAAAGAAAACAAAAAAACACCGCCCCACGCGGATACCACCTTACCGGTTATCATAAGCCAGAGTAGACAAGTTAGGTAGTAAAATGTAACCAGTATTATAGTACAAAAAAAACCAAACCACCGTCCAGTTGGTGTGTCAACACGACATCTCCAACTCGAAGGGGTTCTACAGGACGATGCCACTTTGTACGGCGAGTCAAATCTGGAAGATATTCCAGCACCCACCATTTCCAAAACGTCTGCTTCAATTGTTGCAGTTTATGCCATTGCTTTTTGAGTATTATATTTTCGCCGACAATAGGAGTTTCTACGATATTTGGTGTCCAGTAACAAATGGTTTGGCGTGAGAGGTTCGGCTCCTGAACTCTCTATAGGAAGGTGCGTCAATGGGCGAGAGTTGACTAAGTTCTCTGCTTCTATCAGCAGACTATATAAAGTGTCGACTTGTGGTGACTTTTCTCTCAGTGTAAATGACAACACGCTTTTAACACTGCGAACCAAGCGTTCCCAAGCCCCACCAGCTGCTGGATTGGCTGGAGTATTAAATACATTCGAAGCGCCTATAAAATTTGTCCCCTGGTCACTCTTTATACGAACCGGCACACCTCTGCGATTTATAAAATTTCTGATGCATAGTATAACCGCATCCGTTGATAAGTCCCTTGCCATCTCCAAATGTATAGCCCTCACTGTAAGACAAGTGAACAGAGCTACCCATCTTTTTTCACTACGACGACCAATCGACACCGGAAAAGATCCCATATAGTCCACTCCAATATACGTGAATGGCCTTACGTAAGGTGTGAGCCTATCGATTGGATGTTGACCCATCAGTGGCATCTGAGGTACCGCTCTTCGGTTCTTACATTCCTGACAATTGTTCTTGACTGACCTTACCACTTGACAGGGGATCCAAAACTTCACTCGGATTGCTGCGCATATAGCTTCTTGATTCTGATGTTTAAAATCCTCATGATATTGCTTCACGATTACCTTTGTTATGGGATGATTTTTCGGCATAATTATAGGCTCCTTCGTTTCACGGCTGACACACTCCGCATTGTTGATACGTCCGGAGACTCGTATGAGCCCATCTTGCCCCAAGAAGGGTGTTAGTTTGAATATAGAGCTTCTATTATGTACTAATCCATTAGATACTAAGTCATTACATTCCTCGGCGAACTCATGATTTTGAGCTATCAGACACCAGTATCTTTCGGCGTCCTATATTTCTGATACTGTTATATAAGACGGAAGGTTAAAATCGGACTTATTACGGCCCGAGGCATAGCATTTGAATATATTTACCGCGCGGGAGAAACAACATTTTATTCTTAATGCTATCGTAGGGGATCAGTGAAATGATGTCCGTCGTTGTTAATAAATATGCCGATCGCACCTCAGAACTGACCTCATGTGTGTGGATATCCTCAGGCATCCTTGGCCACTCAGCTGGATCATCTTTCAAGAAATATGGGCCGCTTAACCAACGGGCGTCTGCATATTTTTGCTTTGAAGACCGGGGCAGCGTTGCATCATCGGAGGGGTTTCTTGGGCCAGGAACCCATCTCCCCTGTTTGGCGTCTGAAGTCTCCAATATTTCTGATATACGGTGGGAAACAAATTGCTTATAAGACCGACTATCAGATCCAATCCATTTTATCACCGTCTTTGAGTCGGTCCAAAAAACTGTACTTTGCGGCCTTATGTCGTGGCTACAAATAATTGCATCCTTCAGCCTGACGCCAAGTACCGCAGCTAGCAATTCAAGTCTCGGAATAGACAACTGTTTAATCGGTGCACATCTTGACTTACCGGCAATAAATGATATATCGACTGCGCCCTCATGATGTATTCTCCAGTAACCAACGGCTGCGAACGCCACTTCGCTGGCGTCCACGAAAATATGAAGCTCAATAATTGAAAAAGAGTCACTAAAATACATCCCTTAACACCTAGGAATTTTAACGTAGCGGATATTGTCAAGGCCCCTATACCATTTGTACCATCTCCTATAAATTTCATCCGGACTTGGCGTGTTCCGGTCAATATTGTGCCTCCATAACTCTTGCAGCAAAATTTTTGATTTGATCACCACATTCGCCAAGAAACCAAACGTGTCAAATATTGACATTGTCAAACCAAGCATTTCGCTCTTCGTAGATCTACGATCTCTGCTTAAAACATGTTCGGGAACCTTCGCAAATCTCAGCATAAAACTAAAGGTGCCATCAGTAGGCGACCAGGACAGTCCGAGAATTTTTTCAGCAGCTGAGTCGAAGAAATGGACACTATTTTCCATCGTCTGTTCACCAGTTAACGACCGCAAAAACTCGGGTGAATTGGACAAAACCCCTTAACGCAAAACCAGCATTTGCATGTATTGATACAACTCTCCTCGTTACTGCTACTGCTTCACTTACAATCTCAAAGCTGTCAACGTAATCGTCCACATAGTGGCAATCAACTATAGCCCTATAAGCCCTTGGATCGGATTGCATATAAATTTCAGCATTCAGATTTTTTACGTATTGTGCGGAACATGGCGAGCTAACTGAACCAATAATCATGGCCTCCATCACATAGACATCAGGGGGTCTTGAACTATCCCCATCCCGCCACAGAAATCTCTGAGCTATCTGGTCTGCTTTTCTGATTTTTATACGATGAAACATTTCCCGTATGTCGGCGCAAACTCCAATACGGCACTGGCGAAATTTAAATAAAATGGCTAAAAGTGGTTTCGGTTGATATTTGACAGGACCTTTCATCAGACGGCTGTTAAGGGATTCACCCTCAACCATCGCAGCTGCATCGTAAATAAGGCAACGCTTGTTACTTTTGTTAGCGTTGCTAACAGCAAAGTGGGGTATATACCATACGCGACTATTTTCAATTTTGACCTCTCTTGGTAATAATTTCCTCGCATAGGATTTTAAAACGTATTCCTTGATTTTTTCCTTGTACCAGTTGGCCAAGTCGTTATCTTTCTGCATCTTCGTCTCGACATTTCTCAAACGTCTCAATGCCACAGAATAACTGTCCCTTGGATCGAAGGAATCTCGCTTCCACAAAAGGCCTGTCTCATATTGGGGGCCAATCCTTCGAGTGGTCTTTTCTAAAATTTTTTCGGCTTTTTTATCGTCTTCAGAAATAACAGGCTCAGCAACCTTCATGCCCAAACTTTCTAAAGTAAAATATTCTGAAACCTGTTTCTGAATATCGTCGATAACACATACTGTAGCCTCTAACGCCTCTTCGTTGGAGCCGAATAAAATATTACCCAGCCTAGTCTGATGCACGGAAAAGTTATCGTCCAAATCTACAATACCATATGGACGTACGAGACTCATATGCGGCAAACCGATTAACAGCTTAGGAACCGCATTACAATAGTCACTGATTGGCAAATTGTTCAGCACGGGATACTTCTGCCTAAATTTATCCATGTGTAGGCTCTGTGGCGGCAACTGTAAATTCTTTCTTGTTCTGACGTTCCTCATTTGGAAGCTACATTCTTCACCGGTGGTACCTCTTATCTCCATACTTATTTTAGATGAGTCCTCGCTTGAGGTTTTACCCCCAATCCACCCTAGTGACAAATTTCTTTTCGGGCCTTGTAGTCCAATCTGTTTGGCTATGCTTTCTTCCAAAAGCGGGATCCGTCATCAACGAACGCAATAATATTCGCAAACCCATTCGGCCCTCTTAATTGTACTAACACAAATTTAAATAAAGTTCTTTTACTTAGAGAACCCTCGGTAATAGTTGATACAGGTGTGTTATGCATATCACCACCTTTATCAACTGTCTATAAAGTCTCATCACTGTTCTTCGCCGCAGTTCCCCAAGTGCCGTCACCATCATTTTGATCATCATCTTACAATATTTCTAATGTGTTTATTATTATTTATAGTATGCTTGTTTTCGTGTAACAGACGGTTATGGTATTTTGTGCAGTTTGTTATACCACATTGGCGGCGATTGTTACACTTTGACGAACTGTGACCAGTGTTTAAACAACCAAAACAAAGGTGATTGTCCTTGGCAAATTTCCAGTGTTCCGCTGTGGAAGTGTTTTTAAACTTGGTGCATTGGCTTAGGTAGTGATTTTGTTTACATCTTAAACAAATTGGCGGCGAGTCTGCACCGCTGTGATAGTAAAAGAAGGTTTTACCTTATCCTTCTTGCTATTGGTTGTGTCATTATGTCCAATTTCCGTTGATAAAGAAATGTATTTACCCGCTTCTTGTAGCCATGCACTAAACTCCTTCACACTTGGATACTCGTCAAGATATTTTAATGAATGTTTCATCCATTCTTCACGTTTGGACAACGGCAGCTTGTTGACTAATTCGTCCAGCAGAGTGGGGTTACGCAAATGTGGTGTGGCACCAGCATTTTCCAAGAAGACAGTCAGGTTGGACACCATAGAACTAATGTAGATAATTTCCTGAATTCGGTTGTCAGGTATGCGTGAGAAGTTACGTGCTTTAGTGATTTGACTGCGTACCATAATCTGTGGACGACCAAAATGAAATTCTAGTGTGGACATTACCTGATCTACGTGTTCAGGGTATATCAAATATGCCTCGACTCTGCCTCTAGCCTCACCTTTCAACGCACGCTGTAGGCGTGACAAGTCTTCTAAATTCGAATAATTGTAATTCCGTGTAGTCTCCTTGTACGATACCAAAACATAGGCCATTGCTCCGGTTTGCCATTAAACTCTAGCAAATCGATAAGTTTACGCGAGGGGCGACATTCATCATTCACGTGTGTGCTGAAAAAGGTGCGCTAGTAGTAGCAAAAGTCGATTGTGGGACGGCTGTAGAAAATGTAGATGTTGTGGCAGGATTAAAGCATGTTGATGTGAACGTTTGGGTCGACTGATGGGGCATATGATTTCGTGCAAAGGGTAAGGGCGTATGATTCTGTTGATATGGCGGCGACAATAATTTAGTTTCTTGTACAAGTTGCGATAACCCGTACACCTGTGCACTATGTTGCGGTAAAAAGCTTTGCGAATAATGGGGCAAGCCTACACTCGGAAGTAATGAATCTGTCATAGAAATATTAGTGGTACTTATCTTTTGGTGGTATTGCATCGGCTGGCTTGATGCTATAGTTAGGTTGTTTGGCTCAGATGTAGCAGCAGTCGGCGTTGCTGCAGCTGCATGTGACATATCGGGTTGCTGGAATGGTGGTGTGACTTTCATTGGCGATGATAAGTTGGCTTTCTCCAACAGCATCTTCATTGACTACTTAAGGCTACGAATTTCCTCTCTTAAATCGGCAACAGATGGTTGTCCCATGAACGTCTTCTCTTCTTCCTCTTCACTGAGGCATTCGGATTGCGCATCTCTTTCTTCAGACATGTTTCTATTCTGTAAGCGTTCACTTCGGCGTAGCATAGAATACCAGGAATTTAACTCCAATAGTTAAATAATAAAATTATGTTGTGGCTACAACTTGAAAGTGGAGCAATAATAAAACGCGGTCCTTCAAATTATTAAATCAGATCTATTGTCTGTTTTGTTTAGAGTGAGTGGTTTTATTATCTAGTAGATATGGTTATAATTTAAAATACATGTACATAGTGAACAATTCTTCAATAAAAATACTTACTTAACTCTATCTACTCTGGGATTCGATTTGCCTCTGGCTTGCTATCCAACACCGGCAGAGAAAAGAAAACAAAAAAACCCCGCCCCACGCGGGTACCACCTTACCGGTTATCGTAAGCCAGAGTAGACAAGTTAGGTAGTAAAAGGTAACCAGTATTATAATTAGCGATTTTACAAAAAAAGAAACACAAAGTATTATAGTACAAAAAAATCCAAACCACCGTCCAGTTGGTTTGTCAACCAACTTCACAACACAGAGAATATATATGTATGTATGTTTGTTTTTATTTATACCCTTCATTAAACAATTATTTTTATTTTAATTAATTTGTATCTTATTTTTTATTATTAATAGTATAATTAATTAAATTATAATCAAAATAAAACTTCAACTGCAGAATTGACCCAATGAGTTCAACATTGTTTATTTTGTTTTAATCAGCTGTTCGTTCTTCTTGAGATTAACACAGCATACAGTAAAGAATAGAAAAAGAAAAGGATCAACTGAACGAACTTGTTCCTTTTTTTCTACTGAACAAAAAGGAACGATCACTAAAATGAACGATTATGCCCAACTCTATTTATCAGTTACTTTGATCGAGTGGAGGAGTAAAACAAAGACTCCATAATTTCATATAATGCTGGCTTGAATATTACCAGTAAATTAATTATTATAAATCATAAACAATATTTTACTTTTATTAACTAATTATTTAAAAAATGTCTTTATACATTTTTTAAATAAGCTTATAACAAACGTAAAATAATTTTTATGGATTAGTCCGATTATAGATTGATTGAGATATTTAAATTGCTCCAAGTAATTCGCGGTAGTAGCACGGTACCAACGAGGTCGGAAATGTACCATAAAAAGTACAATTGTAGCATATTTTCCATTTGTGTTTCACAAGTACGCCCTGCTTTAGACATTTAAATATTTAGGGTATTCACACTTCGTGCTATTTAGTCATATTGTCATAAAGTCATAATATTTTAGACCAGTTTAAAAAAGTTGTTGTTGTGCTGCATATAAAAAAGTAATAAAATAATAGCACTCTTTCAGGTATGTTTTTGTTTTGTCATAAAATAGCTCTAGAGATCTGAGTCGAACCGCTGAAAATCTTTAGGCGAAACGGCGATAGTATATGTTTGCCGCCATTACTTATATATGATTCACGACTATAATGTCTGAACATGAAATCACATTTTTATAATATAACAAATATTAAAAGAGAACTAAATCGCAAAAACTATATATATACAAGTGAAACATTTTTCTCGTTTAACTTACGTAGCTGGCAGCCATTGAACGTTTTTCAGTATGCCGCCTCAAAAAAAAATGTATTTAGCTCATATCATGGCAGCAGCTGTTTT
Organism: Linnaemya tessellans; assembly: GCA_951800035.1. Taxonomy (NCBI): domain Eukaryota; kingdom Metazoa; phylum Arthropoda; class Insecta; order Diptera; family Tachinidae; genus Linnaemya; species Linnaemya tessellans. The sequence goes on along the minus strand of OX637533.1, from coordinate 64,072,240 downwards.
AGTTTATACATACAAATTCATTTAGATATTCTTGTGCACTAGAAGACAAATTTAATAATTTTAAATAGAAATGAGTTCTTAGGCGATTCATATTTAATTGTATTAACTTTCTTCTGCTTTGATAACAGCTAACTACAAATGTCTGGTTTTCTTATCAGCTGATCAATGTTTGAAATAGCATGCTAAGTTATGACGGGTTGCTCACACTAGTCATATGTTTCGTGCCATTATTTTATGACTTTATGACTACAGTGTGAATAAACCAATTAACTCATGTTTTGGCATTCACATCTTTATTACACAAACAAAAACACCTATGCTGTTGTATTGTTGTAGCCCTTACGCTGCCACCTAGTTAATTACGCCATGAACACAACAAAGGAATTATATTCGATAAGAATCTATTTCTATATTAAATTGAATTAAGATTCATAGGCTAACTGTTCGAAATTTGTTTTTAAATCTCAGAAAGACATGATAAACATTCCAAGGCACAAAGGAAAGTCAACATCAGTTTTATTCAACTTACACAGCAGAGCAGAACAGCTGTTTTCGAAAGACGCAACCCTTTCATCATCAGTGCTCATGTGTATTGTGTTTGTCACCACTTATTAGGTGGCTTAGTTGAATTTGATAACAGTTCCTATTTACACAAATTTTATTGTGAAAAAGAATCCGAGAACTGTATCAACCTGATGTTAACATGTTATTGTTATAATACCCGTGGTACCGTTTGATTATTTTTCTTCATGTCCCATTTTTCTGAATTTTTTGTTCCATCATACCTAAGTCAAACTTAATTGGTTTGAATTTTATACTTAGGTACATGTGAACGTTTTCCAATTTTTTTATTATTGGTAGCTCAAGCCATAGCTTAAATTTGTATGTAGTAAGAATTTTAACGAACATTTTATATTGCTATATTAATTGAATTAAGATTCATAGGCAAATTGTTCGAAATTTGTTTTTAAATCTCAGAAAGGCATGATAAATATTCCAAGGCATAAAAGAATCTATTTCATTTTTCTAACCCTTTCTACAATTAGAAATCAATTTGATAACAACCCTACAAGAAATGAATGACTGAAACTAATACACACAAAACATTTTCACTAACACACTTGACATTTGTTGAATTTTTGGCAATACTTTTTGACTTTAATTGGTTTTCATTTCATATTTTCTTATAGAAAAGAAATAAAACATATAAATAATTATTTAAGATCAAGAAAGAAATCCTGAACCTTTAGTGAAGTAAGACATGTAAGTAAATTATATAATGCTGCATACAACAATTGCAATAATAAGTTATTTTTACAGCCATTAGTGATTTCCAAAATGTTTCCGAGAGCGGAGTAAGTCAGTGAACAAAGAACAGTCCAAGATGCTCATCAAAAACTCCAAAAATTATGGTGAAGTTAAATAATATGGTGTTTGTTTTTTTGTTCATTTTAGCCATTCTCATTCCTTTGAAGCACGACATAATACGGGCACAGACATAAAGTACGGGTACAAGAACTAGATATTAACTGTAATATATTGGTTTGTTAGATACTATTTATTTGTTTTATAATTATTTAAATATAAAATTCTTAATATTATTTGATAAATTGTTTTTTTATTTTCATTGAGGAATATAAACAAAATATAATAGAGTTGTCAGGATTGAGTAGTCATTTGATTCTTCTGTACTGAGCAATCAACTGACGAGACATATGTGTCTACATACTGATACAAAAAAGCACTGGAGTGAGAAGGTGAGCTATATTTTCTAATGTCGGCAGAATCAGTAAGTACGACAGAGATGCAAGCTCATATGTATACAGTTTTTTCATATTGCCCTTAAGAAAATGATAGCAAGTTTTGTATAGGCAATGAGGTATTAAGCCCTCAGCAGTATCAAACAAATGACTAGTCAAATGTTCGCTGGTTTTCTTGTAGGGAAGAAAAGTATTTATAAGGCAAAATGAAAAATAATATGAAAATTAAACTGCTATGAAGTTTTTATTTGACGCATTGAAAACTATGAGTAAAGTCTACTGATAATTTGGTAAAGCACCAATGAAATGCATATAGACATTGCTTAACCATCAACAAATAACATTCATTTAAAATACAATTGTGACAATATGTCAAATAAAAATTTCATAAAATTATTTTGTTTGTTTATATTATGAATGTGAAATTGATTTGAAAACAAATACTCATAACATGTATTGGGAACTCGCTTAGGATGTGTCAACTAGAACACATTTATGTACATACAAATGTGATTTGAAAGGTTAGCAAGATACGTTAAAAAAAATAAACTGACAAACTTGGTCTAGAACGCACATAAGAAAATATTGTCAAATCGAAAATAAGTTTACCTCGGTGACATCCTTATTTTAAGAACTATATTATGACCCTAAAAGGTCATTGATTTTAAGATTCTGTGATAGGAATATGGTAATTCAATCCTCGCGATGAACGTGGGTCATGTTAGCTTTTTATACCCTACAAAAAAGAATTGAAATATATTTTTACTTTGTCATACCGTTTGTAACGCAGCGAAATATCCTTCTGAGACCCCATAAAGTATATATATTCTTGATCAGTGATGAAATCTAAGACGATCTGAGCATGTACGTCCGTCCGTCTGTGGAAATCACGATTCAGTCCAAACGAAAAGAGCTAGACTCTTAAAATTTAGTATAATTATATCCTGAACAAGCTACGTTCGGAGATGGGCTAAATCGGGCGGAAGGGAAAAAAGTTCCCCTAAGAAGAACTAAACCAACCTCTAAAAAACAACATCATTTTTAAAGGTTTTTTTTGTGATTTCGTTAAGCAAATGATATATTTTTATATTAAAGAAGCTCCAACGTGTTAAACTTAGAGCCGTAAACTATGAGTTTATGTTGCTCTGTGAAATCGGAAGTTTTAAAGTTATTTTAGGAACAATTATATCAATCTCATCAGATTCTCTGAATCATTTGCAACCGAAGGTTCATCTGAGCCATTTGTGATAAGGACAATTTCCTCATTTTGAGGCAAGTTTCAACGTTCTCCGTACTAAACCCTCCAGTAATATATATTATTTGCATACTGTGTGCAACTTTCCATGTCTGGAAATGGATGAAACCGCCTTTTTTTAATGTTTGCCTGAGAGAAGTTTGGAATACCAGAATGATAAATTTATAGATGGGCACAATGCATCAAAGGTATCTTTTCGTCGATGCTTCTGGTACATATAAGTGCAAGGCGATAGTAATTGGAAAATGTGAAAGGGCAAGAGACTTCAAAAATGTTCATAAATTTTCGTTCTTTATAAGGCCAATACAAAAGCTTGGGTAACACAGCAAATATTTGTGAAAAAAAACCAGTAAAAACATTATATTCGACCTGGTCGAATCTTAAATACCCTCTAAATATTTAGGAAGTAAATTTAAAATGTTTAACTTGCTGGGTAGAGTTCTTTTAAGACATCTCTGTACCCAATTTTAAATCTCTATTTTGACAGAGTCATTCCGAGAAGGGCCATGGGAGACACGTGTCACCTCTACATGATCAGAGAACATCTCATCTTCTTATAGGCTTAAGGAATAAACATTTTTCAATATTTACTATCGTTAGTCAATTTAATATCGTAAGTCAACGCCCACTAAGCGGGGTGGACTCCAAAAATAGACTATATCATGTTTTCCACAGAGGAATGTATGGGCATTGCTAGATCGTCTCAGACTTCATCACCGATCAAGAATATATATACTTTATGGGGTCAAATTCACTTTGAAAGGCAGTAAAACTGTATTTTCGTGGGCTGGCTCTGGCAAGGGCTCTGGGGACATTTCACCTGTCATAAAACTCTAAAAATAAATGTTTCGGGTAAGTAAATACAAAATTAAAAAATATTTTGTAGGGTCATTTAAGGGGCAAAAGGGGAGAAGGCGGTAGGACAGAATAGTACCAGGTTACGTCTCAGCTTTGTCTTTAATGTTTAAGGAATGTATGCTTTAGTAAAACAATTTGTAACATTTTTACACTATTTTTGCATATAACAACGCCCACTAAAGCGAGCGGGGTCCAAAAACAACTTTTTTTTTATTTTTACATAAAAATAATCATTCTTTCACATAAAAACATATCATTTACTTAGCAAAATTACAAAAAAAAACTTTAAAAACTATGTTTTTAGAGGTTGGTTTAGTTCTTCTTAGGGGAATTTTTCCCTCTTGGCCGATTTAGCCTATTTCCGAACATATCCTGTTCTATCCTTCAAGATATATTTATATAAAATTTCAAGAGTTCGGCTCTTTTCGGTCCGTCCACAGCCGGACGGGCGGACATACTCAGATCGTCTTAGATTTCATCAGTGATCAAGAATATATATACTTTGTGGGGTTTCAGATGTATACTTCGCTGCGTAACAAATGGAATGACAAATTGAATATAACCTCCATATTCTTTTTGGAGGGTGTAAAAAACCCTAATAACAGCTGTCATTTGCCACTGTTTGTTCTTACAAAAACTTTGTAAGAACAAATAATTTTTTGACCGAATAAACGGAACACTTTTAACACAGGGTGGTCACACTATTACACATTAGGGAAATTTGTATTTGCTAAACAACAAATTTATTTTCTCTAAATGTTGTTTGCCCTCAAAATTATTTTATGGTCAGATTTATGGCAATCAAAAATTTCATGTTTTTGGTCAAATGTTTCACAAGTGTGACCGTACCTTAAGTATTTATTGTAAAAATTAATTTTTCCTAAAATTTGTGAAACCTGGTTTTGAGTGTTCGGAATTGGAAAATTTCTGATCGAAATTAGATTCACCCCTATCATGGATAATTTTTCCCTCAAAATTTTTCCCTTTTCCCTAAAATTGCAATCATGAAAGAATTCCCCGTGAATGATTTCATGCTAAAATTAAATTCCCCTTATCGTGAATGATAATTTTCCCGCGATTTTTTTCACTTTTCCCTAAATAGTTTTTGGTGGGGAATAGAGTAGAAAATGTAAGTATTTTCTATTATAATTCGAATGTCAAAGCTTACAAATTTTATTTTAGGGGCAAGATCTGTTAATAAGACACAAACTGATATTTTTGCAGCAAATCAATTGCCTTCGTCTTTGTTAAAGTAGTTGCTCCAATTCTAAAGATTAAGAATATTTTTAATTTGTTTTCTTCGGTTTCCAAAATGTATCCAAATTATTTTACTACTAAATATTTAGCCATACTTTTTAAAAAAAATTTTTCAGCTTCTTCGTTTCTTTACATTCACTGAAAACTGGTAGAAGGAATAATTTTTCACGGGAGATTCACGATACCATTTTTCCCTTCGAGTGGAGTAAAAATTTCACGTGAACCAAAACTCCACTTGTTATTCACGATAGGGGTGATTATCTTTTAATGTGACCTAAATTGTTCACAGAACTTTCCGCTAACTTACACTTTGACAAGAGCAGCCTGAAAGCTTCTGGCAGTATTTAATTTAATAATCTCTCCAAGTGCTTTATATGTTTTTCAAAAGTATTTAAAAACACTGAAATGTGGTCTACATACTCGTAGTTGACTGCGAAAGTTTTTAGCTTGTGTTTCATTATAATATTGCTGGATATTCGTTGAAAAATGGCTGGAGACGTCTTTAACTGAAAAGGGATGCATGTCCATTAAAAATAACCTTCTTGGGTTACAAATAAAGTTTTTTGCCTATCTTGAATTCTTAATGGAATTGCCCGAAAAGTTGAGTTTATATCGATCGTTAAAGAAGTTTTTGAATTTGTTGTTTATCCCTTAAGTGCATACCTGGGCCTGCCCATCCTCTCTTTGATTTTTTCCATCTTTTTTGATTTAACTATTAAATATATTAGAACGAAAATTTTTTTTCCTCAATCGAATTATTTTTTACAAGAAAACGAGAAAAAAAATAAATTTTAACAACGTTGGTGTTGAAAATTGGGCAATTTGTGCAATTTGTATCCACCTGGGACTAGCTAAGACCAACCGGTTTTATATTAATGTCAATGCAAAAACAAAGAAAAATTTTAACAGTTAATGTAAATTAAACAAGTAAAAGTGATACATTCGGCTGTGCTGAATCTTAAATACCTTTCACATATGTAATTCTTTTCGTTTAAATTTTTCGGCTCGGAAACTAAATATTTGGCTTTTTCTTATATCTAATACCTCTGAACGTCTTTCAAAAGTATTAAATATGTTCGATTTACAAACAAAAAGAAAACATCCGTTTCATGTACCCCAAAAAGATCTAATTGTCCAACCGTAGAATCGTCTTTTAGATTTTTTTGGTTTCTAATACCAACTTATTTCTGCCTGATATATAAAGTAGGTATAGTTCATCATAAAAATCAAAAATAACAAATAATATGGTTACTTTTATGAATCAGAAAATTTCAAACCGAATTTTTAGTTTTTAAAATTTTTAACACAAATGTAATTCTTAGCGAAGTATAAAATAGGTTTCAGTCACTGAAAAAAATCCAAAATTGGGAACTTATATGGTTACTTTTATGTACCAAAAAATTTCGATTTTCCAACCCTGGAACCGAATTTTTAATTTAGAAATTATTAATACCAATTTAATTCTTAGCGAAGTATAAAATATGTTTAATTCACTGAAAAAAACAAAATTGGGAATTTATGTGGGTACCAAATGTATGTACCAAAAATTTCGATTTTCCAACCCTGGAACCGAATTTTTAATTTTTTGATAATAATTTTTTATACTAATTTATTGATACTAATCTAATTTTTTCTGATATATAAAATAGGTTTAATTCACTAAAAACACAAAATTTGGAATTTATGTGGGTACTTTTATGTACCAAATATATATCGATTTTCCAACTCTGGAAGCTAATTTTTATTTTTTACCAATCCAATTCTTAGTGAGGAGTAACATAGTTTTACTTGACAATAAAATTAAAATTTTTAATCTTTTTGGTCACTTTCATGTACCATAAAATAGTTCATATGTCTAACACTGGAGTCGAAGATTTTGATACCAATTTTGTTCTTCCTGAATTATAAAACATTTTTAATTAGCAAAAAAAAAACAACGTGAATTGCCCTTTTGGTTACTTTTATGCAGAATAAATACATATTTCAGTTTCCCAACCCTGGAAACCCAATTTTAATTTTTTTTACCAATGAACTTCTTAATGAGGCATGAAATAGTTTTATTTAAGAAAATATTTGCAACCATTTTGGTCACTTCCATGTACTACAAAATATTGCAGTTATCCAACTCTGGAATCGAAATTTTGATTTTTTTTAATTTTTGAAACCAATTTTGTTTTTCTTGAACTAAAAAATAGTTTTAATTAGTAAAAAACCGACGTTAGTTGCCTTTTTGGTTACTTTTATGTATAAAAAAATATTTAAATTTTCCATCCGGCCTGAAAGAGAAATTTTAATTTTTTTTTACTAATCCTAGTCTTCATTAGGTATAAAGCCGTTTTATTTAAGAAAAACTTAAAATTTGCAACCATTTTGCAACTTTCATGTACCAAAAAAACTTTAAACTTCCCAAACCTGGAAATGAAATTTTAATTTTTTTTTACCAATGCAACTCTTCATGAGGTATAAAGTAGTATTATTTAAGAAAAATTTACAATTTTGAACCATTTTGATCACCTTCATAAACTATGAGATATTTCCAACCCTGTATTCTAAATTTTGATTTTTTTTATGTTTTTGATACCAATTTTGTTCCTCCTAAAATATAAAATAGTTTTAGCAAAAACAACGTAAATTGTTTTTTTTCGTTACTTTTATGTATAAAAAAATTTTCAATTTGCCAACCCTGGAAGCGCGAAATTTTAATTTTTTTAAAATTTTTTATCAATGCAAATCTTCATGAGGTATAAAGTAGTTTTGTTTTAGAAAAACTCAAATATTGCAACCATTTTGGTTATTACATGTACTACAAAATATTGCATGTACCAAAAAAAACTTTAATTTTCCCAACCCTGGAAGCGAAATTTTATTTTATCTGTGCAACGCTTCATGAGGTATAAAGTAATTTTTTTTAAGAAAAATTTAAAGCTTTTAACCATTTTGGTCACTTTCATGTACTATCAAATATTGCACTTGTCCTTTCCTGGATTCAAAATTTTATTTTTGAATTTTTGATACCAATTTTGTTCTTCCTGAATTATAAGACAGTTTTAGTTAGTAAAAAAACAACAACATAAGTTGCATGTTTGATTACTTTCCCGTATAAAAAGAAATTTCCCACCCCTTGAATTAAAAGCATTATTTTTTTTGCCAATGCAAATCTTCTTGACGTAAAAAGTGGTTTTGTTAAAGAAAAACTTAAAATTTTTAAAATTTTTAGTTACTACATGTACTGCAAAATACGGAATAGGCCAAAAAAAATTTTATTTTCCATCCCTGGAAAAATTTTTTTATTTTTTTAGTTTTTAATAGACCATTGAGGCTTCCCAAAGCACGAGGCTTTCAATACCACTCTATTTAAGTTCATTTCCAATCCAACGGTCCAAGAACGAAGTCTCTAGCTCTGGGGGCTTGGGAAAACCGATCTTATGGACAGACGGACGGACATCGCTCAATCGTCATCGCTATGTCCTATATTGATATCGAAGAAATTACACACGGAATGACAAACCTATATGTACCTTTTCACTTTTTTGTGAAGGGTATAAAAAGCTAAGGCGAATTCTCAGAGAGCCAAAAAAAGAAATATATAAACTTATAGGCAATATAACTCCTCAAATCTATGTGCAAAAAAGCTCTTACTCATAAGCAGAATACGAAGAACGGTCGAATTGATTTCTCTCGCGAACAAATTTTATTTTTCCTACTGTAAAGAATTTTTCTTTTTATTCACGAATTTTATAAATAGAATTCGCTAGAGAAATTTATTTTTAATTCTACAAGTTTGTTTTCCTCTCGCGAATTTTATAAATAAAATTCGTAAGGAAAAAAATAAATACCTCTTGCGAATTCCATTTATAAAATTCCCAAATATAATAAAATAAAATTCGCGAGAGGAACAAGAATGGAAAATATAGAAAAGAATATTTTGGGAATAGTATTCTTGTGTATACATATGCTTTCTTTGACAAAATAAATGTATGTATGTATTGCACGTATAGATGTGTGTACATATGCTGTGTTACTGCTTTTTGATAGTTATGTACATATGTATGTTTATGTGAATTTTGTTTTATGAACTATAAGAAAAAAGTAGTTACATACATACATACATATGTACATAGATTTTTTTTAGCATATTTAAAATCGTACATGTTTTGTTCTTGGCTTTTGTTGCTGTTGTTGAAAAATAATTACAGTAATGTGTTTTGAAAGTATGGTATGTATGGATGAATGTACGTAGGTATTTATGATAGCATAGGGATGAGTGGATATACACACATTCATACGAATATAAATATATATGTACATATATATACATACAAGGGTTAAATTTACCTTTGAAAGTGTATTTTTGGTAACAAGTACAAGAAGTGCCAATAAGCATCGATTGAAAGACAATAATAATGTATGTATGTGCGTATTAGGAGGGTACTTTACTGTACGCAGAAATTTTTATAATAACTACCTACTATGAAACTATTTTATAATATATTTTGCATACATATGGGTAACTCCATGTCAAATCGACCAGTATTTAGCCACGACCCCTTTCTATTTTGATAAAATTTGGTCGGATGTTTTCTTTCATCTTAGCTAGGTATAACGATATTATGCCAAGGGAAAAATTCAAAATGTTTATTTCAAAAGTTATGACATATTCAAAATGGCATAATTTCGCCAAATAGGTATACCGAATGTGTTGAGTTTAGTTTTTAAATGTCTGGATGAATTTTTATGTCATTTTAAAGAGAATATTTAGAGAAAAGTTACTTATGTATCTATAAAGTTTAAAAACTTTGAACACAGACTAAATCAAAAACCTATGTTTTTTTATCGGCTGAATTATTTTATATAATATCAATCTAATTCGCAAAATTTTTTTTAGATTAATAAGAGACTTATAAAACAAATTTTTGTATGAAAATTTGTTTCATTAATCTGTTATAAGTCAGAAAATTTTTTTGTGAATTAAGCCATATGTCTAAATGTCATTTAAAAATACTGAAATTTTTAAGAAGGCGTTTTTGTGTCTTTTTTGAGATTTGATTCTTTTCCTTTCACAACCTTTAACAAAATAGTAGGCAAATGCCCGCATAGGTATTACCTATAGTAAAAAAATTAAGTTATTATTCAAATACCTATGCACTTAAAATAACATAATTTGTCCAAAAACTGAGTTAAGGGAGGTATTTATTTGTATCATGTAAACAGGGCTAAAGACTTTAAAATCAATAAAAGAAATCGCCTCAGAAATTTTAAAACTTGTTCTTCAAAGAAATGGGCCCTCCCTAATACATGCTCATAATATATGCACGTACATACATATATGCACGAAGATCCCAGCAAAAAATAGGATTATCCAAAGAGTAATCTTGGAGCGCTCCTTTGCGAGTAATGGATTACTAAATAAAACTCCGGGCCTCATTGGATTTTTAACACCGCATGTCCTCAGAAACAAGTACTCCTTTTAAGCTCCTTATGGTGTACTCCCTTTGATCTTGAATATGACGACAGATGGAGTAATCGTTTTTGTCTCCTAAAAGAGCATAAAGGGAGTAATTTTTCAATATCTTTTTCGACTATTCGTCTTAAATGATGCTTAGAAACTAAATTTTCACACATTTTTAGCAATTTGTTACTATACCCGTAGCTTTTCGCTTTTTTTTATAACACGTCTTTCACTTTTTAAAACTAAACTGGCAATATAGAAAAACAAAGCGAAAACATCAACAATTAACAGTTATGTCAAAGAAAAAAAAGACCCAAAAACGAACTGATACATCCCCCATTGATCCATTTGGAGTATTACAAGATGCATAAGCAACAAAACAAAACAAAAGTTTCGATGGCGCGCTTATTACTCCAAATGGTTGAACAAGTCATTACTCCTTTATTGCTCGATTATGGATTAATACATATATTTTATACTGGGATCTAAACACATTGTCTTACAGCCCTTATAAATATCTACCTACATACATACATATGTATGTATGTAAGTGCGCACTTATAATTGTCACTTCTATTAATATCCAACAACAAACAACTCATTAAAGCATAGATGCCCAGTAGTGGCTGATATCAGCAAATTAAATTCACACGTATTCTTACCCTCTTTAATTTAGTCGTCGATGAGACAGCGACGAATGAATATCAGGCGGATGCTTACGAATTTTTTTCCAGAATATTTGCCCAGCAAACAATTTCAGTCATGATGATATGCGAAAAATATTTTGCCATAAACAATGCTTTCGATAACATACAATGCCGTTTATACAATTTTTCTCCAATAACGGACTATACTAATCCTCTTAATTTAGTAATACTCTTAGTCTTATTAATTAGTCTATGTAAAATTTTATCAAAAATATTTTGAATATGTTTCCCATATGAAAATAATCTTCCAGGCAGACAAATATCAAAGCTTATTAAGTTTGATACATCCAACCGCATATTTTTTTATTTTTGCGAATATTAAGTGTTATGCTCCAGCAAATAATCATTCTTTTATATTTTTTTTCTTGAATGGAAAACATAACAAATTATTGTCCTATCTTTTTTAATTTTTTTCATTTGACTGTTTGCTTAGAAAAACTTTTATTTTTAATTAATAATTTTACGTAATCAACTTTTTTTTTCAACTTGGAAAATATTGGTACTTATGTGTAAATATATAATGCACCATTATCTTTCAAACGCTTGGCTTTTTGTTTGGTGGGTAGCTCGCAAGCTCAACACATACACAATTTAACAATACATTGACGGTGCCCCCCACTGATGTATAAGCAACGTAGTGACTACGAACAATTCATGAAATCATATCCCGTATGCTAAATTATTATATGTATAAGCAATTCATCGCCACTATACTTCGTTGACAACCAACTTAAGTATTACAAATAAACAACCAGTATGTGTACATACCGACATACATGAGAAGATAAACGCGTAGTTTTGCAAGTTCATCAGCACAGTGCGGATGTTGCGTTAATTATGTTATTAAAAGTAAAATAAAATTCTCTTCTAATTCTAATTGAAAATACACGGGTACCTTATATATATTGTGGGCCAAAAACGAGATTGCGGACTTTTGGTCGTCACACGCCATCTAACGTTTTTTTCAACTAGTGATTATTTCATGAATGGTAACACTTAGCTCATTTCTGATTTGACAGATAATTAGTTTTACCCTTCCGCTGAACGAATATGGTTGTGCATACGCTTGAACAACGCTGGGAAATATTGCGACATTACTTTGAACATCATGGTAATGTTGCAGAATGTGTGCGAAAATTGCGTACGGATTTTGGAAGAAGAGAAGCACCGTCAGCTCCGTATGTTCGTTATCTTGTGAAAAAAAAAGTGAAAGAAACTGGCATCCTCATCGATAAACCAAAGCGTGAAAAGCCAAAAACAGTGCGTACACCCGAGAATATTGCTGCTGTGCCAGAAACTGTGAGTGGAGCGCCATCAACATCAATTCACCGTCGTTCTCAACAATTGAACATTTCAGAGACATCATTGAGACGAATTTTGCATAAAGACTTTGGTATGACGCCATACAAAGTCCAATTGGTTCAGGAGTTGAAGCCAATTGACCATCCAATGCGTTTTCGCTTCCTTAATTGGGCCTGCGATCGACTTACAAAAGATGCCGATTTTGCCCAAAAAATCATCTTTTCGATGCAATTGGGACACAGAAAACCCGCACGCTTACATTGAAAAGCCGACGCACCCAAAACGAGTCACTGTTTGGTGCGGATTTCGGTCCAGAGGCATAATTGGCCCATTTTTCTTCGAAAATGAGCAAGGATTGGCCGTTACAGTCAATGGCGATCGTTATCGGGCCATGTTGAAGGAATTTTTGTTCACAAAAATTTAAGAGGAGGATATTGGCAACATTTGGTTTCAGCAGGACGGTGCTACTAAGTGAACAACTCAAGCTACACTCGATGTTTTGCGCCATGTTTTTCAAGATCGCATTATCAGCCGCAGAGCTGATGTCGTTTGGCCACCTCGGAGCTACGATTTGACACCGTTAAATATTATTTGTGAGGTGCCGTCAAAGATAAGTGTTACGCCGACAAACCAGAGACAATTGACGCTTTAAAGGACAATATTGTGGAGCCATTGGTGAAATACAGCTGCACACAACCGATAATGTGCTTAAAAATTGGACCGATAGTGTAGGCTACTGCATGGCCATTTGAATGAATTTAATTTTATTCAAATTTATTTTTTTATTTCCATTATTAACCGGAAGGATTGTACTTTCAAATAAAAAAAGAAATTTGAGAAAATATTCAGTAGTTTTTTTATAGCATTTTCAAAAAAACCTTATTTGGCGGACGCTATATATGTATAAATAATAAAAAACTAAATATAAATAATATAAAACACATAGTACTATTAAAGAAAACGGAGATGTTTACTGCACGGTTGCATAATAATTATGAAATATTATCATATTTACAATAGTACGTTTTGTCCTACATACATAGATATTAATATTTATATAAATATATTTTTCTCTTTATTCTGCCGACGTTCTCTCTCATATTATATCACTATTAATATCAGGTATAGACGCTATGTAAGACTTATTCGGTTTGATGACAATCGAACCAGATCTTTTAGATCTCAAACGGATAGCAGCTCCAATAAGGGATATTTGGAATCTGTTAATAACAAATTTATAAAATAATTTTAAGCCATATGAAAACATGACAGTTGATGAACAACTTTTGCCGTTTAGAGGAAGAACAAAGCTCACTCAATACATCCCTTCCAAGCCAGCACGATATGGGATAAAAATCTGGTCGGCATGTGATGCTTATACAGGTAGAGAGTCAAGTCAAGCTCGAGCCGAAAAACAAGGAGAAAATGAATTAATGCGCCTTGCTATGCGGTACAAAGGTTCTGGAAGAACAATGGTTGCAGACAATTTTTTTTCACCATTGGATTTATGCAAAAAGCTAATGTAAATTCAACTTCGCACAAAAGAGTATTTTGGCAATCTAGCCGGACATTCATATTTTTGTTTGTTTATTTTGCTTCTAAAAAGTTATTGGGTGCCCCTACATTGACGAAACTTAGCAGAAATATGTATTATGGTCATTGTCTGTTTAAACTAACAAAAATCAGACCAAGGGAAAAAAAGTTCCCCCTAGAAGAACTAATCCTACCTCTGAAAAATTACATTTTGTTTTAAGTTTTCCCGTACTTTTGTTTAAAAAACGGAACTGATAACGTCGGCGAAATCTAAGGATGGACCTAGGAGATTGTAAAATGCAATTTTTTCCCTGTCCCCTTTTGTGGGCGATGACATAAAATATTATTTGCAAAAATAATATCAATATTAAAAGGAATGAATTACTTACGCGTTATTACCATCAAAATTTAATTTTTCAGCTTTTATAGGAAAGGGGAGGTATCCCTTTAGCTCACCCTCCTCTGTAGCAAACATTTTTTTGCTAGCTTCCAAAAAATATTTATTTATGTCGATGGAAGGTGTCTTCCCAATGCCAAACCAATCCCCAAACACAGATACTGCCACTGTTCCTTCCAGACATGTGGCATGGATGGTTGAAAATCGTTCCTTTTTTCGTTGCGCTGAATGACAATATATATTGAAATTCTTTAAACACTGCTTTACTGCTGGTATATCAACATCTCCTTAAAATTTTAATTTCTCTTTAATGGGCGTATCATTAGATTTCTGTAATATTGGGAATAAATCTAACCTGTATACACTTTTGTAATCACATGCTATGCAAGATGATCAAAAACAGAAAAAAAGGTGAAATTTTCAAAAAATCGTAAAAAAAAATATTGCGCAAAAATGCGCAAGGATTGTTTTTCCTGTCTAAAAGTAGAGATTTCATATTTTATAGTGAACTATAACATTTTTACGAACTCGATGGAACTCGCTTTGAGAACCCTTTTCTTATCATTAATATTTAAAATAAAATTTTTCTAAAAATTAATATAAGCAACTGACAATATAGCCCTTCGCAGAGAAAAAATATCAATGTAAAATCTTTATTCGTTTAGCCACAAAAAAGCATATTGTAAATGTCTCAAAATCGTAAAAATTCAGTGCAAGCGCAAGCAATTTACTCATCTTTCCTGACTTTAACAGTGTCTCAAAACGACAAATCTCAAGCAAAAGCCTTCAAAATTCACTATACGATGCAAAATTTTGTTGTCTGTCAAGATGCGTACTTAAATTTCTTAATTTTAAGTCTTAGCCTAATGTCCGGCTAGAGTGGCCAAATACCCCTATGTGCTTAGGTTTGTCGGAACTGTAAGAAGCAATAAAATATGCATTCCCTGGAAAATGAAAATAAAATTAAAAAAGAGAAACTTCTCTTTCTTTCTGTCCTTTCCAGCGAATTTGGATTTAAGGATGGCATTGCAATATGTTCATATGTACCAAAGAAAAATAAAGCAGTTATTTTACTATCTACAGTATATAGTGACAAATCTGTCTTTGGAATAAAAAAGAAACCACAAGCAATTCTTCACTACAAAGGAACAAAGTCTGGTGTCGATGTTATACAAAGTACACTATAAAACGGAGGACTTTGACATTTTTCTTTAATATGGTTGACATAATGGCCTTAGCTAGTTATATTGTATATGTCGAAAATATGTTAGTTAAAAACAAGTAAAAGTGCTATATCTTAAATACTCTTCACATATATAATTCTTTTCGTTTAAATTTTTCGGCTAGGAAGCTAAATATTTGGCTTTTTCTTATTTCTAATACCTCTGAACGTCTTTCAGAAATATTAAATATGTTTGAATTGCAAACAAATAGAAAAAAATCCGTTTCATGTACCCCAAAAACTTCTAATTGTCCAACCGTAGAATCGTCTTTTAGATTTTTTTGGTTTCTAATACCAATTTATTTCTTCCTGATATATAAAGTACGTATAATTCATCATAAAAATCAAAAATAGCAAATTTTATTTTAATTAATATTGAGCTTGAGACTTATTTTTATCAAATAATAAATATAAAACTATTTATTTTATAATTATATCAATATTTCGATATCCTGTGGATATCTTCTTCAGGATAACAATTTAAAAATTATTTATAATATTTCAACAATAAAAAAATTTTTAAATTATATAACGTTAAATATTTTTATTGCTTTTTCTTTTTATATGAAATTGAAAATGAATGAAAAATTTTTTCATACATATTAAAAACATTTCAAAATTGAAACTTTTTTCTTTCCTGTCTTCATTATGAAAATTGAAATTTGAAAAATGAGGAAATGAATATAATAATTAATAACAAGTAAAAACGTTATATTCGACCGGGTCGAATCTTAAATACCCTCCAAATATTTTATAAGTGAATTTGATGTTTAACTTGGTGGGACAGAGTTCCTTTATATAATATCGTACGTCAACGCCCACTAAAGGGGGCGGGGTTCAAAAATATACAATATCATGTTTTCCCCAGACGAACGTATGGGCATTGCTGGACCGTCTTAGACTTCATCACAATTCTCTTTGGAGGCTATAAAAACTGTATTTTGGCGGGGTCGCTCTGGCAAGGGCTGTGGGGGAAACATTTCACCTTTGTCATAAAACTCTAAAAATAAATGCTTGGGATAATTATATACAAAATTAAAATTTCTTTTTTTTTGATAGGGTCATTTAAAGGGCGAAGGGGGAGAGGGGGTAGGGCAGAAACAGATACACATAAAACTGTAAAAATAATTGCTTGGGATGATTATACACAAAATAAAAACAAATTTATATATATTTTTAATAGGGTCATTTAGCGGGCAAAGGGGGAGGAGGGGGTAGGGCAGCGACAGGCAGTCATAAAACTCTAAAGATAAATGCTTAAGATGATTATATACAAAATTTAAAAAAAAAAATTTTTTTTGGTAGAGTCATTTTAGGGGACAAAGGAAGAAGGGGGGGGGGCTAGGGCAGAAATCGGCAGGCATTAAAGTCTAAAGATAAATGCTTGGGATGATTATATACAAAATTTAAAAAAAAAAATTTTTTTGGTAGGGTCATTTAGGGGGCGAAGGGGAAGGAGGGGGTAGGGCAGAGTAGTAGCAGGTTTCGTCTCAGCTTCGTCATTAAAGCTTAAAAGTGTTATTTTTAAGGAATGTAGGCTTAAGTAAAACAATTTGTTAAATTTTTATGCTATTTTTGCCCATAAATTATTTTTTTGGTAGGGTAATTTTAGGGGCAAAGGAAGAAGGGGGAGGGGGGGGGGCTAGGGCAGAAATCGGCAGTCATAAAACTCTAAAGATAAATGCTTGGGATGATTATATACAAAATTTAAAAAAAACATTTTTTTTTGGTAGGGTCATTTAGGGGGCAAAGGAATAGGTGGGGGGGGGAGGTAGGGCAGAAATCGGTAGTCATAAAACTCTAAAGATAAATGCTCGGGAGGATTATATACAAAATTAAAAAAAAATTTTTTTTTTTGGTAGGGTCATTTAGGGGGCGAAGGGGAAGGAGGGGGTAGGGCAGAGTAGTACCAGGTTTCGTCTCAGCTTCGTCATTAAAGCTTAAAAGTGTTATTTTTAAGGAATGTAGGCTTAAGTAAAACAATTTGTTAAATTTTTATGCTATTTTTGCCCATAAATTATTTTTTTGGTAGGGTAATTTTAGGGGGCAAAGGAAGAAGGGGGGGGGGGGGGCTAGAGCAGAAATCGGCAGTCATAAAACTCTAAAGATAAATGCTTGGGATGATTATATACAAAATTTAAAAAAAACGTTTTTTGGTAGGGTCATTTAGGGGGCAAAGGAAGAGGGGGAGGGGGGGGGGTAGGGCAGAAGTCGGCAGTCATAAAACTCTAAAGATAAATGCTTGGGATGATTATATACAAAATTTAAAAAAACATTTTTTTTTTGGTAGGGTAATTTTGGGGGCAAAGGAAAAGGGGGGGAGAGGTAAGGCAGAAATCGGCAGTCATAAAAGTCTAAAGATAAATGCTTGGGATGATTATGTACAAAATTTAAAAAAAAAAATTTTTTTTTGGTAGGGTCATTTAGGGGGCAAAGGAAGAGGTGGGGGAGGGAGGTAGGGCAGAAATCGGCAGTCATATAGCTCTAAAGATAAATGCTTGGGATGATTATATACAAAATTTAAAAAAAATTTTTTTTTTTGGTAGGGTCATTTAGGGGGCGAACGGGAAGGAGGGGGTAGGGCAGAGTAGTACCAGGTTTCGTCTCAGCTTCGTCATTAAAGCTTAAAAGTGTTATTTTTAAGGAATATAGGCTTAAGTAAAACAATTTGTTAAATTTTTATGCTGTTTTTGCCTATAATAACGCCCACTAAAGTGGGCGGGGTCAAAAAATATTTTTATTTTATTTAATGGCTCCAAGTTTAAGGCGTTGGACCGTATTTGACATAAAAATATATCATTTGCTTAACAAAATAACCAAAAAACTTTAAAAATTATGTTGTTTTTTCTGGGTTGGTTTAGTTCTTCTTAGGGGAACTTTTTTCCCTCTTGCCCGATTTAGCCCATCTTCGAAATCAACCTGCTCTAAGTTTTAAAATATATTTATGCCAAATTTCAAGAGTCTAGCTCTTTTCGTTTGGACTGAATCGTGATTTCCACAGACGGACGGACGGACGGGCGGACATGCTCAGTTCGTCTTACTGCCTATTTCTCATTGTCGAACGAATTCTTTCTTTCGTACAAATATATTTAAAACAAATACAACATTTTATAAATTGTTGTTGTTTCAAATGTATTTATACGAAAGAAAGAATTCATTCGACAATGAGAAATAGGCAGTTAGATTTCATCACTGATCAAGAATATATATACTTTATGGGGTCTGAGATGGATATTTCGATGCGTTACAAACGGAATGACAAAGTGAATATACCCACCAAATTCTTTTTTGGAGGGTATAAAAATATATAAATTTGTATTTTAGAATGATTGAGCTCGAGGTCGTTTTTGTAAAAATCGTTGTAATTTTTCTATTTTATTCGATATTTGGTCAACAATTTGTTGACATCATCAGGAATAACAATCGAAAATTAAAATTTTCTGTATAAATTGGTTTTGATATATGAAAAAAAATTTTTTCGAATATATGTATCTATGTTTTCAAAAATATTAACATAAAAACAAAAGCATATATACAGGCTTGTATATATTTATACATGTATACATCAATACATACATGAACGTATACATATGTATATGCATACATGAACATACACAACTACATACAAACAAACATATATACCAGGGATTTCCAAAAATTTTTTGGTTGTGTAGTAGGGAGTATCAGAGATTAAAAAAATTGAGAGAATACATTCATTTACAGCCGAAATAAAATGTTAGTAATATATTTTATAAGCTGTATAACACAAAGGTACAAAATTAAAAATTTTTTGTGTTGATAAACAATTTTTAGCAATTCTTTACCAATTCAATGTCGCTGATTTTGGTTCATAAATTTCCTCTTCTAATAACCATTTTTCAATTTTTCTAAAAAATCGTTTTATTTTTGTAAAACAGGTCTTCTCTTTCCTTATCATTTAAATTATTTATATTATTATGAAAACGATCGCAATGCCGTTTTATAACGTATTCCATTCCTTCCTTAACTGTCGCATAGCATATAAGGCATTGGATGTTACCATAAGCGTTTTTGACCGCACAATATTTTTTAAGTGCCATCATCAAGTTTTTTCTGTTAACTTGAAACAAATATATGTATTAGTAGTGGTATACGCAACATTTTTTGAGTGTAAGGTGAAACAAAATAATATAGCATCCGCTAGACATGTACACTTGTCGAAGTCACATCGACGACTGAATTGAAGAGTATAAAAATATGTGTTAGTAGTGGTGTACACAATTGTGCAAAGAAATGGAAATCCCTGATATATACACACACATAGAGAGATACAAACACATATGCATGTACATACACATATGCACATACACACACATACATATATATAAATAACTAACATAATTACAAATTAATATATTAACATACATACAAATTTACATACATATGTATATAACTAAACATTTACAATATCTAAACTATTCAATCAACATTACAACAAGGATAAGAATTGATTACAGTATAGTGTATATAAATAACATATAAAAATAATGACATGATATAAATATATATACATATGTGCATGCATACACATACATATATATATATATAGAGAACATAAAGCAGTTTTTTTGTGAATTCATGTGTCTATATTTTTGATCTGACTTATGACCTGTTATCCTAGTCTTTAATTTATTTTTAGTTGTACCAATATATATCTTATTGCAATTTTCCTGGCTATTCCCCTTGCAAGGTATTTTATAAATTACATTAGACCTATCCCACTTATCAATCTTATCTTTTGTTTTGCTAAATAGTTTTTTCATTGTATTATATGTCTTGTGAGCTATTCTATATTTCTCTGCATCGTAAATTTTATATTTTACTAATCTTTCTGACATTCCAGATATATATGTCTTTTGCTGTGTAGTATTATTTATATTACCATTACCATTATTATTATTGTTGTTATTATTATTAATATTATTATTATTATTTTTATTATTATTATTATTATTATTATTATTATTTGTATTGTTGTTAATATTGTTATTATTATTATTATTGTTATTTGTTTTCCTATCTCTATATTGATATATTAATTTAATTATTAAACTCTTTGGGAAATTATTATATTCTAAAATGTCTTTAATTTTATTTATATTATTTTTATGAAATACCTTACCACTAATATTTAAAACTCTTTCTATGAAATTCCTAGCCGTATTGATAATAATATGTCTTCTATGCTTAGAATAATAATTATTCATTCTGCCTGAGGCTGTAGGTTTCTGGTACCAATTTATTAATAATCTATTTCCTTTTCTAATAATTAGTGTGTCTAAGTAAGGAAGTTTATTATCAAACTCTTTCTCAATAGTAAACTTTATATTAGAATTAAATTTGTTTAGTTCTGTTAACATATCAGCAATTCCAGTCTTCCAATGGGATCACCACCATCACCAATTATAGCAGATATTGTAATGGAAGAATTATTGCATAGAGCAATTCAAAAAGTTGATCTTAAACCCAGAATAATGACAAAATATGTAGATGATTTGTTTTGCATTATTCCTACATCTGGTTAAAGAATTTATTCCTATGTATGTATCAGAGTACTTCAAAATCACGATTTTTCTTGATTTTGTTCAGCACGCAAATTTTTGTTCATTGTAAAGATTAAAGAAAAATTCAATGATGATTAAAAATCATTTCATTCTGATGTATACATCAAATTCTGATTATGAGTAAAATTAACAAAAGCATTTTATGAGCAAGATCGCACAGGCAAGAGAAGGGCTTGCAGTAAATTCATCGTGTCCAAACGCTCTTATTCTCATTAATTCACACAACATGTTTGAACCGACCGTCTGTGTGACTTGAGCAATATGATATACGAACAATGCAAACAACATAACCAATTCAACACTGATACATGAGTGGAGGTACAGGTTTAGTATTTATTTGAATTTGTTCATCAAAAACAAAGTTAAAGGGAATACACATGGGCAAATGCACGGTGGTTTATGGGACTTTTTTCTTTACAATTAAGAGAACAAATTTAGTTGAATTACATACGCCGAAATACACATGCAAATATGACAAAAGGGAAAAAAATTTTTTTAAGTCAAATTTCGAAGAAAGTTTACACCTTGTCGCCTCGGCGTAAGGGAAAAAATATAATACGGTCCATATTAAGTGAAATAATTAGGGAAAACGAATAAGTACTGGAGGGCTACTTATGCTGCAGAAAATTTGTGCTTCTCAATATTAGCTTAATAAGAAATACAAATTAAATAACACAAAAAACACCACTGTAAAGGAGAACAAATAAAAATAATCAAAAATAATAATAAATATTATTTGCAATATCGAACTGCAAATAAAAATAATATTTTCTTAAAAAAATTTCCTATTTTGTCATAAACAACGCGAATGGACATCATAAACCACTGTAAATTAAAATAAATAAACAAGCGTGCCTTTGTTGATAGGAATGAACAAATTCATACACAATGATTTCTTGCTTTTTGTACTTTAATGTTGATCAAATTTTTGAGGGTTGAGCGGAATAGACAAGTACACAAGTTGACAAGTTTGATTCGACCTATGATGAAAATAAGCAAGTGTTCAACTTGCATGTGGTTCGATTGCCTTATAATGAACAACGCATATAAAAGCTTGAGCAAGTTTGATTAATGTTTTTATTCCTAGCTTAAAAAAGATTATTGTTATGAGTAAGCCGATGTGTTTAGCATCAGAACCAGCAAAGAGGAATATGTTCGGTTGATTTAAAATCAACAACAAAAGAGAGTGTGCGGGCAAGTTTGATCATTTGCAAATAAAAGACAAGTTTTTTGTGCCTTTGTTATTGTTGAACGGTTTTTTAATCAACAAGTGAAGTTCTCTGGTATGTATGTATATATTTATGTGTATGTATGTATGTGTGTGTATGCGTGTATACATTTATATGTGTGTATGTGTATGCATGCACATATGTATATATATTCATATCATGTCATTATTTTTATATGTTATTTATATACACTATACTATAACCAATTCTTATCCTTGTTGTAATGTTGATTGAATAGTTTAAATATTGTAAATGTTTAGTTATATACATATGTATGTAAATTTGTATGTATGTTAATATATTAATTTGTAATTATGTCAGTTATTTATATATATGTATTCATATGTATGTGTGTTTATGTGCATATGTGTATGTACATGCATATGTGTTTGTATCTCTCTATGTGTGTGTATATATGTTTGTATGTAGTTGTGTATGTTCATGTATGCATATATGAATACGTTCATGTATGTATTGATGTATACATGTATAAATATATATAAGCCTGTATATATGCTTTTGTTTTTATGTTAATATTTTTGAAAACATAGATATATTCGAAAAAAAATTTTTTCATATTTCAAAACCAATTTATACAGAAAATTTTAATTTTCGATTGTTATTCCTGGTGATGTGAACAAATTGTTGACGAAATATCGAATAAAATAGAAAAATTATAACGATTTTTACAAAAACGACCTCGAGCTCAATCATTCTAATATACATATATAAGAAAAGGTCAATAAAAGCAAACAACGAATATTTAAATTTGTTTGTGATTGTTATAAATTTATTTAATTAATTAAATTAAGAAAAAGTGAAAAGTGTTTTCCAAGTGTTTGATATATATATTTTCCGAATTCTCGACATAAAGATATTTCCTCCTTTAAATCATGGCACAACCACCTTCCGTTACAATTGATCCAATTAAATACCTAAAAACTCTACCCGAGTTTAACGGAAATAGAAATGATTTATACAATTTTATAACTTTAGTAGAAAGAATACACCCCGTACTGATACAGTACGATGCAATGTCCCAATTGGTGTTTTCCGATATTATTAAAAGTAGGTTACAGAACAAAGCTAGAGAAATAATTGAAATAAATTTTCATGTTAAATCGTGGGCAGACATCAAAGATGTATTAATAAATAATTTCGGTGAAAGACTTAGTATAGAAGAAAAATGCGATCAGTAGTATTTAAAACAAACACATCTGATTTTTCTAATGACATCAAAGATAGGCTAAGAAAACTAAATAATAAAACAAGTATCATAATGGGAGACAATCCAGGAACAGAAGTAATAGCTAAAAATAATATGAGATCCGCTCTAAATATCTTCAAAGAAAAAATTCCAGAGTCGATGAAAACTAAAAATCAGATCTAATTACAATCCAAATCAACAGTGGTGCAATTTTAATAGATCAAACTCAGATACAAATTACCAAAGACGTGATCAACCAGAGCCTATGGATGTGAATGCTGTTCAAATAACTCCTATAAATCAAACATGTGAAAATTTTCACTTTCCGGCCTCAAAAGTGAACTAACACATATAACAGTAAAAACTAAATTAGGGCATTTAAAGTTTTTAATCGATACAGGTGCTTCCCATTCAATTATTAATCCGGGTATATGCCACCCAAAATGGAATGTTCATATGGAAGACACGAATATTAGGACTTTACAACATTTTATTAAAATAAATCAAAAGGTTCGCATTCCTCTTTTTGAAGAAATTGGCGATCAAAATGTATTAGTTGAATTTTTTGTTTGCAAATTTCACGATGTATATGACGGACTATTAGGAAATAATATTTTGAAACCATTAGGAGCAATAATAAATTTAAAATATAATGAAATAAACATAGGAGAGAAAAAAGTCCCATTGAAATTTGGTCAATTACAGGTAGAATATTACTTTGAAAAACAAGGATTATATCAGGTTGAATTACCCATAGAATGTAAAGAGGGACTAGTATATAAGAACCAAGTACTGTCATCTGATAAGAATATAGAAATTCTAGAAGGTGTGTATGAAGCAGAGAATTATAAAATTAACGCTACTATAAATTTTAATGGGGAATACCCAAAGATGGTAAAATTTAAACCATGTAAAACTGAGTGTCACTACTGAAAATTTTTGTATTTATAATATTGGTGAAGACAACCCACAACATAATATTTCGGAACAAATACGAGTTGATCACTTAAATAATGCAGAAAGAATAAAACTATTACAAATAATAAATAAATTTAAAAAAATCTTTTACACAGAGAGTAAAGATCTTACGTTCACTAACGCTATTAAACATGAAATTAGAACTGTAAATAACATTCCAATCTTAGCAAAAACATACCGTTATCCTTATATTCACAAAGAAGAAGTGAAAAAACAAATAAAAGAAATGTTAGACAATAACATAATTAGACCTAGCCTTTCACAGTATTCAGCACCAGCTTGGATAGTACCAAAAAAACTGGATGCCAGCGGTAAAACAAAATGGCGATTAGTAGTTGACTATCGTAAGTTAAACGAAGTCACAGTAGATGATAAATGTCCAATTCCCAATATAGATGAAATATTGGAGAAGTTAGGAAGATGTCAGTATTTCACAACACTGGATCTCGCAAATTGTTTCCATCAAGTAGAAATACATGAAAAAGATATACCAAAGACTGCATTTAGCGTCGAAGGGGGGCATTACGAGTTCCTTCGTGTGCCTTTTGGGCTGAAAACTGCCCCTGCCACTTTTCAGCGATTAATGAAGAATGTTTTGTCTGACTTTATTCACAAAATCTGTTTGGTGTATTTGGATGACATCATCATTTTTTGTACTTCACTCCAAGAACACTTGCTAAAATATTTCAGAGACTAAGAGATGTTAATCTAAAAGTACAATTAGATAAATGTGAATTCTTGAAACGAGAAACAAATTTTTTAGGACACATTATAACTGAAGAAGGCATTAAGCCAAATCCAGAAAAAATAGAGTGCGTAAAAAACTTCCCTTTACCTGTTACTGCAAAGGAAATAAAACAATTCTTAGGTTTAGCGGGGTATTATAGAAAATTTATTAAGGATTATTCGAAAATTGCACGAACAATGACAAAATATTTGAAAAAAGATTGTAAAATAAATGTGAACGATCCAGAATATAAAGATAGTTTCGAGAAATTAAAAATATTGCTTATCAGTTCACCGGTTTTGATTTACCATGATTTTAGTAACACATTTACTTTACAAACAGATGCAAGTAACTTCGCAATTGGTGCAGTACTCTCACAAGAAGGACATCCAGTCTGTTATGCGAGTCGAACACTCAACGATCATGAACAGAACTATAGCACTATAGAAAGAGAGTTGTTGGCAATAGTGTGGGCCACACAACAATTACGTCCATATCTATTCGGTAGGCGATTTATTATCGAAACTGATCATAGGCCACTTACTTGGCTATTTTCAATAAAAGAACCAAATTCTAAACTAGTAAGGTGGAGATTACGGTTACAAGATTTCGACTACGAGATAAAATTTAAAAAAGGAGTTTTGAACGGAAATGCCGACGCACTATCCCGCATAGAAATAAATTTAAATGCCGAAGATAATCCTTCTACAAGTGATCAATCCTTAACCAATAATGTCGTTTTAGAAACAAACAATCCCTTGAATTTCTACAAAAGGCAAATAATCTTAAACAAAAGTAATTCCGGTTCAATGAGAATAAAAAATGAAACTATCTTTCAGAATAAAAGAAAAACAATTTCTGCTAAAGAATTCGATGAAGTAACACTAATAACAATATTGAAAAATCATTTTGATCCAGAAAAAACCAATGCGGTTCTAATTTGAGATAATACTATACTTCAAAATTTTAAAAATATTGTACATAAATACTTCGAATCCAACAACGGATTTAAAGTCCTCTTGAGTAAGAAAATTTTAAGAGATGTCCTAGATGAAGATGCACTTAGTACAATAATAGAAAGAGAACATAAAAAGAACAACCATAGAGGTATTAATGAAAATTTTGCAGAGTTAAAAACGGAAGTATACCACCCAAAGCTTAGAACACGAATCACACAATTTATAAACAATTGCGATATTTGCAATAAAGAAATATACGAAAGGCATCCAATCAAACAAAAGTTCAAATTAACTGAAACCCCAGAAAACCCAGGTGAAATTGTACACGCAGATATCTATTACAGCCTAGAGAAAACACTATTCTTGACATTCATTGACAAGTTCTCCAAATACGACAATCAATCAAAATAAAAAACAGGTCTTGGATAGAATTCAAAATTGCATTGGATCAATATTTGTCGTCTGTGGGAAAAATAAAAAAACTTGTTATTCATAATGAACTAGGATTTAAAGCAATACCCCTTTTGGAATATTTACAGGAACAAGAAATCGAAATTTACTATACGTCAAACAATAACCATACTTCTAATGCAGATGTGGAACGACTCCACAACACCTTGAATGAACATATTAGATTACTAAAACATGACCCCCGAAAAGATCTAGAAACAGTTGAAGAAAAAAATACTTAGAAGTATAAATTATTATAATAATACAATTCATTCTACTACAAAAAGGAAACCTATAGATTTTAAAAACGGTATAATTAATCGAGAAGAATATCCTGTAATCAGAGAAGAAATTATAAAAATGAAAGAGAGAAATTTAGAAAAACTTAACAAAGATCGTGAGGACGTAGAAATACGAACAGGACCTATTTACTTAAAAGATGAAAGAGGTGGGAAAAATCATTCGAAATTTAGGAAAATAAAAGTGTCACGGTTAGATGATGATCATGTCATAACAGATCGAGGTCATAAATATTATAAATCGCATATAAAAAGGAATACAAAATTTCAAAACGAAACTTCCTCAGAAAACTAAAAAGAATATCATATAAAACTTTATTTTCAGATGATTCTCTTCATGATTATAAGTGTAACAATACTACATAACGTAAGAACACAATACTTAGAGGTGGAAGACCTGACAACCAATCACGGATACCTACCAATCAAACTGAAAGACGTAGAAATAATCGAAAACTATTTAAAACTAATACATATTATCAATACAACTCAATACCTAGAAACAATTAACATTTTGCAAGACAATATACTTAAACTATCAGACACGTATACGAACGTTACACCACTGTTGGACAGTGGTAATAGAAGCATGGACATATGTAGAACAAAAATCAAAAACTTAACTCCTAACTTTAGACAAAAACGAGGACTAATAAATGCAATAGGGAAAGGACTAAAATATGTTACAGGAACAATGGACAGGGATGACGAAATAGAAATTCTTGACAAAATTCAAAGACTGGACAAGAGTAATACAGAGACAATGATCACTCTTAACGAAATGACGTATCTAGGAAATTCCATATCAAATAAAATATCGAATATTACAGATCATATTAATAATCAATAGAAAATTATTCAAAAATATATAAACAAATTTAAAACAGAAATTCAAAATAAAATTCTCAACCTAGAAAACGAAACTTTGTTTTTAGAAAATGTTTTCCAAATCAATAATGATGTAAATTTACTCATAGACCACGTAAACGAAATAGGACACGTAATATTTAATTCTAAACTAGGAATAATTCCTTCAGACATATTGACGACCCAAGAGTTCAATTACATAAACAGGACAGAATCATACCTTCACACTAAAGTATCCGTTGCATATAGAGAAAACTTAGTAATTTTAACATTAAGCATCCCAAAAAAAGATGAAATTTATAAATCAAACACATTGGAATACAAAAAACTAACAAGAATAAATGATAATTGCTTAACAAATATTGTGAAAAATGTAGAACCTAAATGTAATATGACTATAATGAATTATCAAGAAGAAAAATAAATTTATCCAGGCTTACTTATATTTAAGAACTATCAAGATAAAATCGTTTCAAATTGTAAACATTCACTTGAATTTAAAAACTTGAAAACATTTTTATTAAATGCTTTGTTGAACTAATTTAAGAACGTATGAAAATTACAAAATAAATATAAAAGAAATTTTTATTTTAAATAAGTTGATTTTTAAAGTCAAAGAAAACAATGTAACATTTCCTAATTTAAATCTCGATGAAATACACTTTAATGATACAATAAAAGATGTAAAATATAAACTCCTCACAAGCACTGTAATAAATACTGGGAGCAATATAGGAATCCTAATAATTTTTATTTGTGTTGTAGTAATAATCTATGTAAAAAACAATAAAAGAACTTACATCGTTTCTTCGTCGGAGCCTCAATCTAACGGAGGGGGAGTTACGATATCAACGGTACCCCCACATAAAATAATAATATAAAGAAGCAATTGCATGTACATACATACATACTTGCATATACATATGTACATGCATACTTCCACTTAAAACATTTTACTTTCTTTTATGCATTTCTGTCAACAAATAAAAAATACTTAAAATAAGACTCAAACAAACACAGAAACATACAAACAAACATGCAAGCATATTTTTATAAACAATTTAAATTCTTTTGCTGTTTAACAAAAACTATTAATTTTTAAGAATGCTGAACTATTCAAGATTTTGTACTTAATTATGGTCACTGAACCCCTGAAACAATAAAGTTACGAAATACTTATTTATAATTGCATTAACTGCGTTCGCTGAACCCCTTAAATAC
Organism: Linnaemya tessellans; assembly: GCA_951800035.1. Classification (NCBI taxonomy): domain Eukaryota; kingdom Metazoa; phylum Arthropoda; class Insecta; order Diptera; family Tachinidae; genus Linnaemya; species Linnaemya tessellans. Next base: position 64,042,960 of record OX637533.1, on the reverse strand, counting down.
AAAATCATTACGAAATATTGATAATTGAATTTTTGTTTATTCTAAGAAATTTGTAAAACTATTTTTTGTTTAATTGTAAACTTATTTCTGTATTTAATATTAAGAATTTTGTAAAATATCATTCATTCCTATTCGTGGAGTCAATCAATAAAGATAGAGTTAAAACAAAATTATTGTTTATTTTTCTATATTACTTTTATCGAATATATTTCTCCTATACACTTTTTCAATAATTCTTCCATAACAATATCAGCTACTATTGGAGATGCTGGGGATCCTATAGGAAGGCCTTTATTTTGCATATACATTTTATTATTATATTTAAAATATCTATTATCTATTATGCAAAACTTAACTATTTTTAAAAATAAATCTTTATCTAAATTAGTAAATCCTTCAATATTAACAAAATTTTCTTCTATAATACTAATTGCCAATTCAATAGGTATACTCGGAAGTAAGGAAGCAACATCAAATGACACCAATATTTCATTACTATTTATTTTAATATTCTCTAGCTTTTTTCTAAATTCTAATGAGTTTTAATATTATAAATAGAATGTTTGTCATATTTTTTAAAATATTTGTATATAAATGAAATTTATTTGTTGGTGGTTAAGCAATGTCTATATGCATTGCTTAACCACCAACAAATAAATTTCATTTATATACAAATATTTTAAAAAATATGATATTTTGCATAATTTTAGAATCTGAATTAGATAGTATACTAGCATCACTTAACTCTTTCCATTTAGACATTAAATTTACTGTTGAAATAGAAAAGAATAATAAACTTCCTTACTTAGACACTTTGATCATACGTAGTAACAATAGTTCATCTATAGTTCGGTATCAGAAACTAACATCATCAGGTAGAATTATTAACTAATACAGCAAAGAATTTAATAGATGCAAAATTTCATAAGAATAAAAAAATTATTAAAAAAAAATTTTTGTTAATAATGATTTTCCTGTAGGATTAGCTTGTAATTTAATAGGGCAATATAACAGACGACAAAATATTAATTACACAAACAATAATATTGAACCATAGATTTATAAATCTATGAGATATATTCCAATAGTTTCAGAAAGAGTAGAAAAATCAGATATTTTAAATAAAAACAAGTATAGAATGGCACACAAATCATTTAATACACTAGGTAAATTATTTAGTACCACTTAAGATAATAGATAAATTAGAAAACTCAAATGTTGTTTATAAAATTCCATGTAAGGGAAAAGATAATGAAATTTGTAATAAAGTTTATATAGGTACAACACAAAATAAACTTAAGACCAGATTAACGGGACATAAATCAAACTTAAAATATACAAATTATACTTCTACACAAAAAACAGCACTATCTTTAGATTGTCGTGATTCAAACCACTATCCAGATTTTGAAAATATATCCATTTTAAATTCTGAAAATAGGTATAGACATCGCTATATGTTTGAAATGTTACAGATAATAAATGTACCATTAGACAAAAGAATAAATTTTAAAGCTGACACTGATAGTGTAGCACAGAACTATAGATATTTGATTTACAAAAATAGATTATTAAAATGATCATAGGGTAACCTAGAATGTGTTAAAATTATATTAATTATTATATTCATTTCCACATTTTTCAAATTTCAATTTTCATGATGTAGACAGGAAAGAAAAAAGTTTCAATTTTGAAATGTTTTTAAAATGTACGAAACAAATTTTCATTCATTTTCAATTTTTGATAAAAACAAAAAACAACAAAAATATTTAACTTTATATAATATTAAAATTTTGTTATTGTTGAAATATTATAAATAATTTTTAAATTGAAGATATCGAAATATTGATATAATTATAAAATAAATAGTTTTATAGTTATTATTTTATAAAAATAAGTCTCAAGCTCAATATTAATTAAAATAAAATTAAACAATCAAAGGCTGGAAAAATTGAACAATATATAAGTAACATATAATATGGTTAATTTTTAGTTTTTAAAATTTTTAACACCAACTTAATTCTTAGCGAAGTATAAAATAAGTTTAAATCACTGGAAAAAAACCAAAATTTGGAACTTATATGGTTACTTTTATGTACCAAAAAAATTCGATTTTCCAATCCTGGAACCGAATTCTTAATTTAAAAATTTTATGTAGTAAGAATTTTAACGAACATTTTATATTGCTATATTAAATTGAATTAAGATTCTATAGGCTAATTGTTCGAAATTTTAATTTAAATCTCAGAAAGATATGATAAATATTCCAAGGCACAAAGGCAAGTCAACATCAGTTTTTGTTATTCAACTTACACAGCAGAGCAGAACAGCTGTTTTCGAAAGACGCAACCCTTTCATCATCAGTGCTCATGTGTATTGTGTTTGTCACCACTTATTAGGCGGCTTAGTTGAATGTGATAACAGTTCCTATTTACACAAATTTAATTGTGAAAAAGGATACGATCAACCTGATGTTAACATGTTATTGTTATAATACCCGTGTTACCGTTTGATTATTTTTCTTCATGTCCCATTTTTCTGAATTTTTTGTTCCATCATACCTAAGTCAAACTTTTTTGGTTTGAATTTTATACTTAAGTACATGTAAACGTTTTTCCAATTTATTATTGGTAGCTCAAGCCGAAGCTTAAATTTGTATGTAGTAAGAATTTTAACGAACATTTTATATTGCTATATTAAATTGAATTAAGATTCTATAGGCTAATTGTTCGAAATTTTAATTTAAATCTCAGAAAGACATGATAAATATTCCAAGGCACAAAGGCAAGTCAACATCAGTTTTTGTTATTCAACTTACACAGCAGAGCAGAACAGCTGTTTTCGAAAGACGCAACCCTTTCATCATCAGTGCTCATGTGTATTGTGTTTGTCACCACTTATTAGGTGGCTTAGTTGAATGTGGTAACAGTTCTTATTTACACAAATTTTATTGTGAAAAAGAATACGAGAACTGTACCAACCTGATGTTAACATATTATTGTATTAATACCCGTGTTACCGTTTGATTATTTTTCTTCATGTCCCATTTTTTTATATCAATTTAATTATTACCGAAGTATAAAATATGTTTAATCACTGAAAAAAACCAAAATTGGAAATTTATGTGGGTACCAAATGTATGTACCAAAAAATTTCAATTTTCCAACCCTGGAACCGAATTTTTAATTTTTTGATAATAATTTTTTGATACTAATTTTTTTATACTAATTTAATTTTTTCTGAAATATAAAATAGGTTTAATTCACTAAAAAACACAAAATTTGGTATTTATGTGGGTACTTTTATGTACCAAATATATTTCGATTTTCCAACTCTGGAAGCGATTTTTTTTTTACCAATTCAAATCTTAGTGAGGTGTAACATAGTTTTAATTGACAATAAAATTATAATTTTTATACTTTTTGGTCACTTTCATGTACTATAAAATATTTCATTTGTCTAACCCTGGATTCGAAATTTTGATTTTTTAAGATTTTAATAACAATTTTGTTCTTCCTGAATTATAAAACATTTTTAATTAGCAAAAAAAAAAAACAACGTCAATTGCCTTTTTGGTTACTTTTATGCAGAATAAATATTTCAATTTCCCAACCATGGAAACCCAATTGTAATTTTTTTTTACCAATGAAACTCTTAATGAGGTATGAAATAGTTTTATTTAAGAATATATTTGTAACCATTTTGGTGACCTTCATTTACTACGAAATATTGCAGTTATCCAAATTTGATTTTTTTTTTAATTTTTGATACCAATTTTGTTTTTCCTGAACAAAAAAATTGTTTTAATTAGTAAAAAACCGACGTTAGTTGCCTTTTTGGTTACTTTTATGTATAAATAAATATATATATATATATATATATATATACACACATATATATATATATATATATATATATATATATATATATATATATATATATATATATATATATATATTTTCCAGCCCTGGAAGCGAAATTTTAATTATTTTTTACTAATCCTAGTCTTCATTAGGTATAAAGTCGTTTTAATTAAGAAAAACTTAAAATTTGCAACCATTTTGGTCACTTTCATGTATTACAAAATATTGCATGTACCAAAATAAAACTTTTATTTTCGCAGCCCTGGAAGCGAAATTTAAATTTTTTGTTTTTTTTTTTTTATCAGTGCAGTAAAATTTGTAACCATTTTGGTCACTTTAATGTACTATTGAATATTGCACTTGTCCATCGCTGGATTCGAAATTTTATTTTTTATTTTTGAATTTTTGATACCAATTTTGTTCTTCCTAAATTATAAGACAGTTTTAGTTAGCAAAAAAAAACAACATCAGTTGCCTGTTTGATTACTTTCACGTTTAAAAAAATATACAATTTCCCACCCCTGGAAGCAAAATTTGAATAAAAAACATTTTTTTTGCCAATGCAAATCTTCTTGACGTAAAAAGTGGTTTTGTTAAAGAAAAACTTAAAATTTTTAACAGTTTTAGTTACTACATGTACTACAAAATACGGAATAGAGAAAAAAAATTTTATTTTCCATCCCTGGAAAAGAAAATTTATTTATTTAGTTTTTAATAGACCATTGAGGCTTCCCAAAGCACGAAATAGGTTTAATTTACAAACATTAAAAAAATAATTGATTTTGGTGACCTTCATTTACTACGAAATATTGCAGTTATCCAAATTTGATTTTTTTTAATTTTTGATACCAATTTTGTTTTTCCTGAACAAAAAAATTGTTTTAATTAGTAAAAAACCGACGTTAGTTGCCTTTTTGGTTACTTTTATGTATAAAAATATATATAAATTTTCCAACCCTGGAAGCGAAATTTTAATTATTTTTTACTAATCCTAGTCTTCATTAGGTATAAAGTCGTTTTAATTAAGAAAAACTTAAAATTTGCAACCATTTTGGTCACTTTCATGTATTACAAAATATTGCATGTACCAAAATAAAACTTTTATTTTCGCAGCCCTGGAAGCGAAATTTAAATTTTTTGTTTTTTTTTTTTTATCAGTGCAGTAAAATTTGTAACCATTTTGGTCACTTTAATGTACTATTGAATATTGCACTTGTCCATCGCTGGATTCGAAATTTTATTTTTTATTTTTGAATTTTTGATACCAATTTTGTTCTTCCTAAATTATAAGACAGTTTTAGTTAGCAAAAAAAAACAACATCAGTTGCCTGTTTGATTACTTTCACGTTTAAAAAAATATACAATTTCCCACCCCTGGAAGCAAAATTTGAATAAAAAACATTTTTTTTGCCAATGCAAATCTTCTTGACGTAAAAAGTGGTTTTGTTAAAGAAAAACTTAAAATTTTTAACAGTTTTAGTTACTACATGTACTACAAAATACGGAATAGAGAAAAAAAATTTTATTTTCCATCCCTGGAAAAGAAAATTTATTTATTTAGTTTTTAATAGACCATTGAGGCTTCCCAAAGCACGAAATAGGTTTAATTTACAAACATTAAAAAAATAATTGATTTTGGTGACCTTCATTTACTACGAAATATTGCAGTTATCCAAATTTGATTTTTTTTAATTTTTGATACCAATTTTGTTTTTCCTGAACAAAAAAATTGTTTTAATTAGTAAAAAACCGACGTTAGTTGCCTTTTTGGTTACTTTTATGTATAAAAATATATATAAATTTTCCAACCCTGGAAGCGAAATTTTAATTATTTTTTACTAATCCTAGTCTTCATTAGGTATAAAGTCGTTTTAATTAAGAAAAACTTAAAATTTGCAACCATTTTGGTCACTTTCATGTATTACAAAATATTGCATGTACCAAAATAAAACTTTTATTTTCGCAGCCCTGAAAGCGAAATTTAAATTTTTTGTTTTTTTTTTATCAGTGCAGTAAAATTTGTAACCATTTTGGTCACTTTCATGTACTATTGAATATTGCACTTGTCCATCGCTGGATTCGAAATTTTATTTTTTATTTTTGAATTTTTGATACCAATTTTGTTCTTCCTAAATTATAAGACAGTTTTAGTTAGCAAAAAAAAAACAACATCAGTTGCCTGTTTGATTACTTTCACGTTTAAAAAAATATACAATTTCCCACCCCTGGAAGCAAAATTTGAATAAAAAACATTTTTTTGCCAATGCAAATCTTCTTGACGTAAAAAGTGGTTTTGTTAAAGAAAAACTTAAAATTTTTAACAGTTTTAGTTACTACATGTACTACAAAATACGGAATAGAGAAAAAAATTTTATTTTCCATCCCTGGAAAAGAAAATTTATTTATTTAGTTTTTAATAGACCATTGAGGCTTCCCAAAGCACGAAATAGGTTTAATTTACAAACATTAAAAAAATAATTGATTTTGGTGACCTTCATTTACTACGAAATATTGCAGTTATCCAAATTTGATTTTTTTTAATTTTTGATACCAATTTTGTTTTTCCTGAACAAAAAAATTGTTTTAATTAGTAAAAAACCGACGTTAGTTGCCTTTTTGGTTACTTTTATGTATAAAAATATATATAAATTTTCCAGCCCTGGAAGCGAAATTTTAATTATTTTTTACTAATCCTAGTCTTCATTAGGTATAAAGTCGTTTTAATTAAGAAAAACTTAAAATTTGCAACCATTTTGGTCACTCTCATGTATTACAAAATATTGCATGTACCAAAATAAAACTTTTATTTTCCCAGCCCTGGAAGCGAAATTTAAATTTTTTGATTTTTTTATCAGTGCAGTAAAATTTGTAACCATTTTGGTCACTTTCATGTACTTTTGAATATTGCACTTGTCCATCGCTGGATTCGAAATTTTATTTTTTATTTTTGAATTTTTGATACCAATTTAGTTCTTCCTTAATTATAAGACAGTTTTAGTTAGCAAAAAAAAAAAACAACATCAGTTGCCTGTTTGATTACTTTCACGTTTAAAAAAATATGCCATTTCCCACCCCTGGAAGCAAAATTTGAATTAAAAACATTTTTTTTGCCAATGCAAATCTTCTTGACGTAAAAAGTGGTTTTGTAAAAGAAAAACTTAAAATTTTTAACAGTTTTAGTTACTACATGTACTACAAAATACGGAATAGAAAAAAAAAAATTTATTTTCCATCCCTGGAAAAGAAATTTTATTTTTTTAGTTTTTAATATACCATTGAGGCTTCCCAAAGCACGAAATAGGTTTAATTTACAAACATTAAAAAAATAATTGATTTTTGGTATAAATTTTGCGTCGAGAAACAAGTGTAAGCTTCCCAGCTCTGGAATTCTCTAGTTAAGTTCATTTCAAGAAGAACGAAGTCTCTAGCTCTTCTGAGGGCTTGGGAAAACCGATTTCACGTACAGACGGACGGACAGACGGACATCGCTCAATCGTCATCGCTATTCATAAGAATCCAGAATATATATATACTTTATGGGGTCCTATATTGGTATCGAAGAAATTACACACGGAATGACAAACCTATGGATACCCTTTCACTTTTTTGTGAGGGGTATAATAATCAGGGTGCACGAAGACAATTTTTATGTCAACTTTCCGAACAACTATTTTACTCATATGTTAAATAAATATAAAAAATCTACCAGAGATATTTATTCTTACTAAATTGACCTGAATTAAAACAAGGAAAAACGCTATATTCGACCGGGTCGAATCTTAAATACCCTCCAAATATTTAGGAAGTATCTGGATTATTGTCTCTATGGCCACAAGACAGGGTATACGTAAGCATACATCTGACGATGTAAAGGAAGAAATTTCGCGCTGCATTGACGGGATATGCGAAACTGTTTCAAAATGCGGTTAAAAATTTTGTGAACAGAGTTCACATTTGACGACGTGCTAGAGGTGAATATTCTGACAAATATTTCATTATTAATTTGTGTGTATCTACTTTACACCGCTACCAATAAAATTTAATTTATCAAAACAAAAGAGTGCTTTTAAGCCACTTTACTTCCTAACCTTTTTTATGTGTATATATTATATACATATGTATATATATATATATATATATATATATATACTTACATATAATAAATACATATATATATATATATATATATATATATAAATATATATATACATATATATATATATATATATATATATATATATATATATATATATATATATGTATATATATATATACTATCTAGTTGGACCCGACGTTACCAGGATTCTCCAACTCGAATGTGTGCAAAAGGTTTTCATTTAATGCTTTACATCCACCTTCTAGAAAATTAAAAACTGTTATGATGTATTTTCAGTATAAATATTTTTATTTCTTTACTCAAATATTTTCGGATTATATGGGATGGGTGCCTATCTCTATGATACTTTCCTGATATGTTAACTTCATGATACTATCAATTTGGGCCAAGTTTCGTAACTTTTGGTGAAGAAACAAACATTCGGGGAGGAAAAATATTTTCAGGTTATATGGGCGGGTTGCGGTGGGCGTGGTCATCTTTGATAAAATTTAAAATATTTCTTGACTGACTTGATCAAATAATCTGTGCAAAATTTCAGCGTTCTATGACCTCTCGTTATACTTTTTGCCATGAAATGCCATGGGATGTATGAAGAAATCCCACTATGTGCCACACCCACTTGAGATATAAAATTTTATTTTACCCCCAAAATATCCCGTAATGCACTGTCAACATGTTACATGTGTAACTTCAACGATATTTGCGGCGCACGCCAAAATATTTGTAGAATTTGTTACTACTTACTGGACACTTATCATTATATTTTGGACAATTTACACAATATCTTTATAAATTATAGCCTATGTGTTATTCTGATGTACAAATTAAATTATTGTAAAATTTCATTAAAATCCATTCATTAGTTTTTGCGTGAAAAATGAAAAACATCCACAAATTTACACATCCACACTCACAAACATTCGGCTTTATAATGTTAAGTAGGAATAGGATATTGTTATAAACTTTAAAATGGATTCAAATATAACGACAATGTGGCTATATGTACTTGGCAGCACTATCAATTCAGCTCTAGTTGTCAAAATATTACAATCTTGGTCATTACAATATAGATAATATCCAAATTAACGGAAATAGAATATTCCGGATGCATCGACGAGAATATACAACAGGGAAAGGCAACCTATACTATTACATTTTGCGATTGTATTACTTATTACTCTCTGCGCTCTCACCACGAATCGGTATTGCCAATCAACTTTCGTCACTTCTCCCCCATTAAAACTTTAAAATCTCCAAAAACTAACTTAATTTTATTATGGGTATTTGCAATATATTAGAACATTAGTATCGGCATTGCATTGGGGCAAAATGATGTTTGTGGCTCTGTATGCAGTGATGGTGTGTAAATAAGAAGGTTTTGTAGGACATTTGACAAAGAGTAATGCAAATACACATACGTACATATATATTTTTCATTGCATTATTCACCAACAGGCATTATTTGCAAAAACTTTGAATGTAATGAACACAATGAATTGTGGTTCAAATTGTTAACAAAACACCAGGTGGTCATAAGGGAATGTCATTCATAATTTTCCGCATCTCTTCATACTTTTCGCCAAAGCATTTGCCTTTCCCTGTACTAGAATCAGCAAACATTTTTTTCATAAAGATTTCTCAACTGTGATCGGACTCACATTGCTTTCTGGCAACGCTGATTCTTAAAGTATGCGATAAACACAACATGCCTGTTTGAATGCTGAAACTAGACCGATTAAAGTTGTTTACAGCTCTACAATGCGTGTACACACGTACGTAACAGAAGAGTAAATGAAAAGGCGCCGCGCCCTGCATTTGCCTTTCCCTGATATACAATATCATTCGAGACAATGTAATAATAAGTGTAGATAACAAAAACGAAAAAGCTAGCAATATCAATGTTAAGAGATAGTGATGTTATTCTTAATGATCTTGTACGTAAGTATTCCTACTAATAAAACCTAAACATGTATGCAAATATACACAGCGACATACACACATAGCACAAAAAGAAACAAAACTACACAACACTCAGAAAACGTATACATACAGCCGCACAAAGTTACAACCCAGTAAGAAATAGGATCATCCAAAGAGTAATCTTGGAGTCCTCCTTTGCTAGTAATGGATTACTCCATAAAACTCCGGAACTTATTGCATTTTTAACACAGCATGTCCGCAGACACGAGTACTCCTCTTATACTCTGTTGTGGCTACAACTTGAAAGTGGAGCAATAATAAAACGCGGTCCTTCAAATTATTGAATCAGATCTATTGTTTGTTCTGTTTAGACTGAGTGGTTTTATTATCTAGTGAATATGGTTATAATTTAATATTCATGTACATAGCGAACAATTCTTCAATAAAAATACTTACTTAACTCTATCTACTCTGCACAAATTTTTTCTTTTATTATATATTTCACTTTTGTAAATCTTTGCTCTTTTTCTCTGGTTACAACTCTCTTCTTTTGCAACCAACTTCATTAGAAAACGCTCTGTCAAAATCGGATTTTCCAATAGTTATTTCGGTATGCTCCATACAAAATGTATGGACATGAGAACTTTTGACAGTTAAAAAACGCTTGCCGCCCGTATTTAGGTATGGCAGTTAGAAACTAAATTTTGACACATTTTCAACAATTTGTTACTATACCCGTGCCTTTTCGCTTTTTTTAATAACACGTCTTTCACTTTTTAACACTAAACTGACAAAATAGAAAAACAAAACGGAAACATCAGCAATTAACAGTTACGTCAAAAAACAAAAAACCCAAAAACGAACTGATACTTCCCTCATTGATCCATTTGGAGTATTAAGCGAGGCATAAACAACAAAACAAAAAAAAGTTTCGGAAGTTCACTTATTACTCCAAATGGGTGAACAAGTCATTACTCCTTTATTGCTCGATTATGGATTAATCCATATATTTTTTACTGGGAATAAGCAAAACACACAAGCCAGCATTGTCATATGTATTTACAAACACACGTATATATCTACATGTTAAGTAAAGCGCAACTAACAACAACCATGACCAGATGCTTCGCGAAGTTACCAGACGACGTCACTTTGCTATATAAAGTCGCTGGCAGAGATCAGCGGGATTAGTGTGATTTTAAATCTAGACCAGGGAAGCCCAGTTCATGAAACAATTGTTTGGAGAGAACTCACACATATTCTTATGCTCTTTCATTTAGTCGTTGATGATAAGTCGACAAGTGCACATGTTCAGCGAATGCTTTATTACTTTTTTCAGGATAACACTCAAAAAATTTTGCATGGTCTTTCAATGCCATGTTAATGGTTGTCACAAAAGTATTAAACTAGAATCGTTTATATAAGATTCATAATTGCAACCTTTTTTTTCGTGAAAATTTTGAAATCATTTTGATTTATTATAATGAATTATATTATTAAGTTGTTTTTGTTAAATAAAATTTATCCGGAATATAACATAAATATCATATTGACATTTTTTACTTTTATAGAGTTTATAAATAATTGAGTATTTTAATTTAAAATTTAAAATATTAAATTGAATTATTTAAAAATATATATATTAATATGTTTTGTTTTTTATATGAATATAATTATTCTGTTTTTCAATCTCTTACATAATAATTTGGCTGTAAATAAATCAATTCTCTCAAATTTCAAAATTTTTGGGCTTCTCTGATTTAGCCCAATGTGCAGAATTGTGCTACAAAAACAATAAAAAAAACTCACACCCACGCTTGTTCTCTTCTATTTCAGTTGTTAATTTAGTATTAACGAGTGCACATGTGCGGATGCTTACTGCTTTTTTCCCAGCTTTAGTGTTTTTTCATTTTTGATTTAATTTCAAAATAAACCAGCAAACAAAACAGTATAATGGAAGACAGAAATTTTAGTTTTGTCATTAAAAATGCTTTTGGTAACATGCAATGCATTTTATGTTACCAAATATTTAAAACAAAGAAAACATTTTCAATTAAAAGGCATTTGACCTTTTTCACAAAGAAATAAATAAATTGAATGAGGAAAATAGGAAAATGTTTTTTCTTGAGAAAAAAACCTTTATATGCAAAAAATTAAAGAATGAGTTCTGCAAGAAGACCAGCTAGAAAAAAGAAAAAGAGGAAATTTTGCAAAATTAAAAATGGAAATTTCAAGCCAAATAATCTTGGAAATCGCTCAGCAAGGCAGATCATTTATGGATGGAATGCTTGCAAAAAATATTCTACAAAAAACTTTTCAAACGTTAAATTATAGAACAGATTTCATAAAGTCAATTCCCTTGTCACCCCAAACTGTGGCTAGGCGTATTGCCCAAATAGGAAATACGGTGGAGTCTTCTATTAAAGAAAAATTGATAAATTGTAAATTTCTTTCGTTTTGTTTAGATGAAAGTGCAGATATCAATGATCTTTGTCAACTGGTTGTCTGTGTAAGATGCATTGATTAACATTTTAATGTTTTTGAATCAATGTTGACATTGACAACATTTTATGGACATGTAACTGGAAAGCTTTTGATGGAAGTTGTAAGTGATAAACTTTTTTCTATTGTTGATGTAAACAAAATTGTCGGTGAATGCACGGACGGGGAAAATGTCATGGTAGGAAAAACCACTGGTTTGATAGGTTATGTAAAAAAGTGATATGGCAATGCAAAACTTTCACTGCATTATCCATCAAGCCGCGCTTGCGTCTAAATTTATTACTCAAGACTCTAATATGAAGACCGCTGAGCGCATTATCAATAACACAAGAGGAGGACGCAATGCCCTCACTCATCGAAAGTTTGTAAAATTTTTAACATCTAAAACGCAGCTATCAATGATCTTAAAATGTTCACTGTCGTGGTGACTGTCTTAACCGGCTATATGATTTAAAAGAGGAAGTCTTATAGTTATTGGAAAAAGAAAATATCGATTAGTGGGCAAAAAATTGTTTAAAAGATACATAATTCATGTTAGATCTAGCTTTTCTAGCTGATACAACATATTTGCTTAATGACTTCAACTTAGAGCTTCAAGGAAAAGGTAAGACTATATCTGATATTTGTAAAATTTTATTTAATTTCAAAACATACTTCTCCAAATTAAGTCAGATGACTTTTCGAGTTTTAAAAACATGTCTGCGAATCGCTGTGCGATGCTGCAGAAACTAAGCGAGGTGAGATTTTTGATACACTGCAAAACAGTTTTGAAGACAGGTTTGCAGATTTTAAGAGTATACAACTGCAGTTGGATTTATTTAATAACCTTTATAACTGTGATGATACAAAATATGAGTTCGATATACAATCAGAACTTATATTTCTTCGAACCGAAGTCCAAGCTTCGTGCAAAATGGGAATAGAATTCTGAAAAAATCTAAATGATTTCGATTTTCCAGAGTTAAGAAGAAATGCTTTGAAATTGTTATCCCTTTTTCCTTCTACATATTGGGAACAAATTTTTTCCGACTTAAAATTTATTTGTTCCAAGCAGAGAAATGAATTAAGTTCTTCAAATTTAAAACATATTTTGTTAATAAGAAAGTGTTACAAAATCTAAAATTAGGAAAACTTAATTTATAATGCCTAAATACACTTAGTTTTTGAATTTTAATTGTAAATTAAACTCAACCAATCAAATATGTGTGAAACAATTGCCTAATTCTGTAAAAACTGAGGCATATTTTATATATAATTTATTAGCTTTTTTCAAACTTCGTTTTCATTTTGCTTTTAGAAGTAAAATTCGTTACATTTGTAATGTTTAGTTTTGTGTTTGCTGGTCAATATTATATCATCCAATACAGACGCATTTCATTTATTGAGAGTTTTGGTTAAGTATGATCTAGAAGTGTTAGCAACGTCAAGTGTTTAGTAGTACAAGTACTCGTGTTAATTAAGTAATAAAGAAAGTGTTGCCGCATTATACTCTTAATATTAATTGTCCGTGTTTTTAATTTGATGCAATTAAACGAATTCTTGAAGGATAAGTAAAAAGAGGGTTTATGAAAAAGTCTAAAAACGTAACAATATATACGTAACAATTTATATGTATATATTATATCCTACTAATATTACTAAAGCGGTAACTTCGCGAAGCAACTGGTCATGGTTGTAGTTAATTGTGCTTTGCTTAACATGTAGCTATATACGTGTGTTTGTAAATACATATGACAATGCTGGCTTGTGTGTTTTGCTTATTGTAACTATGTGTGATTATATGGATGAGTGTTCTGTGTGTTGTGCAGTTTTGTTTCTTCTTGTGCTACGTGTGTATGCCGCTGTGTATATTTGCATACATGTTTAGGTTTTATTAGCAAGAATACTTGCGTAAAAGATCCTTAAGAATAACATCACCATCTATTACCATTGATGATGCTAGCTTTATCGTCTCGAATGATCTTGTATATTCTCGTCGATGTATGCGAAATATTCCATTTCCGCTAATTTGAATATTTTTGGTTTCTTGGACCAGCACTCAGGGGATGGCCCCTACATACGCGATGCATTGTGCCAGAACTAGGAAAGTTGGTTGTGGGAAGGAGGATAGATGGAGTAGTGTTTGTGGACGTTCGATTTGAACCTCCTCAAGTTAAAACTGACAGGAAAGACCTCTGCTGGAAGTTTGTTCCACATACGAACCGTTCGGCCAAAGAACGAATTCTCTCTGTAATGCGTGGTGCGATTCAATGACAACTCAACCACAAAAGGATGTGCCCTATGTGAAGAGCGGGTAGCTCGCAGAAATAAACGGTTATCCGGCACAAGCTCCCTTATTTCACCAGAACACATTCCATTGTAGTATCGGTAGAACAGTGAAACACACCCCACGTTGCGTCGATGCTCCAGTGAGTCAATAGAGTTGGCTACCCTACTGTCACCGATGAGCTTCTTCGCTCTCTCTTGTACGCGGTCGAGCAACTTCAAAACAAACTTTGAAGCACCGGCCCATACATGAGAGTTTTATTCCATCTTTGGTCTGATGTACGTGGTATATATATTGAGGAGATCAGTTAGGGTGAAGTATGTCTTATACCGTCTTAAAAAGCCGAGACACTTGAATGCTTCTTTTGAAATATGAAAAATGTGATCTGTCCATCGAACGTCACACTGTATTTTCATACCAAGAACATCAAGAGCTTCTGATTCCCCAATACCTATACCATCCATAAACACGGATGGCGCAGAACTTTCGACCAACCGCCTATGCGTAAGCACGCAGCACTGCGTCTTATGAGGGTTAAAGTTAACCCTGTTCGCGAGGCCCCATTCGGAGATTGACATGAGATCACTTGTGATCCTTCTTTCATAATTTGTCTCCTGGCGTCAATCTCCTAAAGGCTTGGCCGGCAGGTAAAAGAGAAAGAATGGATAATGCTGCTATCATCCGCGAAAGAGTAGATAGGGATTGAGGTCTGACATAGACGGTCATTTATAAAGATGAGGAAGAGAGTAGGAGATAGAACAGAGGCTTGCGGCACCCCTGAATTTACCTTGAACTCGTTTGATGACACCCCGTCTATAACAACTCGTATAGTGCGGTCTCTGAGGAAGGTCGCTATGAAGCGAGAGAAATCATCACCGACACCAAAAGCAGTCAGTTTTGACAGAAGTGCATCATGCCACACTCTATCAAATGCTTTTGAGATATCTAGAGCCACCACCTTACTCTCGCCGAAATGGTGAATGGAATTGCACCATTTCTCTGTTCACAGAGCGAGCAGGTCTCCTGTAGAGCGAGCTCTGCGGAAACCATACTGCCGGTCGTTAAGTAAGGTGTTGGTCTCCAGATACCTTACCAGGTGGAAGTTGGTCATACTTTCCATGACCTTGGAAATTGCAGAACAGACTGCAATTGGGCGGTAATTTTCGGGGTATTGCGCCTCTCCCTTCTTAGGGATCGGCGTTAAATTGGCTAACTTCCAACACATCGGAAATTTACCGGCATGGTACGATGCACTAAATAGCTTAGCCAATGGACGCGCTAGCGTCGAAAAACACTGCTTAAAGACCAGTGTAGGAATGCCATCCGGCCCAGGAGACTTGTTTATGTTGAGATTCACTAAAACCTTTTTAACTGCACGTGGTCGAAAGCATATTCTTGGCATAGTAACTGATACTCTTTCCACAACGGGCAATTGCTGATTGCTACCTGGCAAGCAAGAATTACCTGCAAACATCTCAGCCAAAAGGTTAGCTTTATCAACAGGTTCAGTGAATATTTGATCATCCCTTAAAATAGTTGGAATTGATGAACTAGCTTTATCTTTTACTCTTTTATCGAATGACAAAAAGCTTTTACTACCTCTCGTGGCGGTAAGAACTTTAGCACGAAGGCGCTGCTCGTATAAAGCTTTTTCATGCCTTAGCACTCTGGCACATGAAGACCTCGCTTGTTTGAGCAGCGCATCAGTATTTGCGTTTTTGTTATTCCGCCAAGTACTGAATGCTTCCTCTCTGGATCTGATTGCCTCTTTGCAAGATTGGTTAAACCAAAATTTTTGTCTCGGCTTAACCGAAATTTTTTTGGATGGGATGAAGTATTTCATTCCCAGCAAAATTATATTTCCAAACATTTCCGCCATTAAATCGATATTTCTATCCAAGAAACAAAGTTTCCAATTGAAAGTACGATAGAATTCGTTAAGCTCTGCCCAACGAGCTTTTTCGTATACGTATTTTAAACGTTTCGTGGCTGTGGGTGAAACGTTTCGAAGTGCCGAGAACGAAAAAGAAGCCAGACCAGAGTTGTAATATTTTGACAACTAGAACTAAATTATAGTGCTGCCAAGTATATAGAGCCACATTGTCGTTATATTTGGATCTATTTTTAAAGTTTGTAACACTGCCGCCCACTTAAGCCTGTTCGACTCCAATAGGCATACAATCAACTCTTCCATAGTGCCCCAATCGTTCGAGGTGTACTATCCTCATTTTCGATCTTGGGCTATTGTACTTGTAACGACACGTTCTCGCTGGATGCTGGGGTAGAGCTCATCGGCGTCCAGGGTCGTTGATTGTATATGCAAGGATACAATGAAACAACGAGTGTTGTTAGCAGAATTTGTTTTATTACAAGAAGTAGGTTTTTTATTACAAGAATAAAAGAACAAAATGTTGTTCAGTTCTTGGGAGGCGGAGGATTTTCTTGTTTGCGAGAGGGTACCAAACAGCTGGAGAAGATTCCTACTGTTCATTCACCGATACGGAGACAATCCTATTAGGTGCAACAAACTAAGTATGAATGTTCTCCTACCCTAATTATACCGGACCGTATTTACTTGAGTCACTAGCTATAGGTGAGTAACGAACACACTCCCAGTAAGGAGACACTCCGGTTAGAAAGAGGTTCGCCAATTACCCACTCCTAGGCTCAACAACAAAAAATACTACTGAAAACCACCAAATAGCCAAATTCATTCACCGATACGGAGACACTCTTATTGGGTGCAACAAATCTAGCTAGGTTTTCTTACAAAATGTTAAATTATACTATTCTACAATTTAATGTTACTCAAATAACGACTTACCTCCAAGTAGGATCCCCAAGAACTGATCTTGATTTCACTCTGCTTTGCGCTTTTATACCTGCGCAAAGCAGAATGTTCCTTACTTGAATATTTACAACAAACATTATAATAAAGCTGGCGTTATATACAATTCATTGGAAAATAATTTCATTATAATACTAAATTGTTACACTACAATGCTAGTGTACAGTTACCTACGTATAGACATGTGTATAGAGACACACTCAACGTATGTACTCGCAGCTTTGGTTCGTTTTGATTTTATTTAGGTGCGTACAGGCAATGCATGTATGTCGATATGCATGTACATGTTTATGCACAATCAGACGACAAAACAGGTTTCATGCTTTGACTTACGACCGTTACACAAATTGTGTGCCAGTTGATTTATTTGCGTGGTTAAGTGAAGTAATACAATATTACTTAACACAAAAAAATATAATATAATTTTAAGAATTCAACTAATCATATTTCCTTATTACAAATTCATAGATAATGTTAAAATATTGATTATGATATTTACGATGTGCCCAAAAACGACTACAGGGACTTTTGGTCGTCACATGGCCTCCCTTCTTTCCGGGGCGGTTGTTTGCTTACCCGATTCATCTTTCTCTAGGTAGTGATGCTTCACTAGGGAAGAAACAAATAGCAAGGAAACCAATTAGTGCTGAGGCGCGAAGAACGGTTTGAGTTCGCTCAAGTGCGCTGTGCGAGTTTTGTTAGTAGCCAATTCCATGACTTCTGCTATGACGGGGGACACGAATCCCTTGATGACATAAGGTCCCCCAAACCTTGGTGCTAATTTAGCGGCAAATTTGTCCACTGCTTTTGACAGTGGATGTTGTCGAACGAGAATTTTCTCTCCGACTTTAGGGTGCCAGTGTCGGCGTCGCAAATTATAATGGTGCTTTTGCTTCGAGGATGCCTTGCTCAGATTCGAGCGGACTAGGGGGAATGTTTCTTGCAGCCCTTTGGCACGTTCGGTTGGTGGTACCAGTCGTTGAGCGATTTTGTAGCGTTGGCAGACCTCACAGCTGCGTACGTAGCGTGTGATATCTCTTACCATCTTTGGCCAGTAATATCGGCTGGTGACACGGTGTATGGTTTTACGAATACCTAGGTGGCCACCAGCGGGTTGATCATGGGCTTCGGCGATGACCTGGTGTCGTCGTGTTGACCCTACACATAGCTTCCACGGAGTGCTTTCTTCGTCGTTGGTTTCCCTCGAAAAGTGGCGGTAAAGTTGGTTGTTGACTATTGCGTACTCAGGAAATTTCTCGGGGTCTTCTGCTACACCCTTCCTCAGGTTTTCCAGCCACGCACACGTAACTGCTGATGTTATCTGGGCTAAATTGGCTGCTGCGACCGGTTGTCGCGACAAGGCGTCTGGTATCGATCTGGCGTTTAGCTGGCGGAAATCCATGCAGGTGCGCCACGTGCCGTTCTTCTTCTTTGCCAATGTAATTGGAAGACTATACGGGCTATGTGACGGTTCGATGCACCCTTGCTGGATAGGTTTGTTGAGTTCTTGGTCAATTATTGCCTGCCTGGCCGGATTGTGGGGAGCGTACCTGATTTTTATAGGTCGATCGTCTTTCAGGGTTGTCTTATGGCTGGCTACGTTCGCCAGCCCCTTAATGCGTTGAAACTTGGCCCATTCGTTTTATACAAACCGGGCGGTGTGTTCTTCTTGGCTACCAGGGTTTTCATACGTACCGGGGAGCTCGGCTGCGGATGGGTTTGGGCTGTCGATTACCCGGGCAAACTGCTCTTTGGCACAGGCAGTCACGGCTGATATATTGTTGCTGTGTATTGTCAGGCCAGCACACCTTAGGCTGGTGTTGAATGTGCGGAGGAAGTCGAGGCCCAATACTATCTCTTCTGTAGCCTTTTCCATGACCAGGAATTCGCAGTTGGCCGTGGTCTTGCCCAGGGTTACCTTGATCATAAGTGCCCGCTGGATGACTGTCTTAGAACCGTCTGCCAATATTACGTCTACCTCTGTATGAGTGTAGGCTGGCCGCGGAACCAGTTGACGTACAAGATGCGGCTGAATGAAACTGCGGGTGGCTCCAGTGTCTACTGTGGCTCTTACCAATTTATTCGCGATGATTATGGTGGCCTTTATTTTGCTTTCCTCCCACTCCAGACTAGTTTGGTTTTCTCGAGTCTTCTCCTGACTCTTTCTGTGATGCTTGCGACGGGCACGCTTTCGTGAGGCAGGTTTGTCTGCCATCAACCGATGGTGCTCTCCTCTACCAGGATTTGATGTGGTAGGGATACCCTCTAGTTCGTCCGCAAGATCGATCAGCTCATCTAAGGTGGAAAAGTCTCGGCGGCGGATGTACCATTGGTAGTCAGGTAAGGCGTTGCGGAAGATACGTTCAAATTTCTGCTCTGCGGTAAGGTCTGCATGCCGCATCAGGTTTTGTAGTGCCAGGACATAATCTTTAAAGGCTTCTCGCGTGCGCTGAGTACGTTTTCGTATTTCATCTTCAAGTTTTTCAAAGTACCTTACTGGTAAGAAAAACTTGTAGAAGTCAGCTTTGAACGCGTGCCAGTGGGTCCAATTTTTATTATTGTTTCTGTACCACACTAGAGCCTTGTCTCTGAAACACTCCGCTAGTACTTTCAGAACCTGATTTATATCTACCTGGTACATACCTGACAGCTCCTCGATCCGCTCGACAAATCCAACTGGATCATTTCCGCCGTCATATTTTAGGCCCCATTAGCGTACCAACTCTACCACCATTACGCAATTATTCGTGTCGTGTTCGGGTGGGAGCGGTATGCTTTCGCTAGACTTGGAGGGAGATGCTGTGGTGGGGGATGTAGGCACTGGAACACTGAGATTCGAGAACGTACCTGCTGCCTCGTGTTACTGTTGTAGTTGCCATAATCGCGCCATCGTGGCTTCATCTTGTTCGGTACTTATAAATTTGCTGAGCCGCTTCCTGAGCTGCTCCACACTACCACTCGCTGGTTGACTTAACTCGCTTAGGCAGTTAATTAACTCCTCTCGTTTGAGGGTGTATACCCAGGATGTCTTCACCATGGTTGCTGCTCACGTTTATGGAAGTCTTCTGTGGGGGTTTTTTCTTTGAAACCTTTTTGATTTTTTTGTTCTTTTATAACTTTTCACTTTTTTTTCATTTTCACTTCAGCCGTATATGTAGTTTTTTAGGAACACTGCATCTGTTGCTTTTTTTGCTGGATGCGTTTTCTGATGAAGGGAAATGAAGAACAATGTACTGCTGTTTTAATTGGACTTAAAGTCCCTGCTCGGGCGCCACTGTAACGACACGTTCTCGCTGGATGCTGCGGTAGAGCTCATCGGCGTCCAGGGTCGTTGATTGTATATGCAAGGATACAATGAAACAACGAGTGTTGTTAGCAGAATTTGTTTTATTACAAGAAGTAGGTTTTTTATTACAAGAATAAAAGAACAAAATGTTGTTCAGTTCTTGGGAGGCGGAGGATTTTCTTGTTTGCGAGAGGGTACCAAACAGCTGGAGAAGATTCCTACTGTTCATTCACCGATACGGAGACAATCCTATTAGGTGCAACAAACTAAGTATGAATGTTCTCCTACCCTAATTATACCGAACCGTATTTACTTGAGTCACTAGCTATGGGTGAGTAACGAACACACTCCCAGTAAGGAGACACTCCAGTTAGAAAGAGGTTCGCCAATTACCCACTCCTAGGCTCAACAACAAAAAGTACTACTGAAAACCACCAAATAGCCAAATTCATTCACCGATACGGAGACACTCTTATTGGGTGCAACAAATCTAGCTAGGTTTTCTTACAAAATGTTAAATTATACTATTCTACAATTTAATGTTACTCAAATAAGGACATACCTCCAAGTAGGATCCCCAAGAACTGATCTTGATTGCGCTGGAACTGGGAAAATAGATTTTGGGAAGGAGGATAAAGGGAGTAGTGTCTGTGGATATTCGATTTGAACCTGCTCAAATTGTAAGTGGCGGGGAAGACATCTGCGGGTAGTTTGTTCCACATACAGACTGTTCGGCCAAAAAACGAATTTTCTCTGAAATGCGTAGTGCGATTCGTTGGAATATCGACCACAAACGCATGCGCTCTTGATGAAAAACGCGTTGAGCGTAAGAAAGAATGGGTTTCAGGAACAAGTTCCCTAATTTCACCAGAGCACCTGCCATTATAGTAACGATAGAACAACGATACGCACCCCACATTGCGACGATGCTCAAGAGAGTCAATAGAGTTGGCTACTCTACTGTCTCCGATGAGTTTCATCGCCCTCTCCTGTACGCGGTCGAGTAACTTCAAAATAGACTTTGAAGCACCGGCCCAAACATGAGAGTTGTATTCCATCTTCGGTCGGATGTAAGTGGTGTAAATATTAAGGAGATCAGAAGGGGTGATGTATATCTTGCACCGTCTTAAGAAGCCAAGGCACTTGAATGCTTCTTTTGCGACCTGAAAGACATGTTCCGTCCATCTGACATCACACTGCACTTTCATGCCCAGAACATCAAGAGCCCCTGACTCCATAATACTTACTCCACCCATAGAAACAGATGAAGCAGCATGGTCATACGTACGTCGATGCGTAAGCATACAACACTGGGTCTTACGGGCATTAAAATCGACCCTGTTCGCCTGACCCCATTCGAAAATCTTCGCGAGGTCACTATTCAGAACGACATTCATAAACTGCCTCCTTGTCTCGAATTCAGACGTTGACGGCCTGCAGTTAAATGAATAGGAATGCGAAAGGCTGCTATCATCTGCGAAAGAGTAAATAGGACAGGAAGTTTGGGAAAGTAAATCGTTAAGAAAAATTAGAAATAGAGTAGGAGAAAGAATGGAGCCCTGCGGTACCCCTGAGTTGACTCTGAACTCATCGGATGAGACCCCATCTATAACAACTCGTATAGAGCGATCCCTGAGAAAGCTCGATATAAACCGAGAGAAGGTGTCTCCGACACCAAATGCAATAAGTTTGGACAGGAGTGCTCCATGCCACACTCTATCGAACGCCTTAGAAATATCTAGAGCTACCACTTTACTTTCGCCAAAACGGTGTATGGAACTACACCAGTTTTCCGAAAGAAGGGCCAATAGGTCACCCGTAGAGCGGCCTCTGCGGAAACCATACTGGCGGTCGTTTAGTAAACTGTTGGACTCCAGATATTTCACAAGATGGAAGTTAAGCATAGTTTCCATCACTTTCGATATAGCAGAACATATTGCAATCGGGCGGTAATTTTCAGGGTTATTAGCCACTCCCTTTTTGGGGATTGGCGTTACATTAGCAACCTTCCAGCACATTGGAAATTTACCGGAGTGGTAAAGTATACTGAAAAGTTTGGCTAATGGACGTGCTAACGTCGAAGAGCACTGCTTCAGGACCAGTGCAGGGATTCCATCCGGCCCAGGAGACTTCCTTGTGCTGAGATCCGCAAGAACCCTTTTAACTGCACGCGCTCGAAAAAATATCTTAGGCATAGATACGGATACTCTCTCGAGCGCGGGGAGTGGTTGAGAGCTATCAGGCAAGTGAGAGTTACTTGCAAATATTTCAGCCAATATATTAGCTTTATCAACCGGGTCAGTAAATATTTGGTCATTCCTCAAAAGAGTCGGAATTGAAGAACTAGCACTTTCCTTAACACTTTTGACGAATGACCAAAAACTCTTACTACCCCTGGAGGCAGTGAGAATTCTAGTGCGAATACGCTGCTCGTATAAAGCCTTTTCGCGTCTTAACACTTTGGCACACGAAGATCTTGCCTTCTTGCGTAGCAAATCAGTATTGGCATTTTTGTTATTACGCCAAGTACTGAATGCTGCCTCTCTGGATCGCAACGCATCTTTACATGCCTGGTTAAACCAAGACTTCGCCCTAGGTTTAACCGAAATTTGCTTACAGGGAATAAAAGCTTTCATCCCCAGTAGAATTGTGTTTTCAACCATTTTCGCCATGGAATCGACATCATTGTCAAGAAAACATAGTTTCCAATTAAAATTCCGAAAGAATTCGTTGAGCTCGGCCCAACGACCCTTTTCGTAAATATATTTACTACGCTTCGTGGCTGCACGCGAAACGTTGTGAAGTTTGGAGAACGGAAAGGTTGCGGAAATGGTGCAATGATCTGAGTTACCGAGAGGTGCATTGACTGTAACTTCATACTTTTCAGGATGTGAAGTTAGAAAAAGGTCAAGAGTATTATGTTGGTGCCCTTCAACACATGGAATATGTGTTGGTTCATTAACTAATTGCACAAGGTGATTGTGCGCGGCGAACAACTCAGCAAATTGGCCCTCTGAAGTTGTGTGACTCGAATGGCGAAGCCAGGATGTGTTATGAACATTGAAATCACCAGCAACTACAATTTCACTGCTCGGACAACTATCAAGAATCTTCGATATGGAGTCGAAAAGAGTATCGAAGCCATGTATGGTAGCATCTCTTTCCGCGTTTGGACTTCTATACAGAAACCCGAGATGTAAAAAGTGTGTACCGACTTTGAATTTAACCCAAAGACAGCTAAATTCTGCGTCAGTCATGCCTAATGGTTGCTGGCATTGGTACACAACTTCATTACGTACGTATATTGCAAGGCCCCTATGAAGAGTAAAAAGCGACAGGAGGTGATACCCGGGCAAATGAAAATCCTGTGGATCAGCATCCTCATGTACCTGGGTTTCAGTTAAGGCGAAGACATCCGGCCGATGGAGACAAACGTGAGCATATACAGAAAAGAAATTCGCTCTTAACCCACGTATGTTACAGAAGTCTATTCTAAACTTACCCACCATCACAAAATGAGAGAGAAAAACCGAAATCCAAACTCTAGATTAGTGAATACGATGCAATGACAGCAACTGCAGTGACCATTCACTAGTCAGTGTTATGCTTTCACTAGTGAATGATCCAGCCGCTATCAGTACACCGCACCAATAAAATAGAGTTTTATTTTATTTTATTTATGGGAAGAGGGATGGGAGGCGCCTGATACTGCAGACACACAGGTCATAAAAGCTCTGGTCTGGTCCACTTCCATTTTCCCATAGTGGCTCATGGTGCCAACACTGGTATGGGATGTCGTCACTGGTGGTGAGGAATGCAGTAATTATTTTATTGTCTGTTGTTTTCTTGTTTTGTTGTTTTTTTCTTGTTTAATTTATTGATTTTTTTTGTTTTATTATTGTAGTTGAGGATATTTGTTGCTTTAATTTAATATTTGGTGCGTGGTTATTTTAAAATTTAATTTATTTGGTTTTATTTATTTTTTTCTATTTATTGGTTTGATTTTTGTTCTTTGAATGTTTGTGTTTATATATTTTTGTTATTTTTTTTGCTTATTTGCTTTCAATTAATTCAATTTTAAATTTTTCTTAAATAACTAAAACACAGCCCGGACTGACAGACACAGAGACGAAAAACGTGTTAACGGCACGAGAGACAGAACACTACTAAGGAACATTCTGCTTTGCGCTTTTATACCTGCGCAAAGCAGAATGTTCCTTACTTGAATATTTACAACAAACATTATAATAAAGCTGGCGTTATATACAATTCATTGGAAAATAATTTCATTATAATACTAAATTGTTACACTACAATGCTAGTGTACAGTTACCTACGTATAGACATGTGTATGGAGACACACTCAACGTATGTATGTACTCGCAGCTTTGGTTCGTTTTGATTTTATTTAGGTGCACTTTTGCAAGTGGTTCTAGTTAGTAGGAATATCAACTATTTAACCAATGTTTTTAACGAAAATTGAATATGAGAAGTTCCCACATTCATATTTTTTAGATATTACCTCTTTGGTTAGTACGAAATTCCCCAACCCTGACTATTAATATTCCCAATATTCCATGTATCTCTTTCGCTTTTTTCCAGAGCCATCGGCTGCTGATATCTAAAGATTCTTTGTTATTTATGTTCAAGTAATTGAATTTAGTTGTCAATTTACAATGAACAAGTGCGCGTGCCCCCGCAATGTTCTATTTATTGTTTATATTAAGATGATTTGTTCAAATTCTATTTATTATTTATATTACATGAAATATTGGGAATATTAATCGTCAGGGTTGGGGAATTTCGTACTAACCAAAAAGGTAATAACTTAAAAATATGAATGTGGGAACTTCTCATATTCAATTTTCGTTAAAAACATTGGTTAAATAGTTGATATCCCTACTAACTAGCACCACTTGCAAAAGTGGAAAAATTGAACAAAGAACGCTCATGAGATGGCGTAGCGGCCTCGAAATCAGTACTGATCCGTTCTGCTGGTTTGATGATTAATGAAAACATTCTTAATATTCCAATCTTGATATAAATAATAAATAGAATATGAATAAATTCATTTATTAATAAAAAAAATCATTTCCAGTCATGCAGATTCGAACTTAATCCCGTTGAAAAAATTAACATTTTAAATTTACTTACTAAATATTTGGAGGGCATTTAAGATTCGATCCGGTAGAATATAACGTTTTTACTTGTTAATTTTTGAATAATAATAATACATATATGTACAAGAGCAGGCATATTAGCAGGGAATATTACCCATGAATTTTAAAACGCATTAATTAAGATATCTCAGCTAAAAGCCCTTTAATATGCTCCTTTTTTGACAAAAAATTAAAATGTTTAACCTCTTTGGTCACTTTCATATACCATTTTCATATTCATTTCTCCAACCCTGGGGTCGAAATTGTGATTTTTTAAGATTTTAACACCACTTTTGTTCTTCCTGAATTATAAAATAGTTTTAATTAGCAAAAACAACAACGACAATTGCCTCTGGTTACTTTTATATTCGAAAAAAAAATTTCAGTTTCCCAACCTTGGAAGCAAAATTTTAATATTTTGATTTTTTTTTGCCGATGCGAATCATAATGTAATCGAAATTTTGATTGTTTTAGTTCTTGGTACCAATTTTGTTTTTCCTGAATTATAAAATAGATTTAATTAGTAAAAACCACCGTTAGTTGCCTTTTTGGGTGCTTTTTTTTAAATATTAAATTTCCCAACCGCTTCACTTTTTTGTGGATAGTATAAACAGCATAGCAGATAAAAATTTATCATTGTCAAAACCAGACTTCGACGCGTGCAATTAATTTGAATATTTTGACGTGGCAACTGCTAAAATCGATTGCCAACACGGCGTGTGGACCGTATGAATATGTTTAAATATTCTGCAACAAATCTTAAAATACATTGCTGAGCAATAATCTTTTAACACATGCTGTCAAAATCAGATGTCATTTACTGGAAAACAGCACTCTTTCTAAAGGGACGCTACAAAATAAAAATTTAAGAAAGACTACACCAACATTTTGTATTACAAATAATATAATATTAATAGAAGGTAAGTTCTACATGCAATACAAACAGTTTAACACTTTGAAATGACGAAAATTTTATCCAACCCTCTTTGGGTTTGTGCGTTTACACTAATCAAAAATTTGCCTTAAAAAGTGCAACCACTATATGGTAATGAAAAATATGTTGATCCAGATACTACGTGTTTATAAGTAAAACAGTTTCATACAATAACTAACAAATAGTTCCATGGAGTACAATTCCGTTGTAAAGTATTTATCTCCATCAGCACTTATCCGAATTAATAGGGTTTTCACCAGTATTAAGTGGTTACACTTTTTTGGGTAAATTTTTGTTAAGTGTGACCGTACCTTTAGCAATTAGTCTTATTTGCTTACAACCTGATTCTAGGTTACCTTAAATCTAATTGAAAAGCACCTATATTAAGGCGCCTCAAAAATAAATTCACCGTACACCACCGAGTACAACGTATTGTTGCAAGGTGGTTTCGAAAAAAAGGCGAGATGCTCTACCCTATATGTTATCGATTACAAAGCAATGCCAGAAATGTTTTATAAGCAAGGTAATTTTTATATATATTTGTTATACAAAAATATGTATTGTAATATTTGTAACAAAATAAATTTAACTAAAATTTAAGGTGTTTATATATTAAACATTTAACGGCGAAACAAATCTGACAACACTGAATGCTACGATTCATCTTCAAGCTAGAGTTGTGTCACTGAGCTATGAGCTAGTTCAATTGAATGTTTCAGTAAACTGAGTGAAATGAGCGAGTTAATTTCCAATTATAGGAAATGAGTAAAAAATATATTTTTTTCTGCACCGAAATGTGCGTTTCTTCATTAAATATATTCTTAAGACTAACTATCGTATTTTTCTTAGCATCTATTTATAATAATAATTATGTTTAATGTTTCTTTGTTCTAACTCAAAATATGTTTTTCTTTGTTTAGGTTACTAGTACCTTTTTTAACAGTAAAACATGTTTTGAGTTATTTGTATTAAGTTAGAAAAGAGAAAATGTGTTTCTTATCGTTACAATAGTTGTATTTATTATGTTTGTCTTATCTCTAGCTTAGAATAGTTACATTTGAGTTTATGGATTTGTTATCATCTTTTATTACTATCTTAGTTATATTTGAATTTATGGATTTGTTATTACTATCTTAAAATAAGAGATGTTAACTCTCCTAATTCTTAAAAAAACGTCCTCGTTTTAAACTGTATATTGTCTCTGTCGGAGCTTGAGAAGTTCTATTTCATATAATTCGTCGATTTTTTTCCTTTGTGTTTCTATTTTCTTTATCCTGTAGTATTCGCAGAATGTAATCATACCATAAGTTAGTAATGCTAATGTACATAGTCCCAATATGAAATAAAATGTGTATTTGACTGGATGTTCTTAGATGGGTATCAGGAAGGTTGATATTTCTTGGATATTGTTAAATTTGTAATTGCCATTAGATTCTAAGATGCGCATTATTTGTAATTGTTCGTCGTGTTGGTTATGTATGGCATCTTTGAGTGCTTGTTGGTGGTTGTAGTATTGTTTTCCATCTAGATTTGTTGAGTAATTGAATTGTATTAGTTTAGGTCCATTTATTTTTACGTTATTCCAGGTGTGTTCGTAATCTGTAATGATGTTTCCACTTTCGAGTACTTGTAGCGGTGCGTTATTTTCATGTATTACTTCGCATTTGGCTGGCCTGTTTTCTAATACATTAATAGTACAGTTGTCCGGTTTCTTAATTTTGCATATAAAGTTTCCTAGATAATTTTTACATTTTTGATACTTGTAAATTTATTATTGCATTTTGTTATTCTAGAGTCTAGTAATAGTTTTCCGTGCTTAAATGCTAGTGAATACAAATTAAATAGCTTACATTTCGTTTTTAATAATGGGTATTTATAGGTGTTTACAATTGTGTGATGAAAATAAAAACATTAATATCGGCATATTCTAATATATTTATTATAAGTAGATCTAACGCTTCATTAGACACTATTTGTTGAATATCTTTTAAATTTAAAGTTCCGGAATAAAAGTTTCCGTCTTTTGCGAAATTAATCATTGTAGCGATAGAATGTAGTTCGTTGTATACTTCGGTAAGTATTAAATGTTCTGAAATAGATTCGAGGCTAATTCTTTCTAATATTTTTTCAAATTCAGAGTTTATTTTCTTTTGTTTATTATTATTTTCTATTAGCATATTCAATCCTGTCTTGATTTCGATTAGGTCATCGTGGTCAGGTGTTCCTGTAATAAGTTTGAGGGCTGATCCTAGAAAATTGAGTGAACGTTTAGTTCTGGAGATTCTAGGAAGTAGTTGTGACTTCAGATTTTCTTTTTTAGTTATCAACAAATATTCTGCAGAGTTTTGTTCTAAATTATATGCAAATCGTTCTATATTTTCGTAGGGTGTCAAGATTCTAGAAAGGTTTGTCATATGGTATAAGAACGCTGTGTCCTGAAAAACGTATACAGTGTCAGTCTCTATCATTATATATTTTTTGTCTTTTAAGTCTATTAGTCTGTTACTGAATGCGACGGATATATATAATAATATTATTATTCTTTGCATGTTTGTACTCGTATATTATCCTTATGTATAACAATATTTTTGTTTGTAATTATTGTGTTACCTTTATCTTCCTTTACAATGTGTTTTGAGTATTTCCTTACGTTTTTATTGCGTCGGTGCGTTTTGGAGTATATAACGTCCCCTGCTTGGTATGTGATGTTCTTACGATTTTTGTTGTGATATAGAAGTATTTTCTGTTGGTTTATTTCGATTTTTTCTTTAATATCAGGATGTGCTCCCCGGTTAAAAAACACGTCCTCGGGTTTCTCTCCAATGACTGAGTGTATTGTTTTGTTGTATTGTCGAACGGCATTAAAGATTTCGTCTCCTGGTGAAGAATTGTGTTCTTGAGCTAGGACTCTAGTGAGTTCGATCAGCGTGCTATGAGTGCGTTCCACTTGACCGTTTGTTGTTGAATGGTATGTTGGCGTTAGCGTATGCTCAATATGTAGTTTTTCATAAACCTGTTTTACGCATATACTTGATAATGCTGCTTCGTTGTCAGTCATTATGAATCTAGCATTTGGATAGATTTGCGATAGTATTTCTTCGATGTATTTGTGTATGTTTTTCTTATTTGTAATTTCTCGTATATAGCAATATTTTGAGTACTTATCAGTTGTGGTGATGTATGTGTTTCCGTTCATATAAAATAAATCTAAGTGTATGTGTTCTCCCACGTGATTTGGAATCGGTGTTGCTCCAATTGGTTGTTTATTTGGTCTTCTTTCGTATTTGTTTGTAAGACAGATTTCACAGTCTTGTGCTTCTTTTTTACACATGGTGCGTATGGTTGGCCAAAAATACGTTGTCTGTATTGTGTGCTAGTACTATGATTTCTTTTTGTCTATCTATGTTTTCTATATCTTCTGTCATTTTCTGAGCTACTACAATTTTTACATTTGGAAAAGTAGAAATGATATTATCTTCGACGTGGAATAGAGTTTCTTCCTCTATTTTTATAGCATTTGTTACTTTTGTGTTTATTATTTGTTTTAATCTGTCTAATAATTCGTCCTTGGTTGAATAGAAAAGTGTGTGTCGTGCATATGAGAAAATATTTTGTGTAGATATTTGCACTAAGTTATCTGTGTTATAGTGAATAATTATTTGATTCTTAAATGCATTTAATGGTTGTTTCACGCGTTTCAATTTTTCGATTGGCGAACTTTGTGCTGAATGTTGTGAACAACTCGAAGTATTATTAATCTGTTGACGTGACAATGCGTCAGCGACGACGTTTTGATTTCCTGGTTTATATACTAATTTAGCGTCATATTCTTCGATGAAATTTTTCCATCGTTTCAATTTTGTGTTGGGATTTTTATCAGATTTAGAAAAAATAAGTGACTGGTGGTCCGTGGAAATGGTTAAGTCTGCTATACCGTAAAGGTAATTTCTTAATTTTTGAAGTGGCCAAACGATCGCAAGAAGCTCTTTTTCGTTTGTGCTATAGTTTTGTTCGGTTTGGTTAAGGGTTCTAGATATAAATGAAATAGGTTTCTTATTCTGAGAAAGTATAGCTCCTATTGCAAAGTTGCTTGCATCAGTCGTTAGTTCGAGGGGCTTGTTGAAATCTGGTTGAAATAATTCGACTTGTGCTTGTAACATATCTTCAATTTTCTCTATCGCTTCGAGTGCTGGTTTATCTAGATTAATTAATACTTTTGTGCTTTGCTTTTTGTTTATACCGCCATTGTCTCCGCGTAAGAATGTAGTAAGAGGTTTCACTATTGAAGCGAAGTTTTGTACAAATTTCCTATAATAACTAGCTAGTCCTAAAAATGACCTTAATTCTTTTAAATTTTTAGGTATTGGATAATCCTTTATTGTTTGGATCTTATTAGGATCTACAGTTATTTTATTGTGTTTGATTACGTGACCAAGATATTCTACTGAGTCTTGGAAAAAATGTGATTTCTCGTCAGAAATTTTCATATTTGCATTGTGTAATGCGTTTATTATTATTCGAATGTGCTCCATGTGTTCTTCAGGCGAAGAAGAATATATAAGCATGTCGTCGATATAAACGTAAGCGAACTTACCAATATATGGACGCAGAATATCATCTATACATCGCTGAAATATAGAAGGTGCGTTTTTTAAGCCGAATGGCATTCTAAGAAATTCGTATTTTGCTCCATTCACACTGAATGCAGTCTTTTCTCTGTCTGATTTTTTATCAAGATTTGGTGAAATTCTGACTCTAAGTCTAGTGTTGTAAACACTTTTGCTTTACCTAAATTTTGAATAGTCATTGCTACATCTGGGATAGGGTACCTGTCAGTTATAGTCTGAGCATTAAGCTTTTGAAAATCTATTACCAAAAGTTTTTTTGGTTTCCCTTCCTCATCTGTGCCGTTTTTTGCAACGGTCCATACTGGAGAGTTGTATGGGCTTTTGCTAGGTTGTATTATTTGGTTGTCTAATAATGTTTGAATTTCTTTATTTATAAATTCATTGTCTGCTTTTGGATACGGGTACAGTTTCACCCAAATAGGATCTTCTGATTTTGTCCTAATTGTAGCTTGTACAGTGGTTGTAAAAGGCAGAATTTTGTTGGTTTTGTCATTTATTCTCATTATATTTTCAATTTCATTTTTATATTTGTCATTATTGACTGTGTAATTCACTTTTTGTTCGCTAATTTCTTCTTTTCTTTTAAATTTATACGTGATTTTATACTCAAATAAGCTAATTTCTGCTTTTATGGCTCTGAGACCATGTTCCCCGAGAAGCATATCGAACTCTTCTAAGGCTTCAGTTTCGAAAAATACTAAATTATGGCCTAATAGTGTAATAATTTTTTTTGCTTTCGTTAAAGAGTATCCGTGAAGCGTTTTTACCTTAACTGGTTTTATTGGAATAGATTTTCTTATGTTGCACTTAGAACTAATATAATTGTTTGTCGCACCTGTGTCGATTAATATATTAACGGATTTACCTGTTGTTTCGCAGTGCCTCTGTAGACATGGCAATCCGTTTATTCGCCTAAAAAAGCGCTGCCGGTTTCGTAAGTATCTTCGGTGTGTGGTACAAGTGATTGTATATCTTCATCTCTCGTCTGGTTTACTCGTTGAACTTTTTTCGGATTATAATTTTTTGATGAAGGCAGTCTATACCTTTTTGTTGGTTGTTGCTCCCTTCTGAATGGGTTGTATTGCTGCTGTGGAGAATATTGTGTTGAAGGTCTAAATTGTTGCGAACTATCCACTTCCATGGGTTCCTGCCGTGGTTGATGATTAAATTGAGCTTGTACATTGGGATTGTACCTCCTTCTATCGTTGTGGTCCAAAGTTTGGTTTTTGGTTGTATAGTTGTGTTGTAGCCAGTGTGTCGAACTGCATATTTGCGTTGTCATGGTATATAGTGCTTGCGATTGCAAATGCAGTTTCTAGGTTCTTTGGATGATGGCTATATAATGTACCGCTTGTATATTTGCTGTTAAATCCTGTGATGAATGTACGGACTGCTTCCTGATTTGCATATTCCGCCATGGATGCAGATCCCTTATCACCTGACATCTCTATCTTCGAAACTGCGAGGTTCAGTGCTTTGCTGATTTTGCTGTGGAATTCTGAGAGTGTTTGTCTTTCCTGTTTATGTTTCTTCATTTCCTCGAGAAGTACGTATGATGGTCGTTGATCTGCGTAAGTGTAGTCAAGCCTGTTAATTATAGAATAAAAGTTCATCTTGGTGTTGTGGTTGATGAGGATGTCTGCTGCTTCTCCAATTTTTGAATGCAGTATCGTGAATGCTGTGTAGTAATTTGGGTGGTTGGAAAATTGTTTGATATTTTCCATGAATGTCCATGCCTTTTTCCGCCAGGATCTATATTGGTTTTTATCCCCACTGAAGCACGGTATGGCTTCGAATGTTTTTAAATTTATCTGAGTTGCATCAGTTATATTTGGTGTGAAGTCACTATGTTGTTCCTGCGTAATGATTTTGTGGGGAGATCGTTCCGCCTCCAGTGTATTTACCTTCAACTGAGTATTCTGTAGAGTTTGTGTGCGTACCTCTATTTGTGCTCGTAAAGCTGCGATATCTTGATTCATTGTGTCGTTGTCTTTTCCCATAGATCATAGGGAAGTGAATAATTTCTGCCGTTTCTGACGTTGGTCCAGCGTGGTAATTTCTCACTTTTTCAGAGAATGGTTTGCTTTTCTTCAAAGCCGTGGAATTTTTATTTAAATATCTTGAATGTCAAGAATATTTGGCTGTAGTTAAGAGTTTAGACCGGCTTGAGCAACCAGTTAATTTCCAATTATAGGAAATGAGTAAAAAATATATTTTTTCTGCACCGAAATGTGCGTTTCTTCATTAAATATATTCTTAAGACTAACTATCGTATTTTTCTTAGCATCTGTTTATAATAATTATTATGTTTAATGTTTCTTTGTTCTAACTCAAAATATGTTTTTCTTTGTTTAGGTTACTAGTACCTTTTTTATCAGTAAAACATGTTTTGAGTTATTTGTATTACGTTAGAAAAGAGAAAATGTGTTTCTTATCGTTACAATAGTTTTATTTATGATGTTTGTCTTATCTCTAGCTTAGAATAGTTACATTTGAGTTTATGGATTTGTTATCATCTTTTATTACTATCTTAGTTATATTTGAATTTATGGATTTGTTATTACTATCTTAAAATAAGAGATGTTAACTAGCGCTCACTACAATAGATGATTTTAGCTCAGTACTGAGCTCTCTTGTTTCAGAGCGCTTTTGCTTAAGAGCTAAGCGGTTTTGATAATTGCTATTGTCATATTTGTAATGACACCACAGTTTCTTAAGCGGCATGGCCACACATCAAACTGATGCTTCAAACTTGTGTATGTGTTGGTAAAATTCAGTTTGAGAGTGAAAATCTAAATTGTTTTGATATTCTTCAAACTCGCATCAAACCATACGTGTCAGTTTTTTTCACTAACACTATCATAGAAAAGCAGAGTTTGAAGCGTCAGTTTGATGTGTGGCCATGCCGCTTTAATATGCTGCCACACAAATATAAATACGTCATCGTATATGATATGATGCCAATGCCTACAGAGCCAATCTTTATGTATAGAACATTTTTACAATAAAACTGATGCGATGAAACAGTGTTTTGAAATATACCAGTCTATGTGAATGGTTATTATAAGTGTAATATCCACCAATATATATATATATATATATATATATATATATATATATATATATATATATTTATATTGTGACGAGCAAAAGTTGTTGTACGCGTTTTTGCGTCAATAGAACCAGCGTTTATTTTTAGATTTATTATATTATTGAAGTTGAAAGTGATTTTGGTTGAATGAATTAGATTTAGTTCTTATGATAAATGAATTAGAGTTATTTTTGAATCGAATTGTATTTAGTTTATATTAGGGACATAATCCAATTTGTTTACGCACCGTGAAGTCGCCGTTAAGTTAAAGTAATAAATTCTTTCATACAATGTAATTACATACGTACATACATATGTGCAATCTATGTGTAACTCTAGTGTATAACTCTAGTTGATTATCAGTTTTTGTAATATTTGATACCGGTTTTGCGTAGAAACAAGTAAAAGAAACCAAAAACGCTGTTCTAGCTGCTGTACGTATATCGTGCATAAATATATACACATATACGTACGTACATGCCGGTTTGCATAAACATGCACACCGCTTGCTGCAGCCGACGCTATCATATATTTGCATTTATTTACATACAACCATATGGTTACAACCATATACAACCATATGGTATACATATTATTTCAATGTCATACGTACATATGTATGTATGGCCATACATACATATGTACGTATGACATTGAAATAATTTTGTGTGATCTTTATTATTGATTTTCTGAATTTTGTAAAATATTTTGTTGGCTCTATATATTTACCAACGGTTCTTTATAATTGTTATAGTTGTTAAATTTATATACCAAACATTGTAATATTTTATTCCACCCATACACTCATGACAGTGCTCATGTGTGTCTGCTGTGCACAAGTATAAAAGGCGGCACTTTGTTGAACAATGATCAGTTCCTGAGCAGCCGGAGAACGGATTTATGCGAACTCAGCGTCTGGTGCTTGGTGCAGTGGAATAATAATGTATTTTCGGAAAATGAATTGATGGAAAGGGTTAGTATTGGTTACGTCTTCGGTTAGATCGGGTTGTTTTACTCTCTAATAATTGAAATTGGAAATCAGTGAAATATTTAATAAAATAAAGTGTATGTTATCTTTCAAATTTAATTATCCTTATGGGTTGTTTTTCATTCGGCGCAGTTGGTCGCGGAGCGATTTAAATTCTTTTGGTTGAAGTCAAGAAGTCCTTAATTGGCGCCCGTGCAGGGACCCGCCAAAGAATAAAATATTGTGAGGAGTCCTTTATAAAAAATAAAAATTAATAAAAAAAACGTTTCCGTGATTCCTACGGGACCCTCCAGGAGCGAAATTAAAAAATTTAAAATAATAATAAAAACAGTTTTGAAACTTTTCAGCGATTGCTACGGGACACTCCAGAAATAATAATTATAAATATATCAAATAGTAAAGTGATAATTATAGTACGGACCTTCCGTGTGAACAAAAAGGGTTTCTGCTTGACCGCGTGTGGAGCCAAGACTCACTGTAATTTTTTGCTTTATACTATAAGTAAAAAATAACTTAAAATAAAAAGTAAAAAGGTTTTGAAAATTAGTAAAAATAAAAGTAAGGGAGAAAAAAGAAAGGAAATATTTTTAAAGAAGATCTTGTAAAAAAGTTGAAATAAAAAAGTTTCTTTTAAAGAAAAAAAGAAAAGATAACGAAATAAGAAGTGTTGTGACCATTGAAGACTTTCCAGGTAAGTGATTTCATTTTTCTTGTCAGCACCATGGAAAAAGTTAGGAAGACTATAACCACCTTGACCGGAGCCATGAACTGTCATGGAAAAGGTCAAGTCCGTAGAAAATAGAATGGCTAAAATCGAAGACAGGAATAGATAGTAGTGTGATGGAACAAGTTGCTAGTATGTTGGAAGCTCTAGAAAATGAACAGGTTCTTTCAGCAGGACCCATCGTCATGGGAGAAGGACCCCTCCAACGGACACGAACTGAGGAAGATTTAAAGGGGATAAGTCACCTCCCCGACAATGTAAAAGAACTGCGATCCTTTGACGCCAACCCTACCCAGTACATATCTTGGGTCCACTTTGTTGAATCGATTTTGAAAGACTTCGAGATTGTTAGGGAAAAACCTATCTACCGCGCCATAGTACAAAGTATTCGACAAAAGGTAGTGGGCGCTGCGGATACTGCTTTGGTATCCTACAACATATTTGACAGTGACTGGATTAAAATAAAAAGGGTGGTCTTCCTTCACCATGCCGACAAGTACAAGGATTCCCAGGTGAATCACCAAGTTTCATCTTCTATTCTATATATAAAAATTAATGTTTGTATGTCTGCGTGTTCTTGATAGAATAGTAAACTATGCATTTGATCATGCCATGATCTTTAGCAAAGTTGTTGCGCATGAGCCGACGGAGATTTTTAAGTTGGTGCGATTAATTTCCGATAGTTGGCGCCACTGAAAATTAATTAAAATGTATTGAATCGTAAGCTATGCACTTGATCATGTTATGATCTTTAGCAAAGTTGTTGAGCATGAGCCGGCGAAGTTTTCTAAGTTGGTATGACGAATTTCCGACAGGTGGCACCAATGAAAATTACCCAAAATTAATTAAACGTAAATTGCGCATTTGATCATGCTATGATCTTTAGCAAAGTTGTTGCACATGAGCCGACGGAAGTTTCTAAGTTGGTGCGATTAATTTCCGATAGATGCCACCACTGAAAATTTATTAAAATGAATTGAATCGTAAGCTATGTATTTGATCATATGCTGATCTTAAGCAAAGTTGTTGTGTACGAGCCGACGGAGGTTTCTAAGGTGGCGCGACTAATTTTCGCCAGGTGGCCCACTGAAAATTTCTCAAAATTAATTGAATCGTAAACTATGCATTTAATCATGTGTTGATCGGACAAATACCAGATAGGTTTCGTCATATTAAATTCATCATTTCATTAATAATATTTGGTATACCTCATTCCACAAAAAATAAATTAATTGCATATTTGTGTAATGTCTTTCCTTCAAATTTACTTTAGTTGGTGCCGCAGCAATTCGCGCAGGGTACAGCTAGTTAATTATAAAAAAATTAAAAAAAGAATCATACAGTGAAGACACTGATAAGGCTCCTGTGGAGACTTACACTAATACATCGCTCCATATATTCATACTCGGGTTAAAACGGGATCTATCACGGATGATCATTATTCAGCGCCCGAAAACGCGTCCTTACATTCGAAAACGGTTCCCACGGTGAACGAATCAACATCTATGGTGGGGGAAATTTTATGGAGGCAAGCCATAAAAAAAAAAGCCTGCCTTACATAGAATATCCTTCAGGGAACAAAATAACGTTAACATTTTTAATCGACACGGGCTCGAACAAGAACTTTTATGGTCCATCGTTGTCCAGAGGTAGTATAGCTCTGGATAACCCATTAGTAATAGGAACAGTAGGAGGGAACGTCACCATTAACAGGAAGGTGACAGGAAAGTTTTTTAGGTTTTTAGGTCTCAATGAAACAATCACCTTCTATGTTTTGTCAAATTTGGGAACATTTGACGGAATTCTCGGCGATGATACACTGAAGGAGTTCGGAGCTGTGGTGGATCTTGAGAGAAACGTTTTGAGTTTGAAACACGATAAAGTGATTGCATTGAAAGAGAAGTTTTCAAGCGAAACAAATTACATCTTAAATGAAGATACGTCACCAAAAATAAGATATATGATAGATCAACTCGTGATCAAGTACAACTTCCTTTTCGGTCCATTGGATGGCAGTGAACTGGCATCCACGAATAATTGGGCGGAAATAAGGACAAGTACGGATGAGCCAATGTACACGAGAAGCTATCCGTACCCTGTCTGCATGAGAGAAGAAGTAGATAGAGGAGTTACTTTCTGAAGAAAGAGTCCTTATAATTCCCCAATCTGGGTAGTGCCGAAAAAACTAAAGCCTAACAGCGAGAAGCAACATCGAATGGTTGTCGATTTCAAACGACTTAATTCGGTGACGATCTCCGACACTTACCCCTTTCCTGACATAACCAGTACGCTGGCTAGTTTGGGAAATGCAAAATATTTCACTACGATTGACTAATGTCAGGTTTTCACCAAATTGCCATGGAACCCAAAGATATCCCGAAAACAGCATTTTCTGCGATAAGTGGGAAATTCGTGTTTCTAAGACTACCTTTTGGCCTAAAAAATGCTCCGGCCATATCCCAGAGGATGATGGACGACGTCCTTAGAGAATATATAGGGAGAATTTGCTATATGTATATCGATGATATTATCGTAATCGGGAAAACTATTGAGGACCATGTGAAGAATGTGGATACCGGATTTCCTAGGCTCCTTGGGCAAAATTTAAGTTTAATCTCGAAAAACCCAATTTTTTTAAGAGAAGAGGTTGAGTTTCTAGGTTACGTTGTGGGAGCAAATGGGATAAAACCTAAACAAAACAAGGTAAAATCTATAGAGAATTTGCTGCCTCCTTCGAACCTCAAGGATCTAAAAAGTTTTCTAGGAATGCTAGTCAGTCAAAGAAGATGCGTATAATTTTAGATAATGAAGCCAAAAAGGCATTTGAAAAAACCACATTTGAAAAACAATGTTGTCAACAGCCGAAGTGTTAACTTTCCCCGACTTTGAAAAACCCTTCAATCTAACCACGGATGCATCTAATTTGGCCATTGGGGCAGTGTTGTCACAAGGGGACCTTGGTAAGGACAAGCGAATAGCTTAAATCTCCCGGTCGCTTACCAGAACGGAAGAAAATTATGCAACAAACGGGAAGGAGATGTTAGCAATTATTTGGGCACTTGACAATCTCAGGAATTATTTGTATGGGACAAGAAAAGTTAGAATATATACCGACCATCAGCCTCTTACGTTTACCTTAGGAAATAGAAACTTCAATGCAAAACTATAAGATGGAAAGCGCGTATTGAAGTATATAACCACGAGTTGATTTACAAGCCTGGTAAATCAAACCACGTGACTGATGCACTTTCCAGATTGCCTGCTTCAAACCACTTACACAACTCCCCCACGGATACAGCGAGTAAAGGGAGATTCGAACACGAGGGCTCGGACAGCCTTCGGAGGCTGTTCGCGTTCAAATTATAATAGGCCAGGAAACCGACATAACAGCGGTTGAACAATCTCACCGTGGATATACCAGACACTTTATTTCTTCAAAACAATGGGATAGGTCAACACGTTACCACATTGAAGGAGAGACTGCAACCTAATATTGTAAACGGTATTAAAATTCCAGGAAATCTACTTGGGGAAATGCAGGAAATTTATATTGACCATTTTTCCACATATAAGATACGACTTACTCAAAAAATGGTAACATATATTACCTCAAAGCAATGTGAAATTCTTCACATGGATATTATGGAAATCCAAGGACAGAAATTCGTGACATGCATTGATAAGTTCACAAAATTTGCGAAGTTTTTTAATATAAAGGATAGGTCGTTACTGCAAGTGAGAAAGAAGTTAATTAAGATTTTACGTTTTTTCACAGCTCCTAGGATCCTTGTCACGGACAATGAAAGTAGATTCATTAGTCCATTAGTATAGACATTCATTAGATCGCTGGGAATCCAGTTGTATCTTCCTTCTTCTCAGCGCAGCGAGTTTAACTGGCAGGTCGAAGGACTGCACTCAACCATAATTGAAGTTTATAGATTTATAAAAACATAGTATCCAAGTTAAATATAATAACACAACCCATTCGGTGACAAACAAGAGATCCCGAGAATCGTAAACTATGTATTCCCGAGAATCGTAAGCTATGTATTCCCGAGAATCAAAGGAGCAAATTGCAAAAATCTACTTTCTGAACAAGCAAAAGCTAATAAAGACCTCAGACACCTTTTAAGACTAAACATGGCTGCTCGTAATGCAAAAACGAATATAAAAAGGCAAAGCCCGAGAAAATATAGAAGGGGGACAAGATATACGTAGCTATAAAAACAATTAAGAGTAAGAATAAAGCCTTATATAAAAAGAAATTGTTGCGAAAGATAATAGGGTAACGGTGCTGACAAGGAGTGGAAGAAGAATTCACAAACAACGTATTAAAAATTTGTTCACCCAATTCAAAAAAGAAAAATCTCCTTGAGCAAGAACTATGAGGGCACACAATCGTCTCATACATATAATTAATAAAAAATTTTTTCCTCTCTCTTTTTTTTCTCCTCAAATTCGCTGGGGTTCGAATCTCCATGGGTACCATGAGGACTATAATATTGAAAATATATACATACATAAATATACTATATATATAAATAAATTAAAAATATATAAATATAAAAAAAATATATATAATTAAAATAAATTTAAGGAATTCAAAAATGAAGTTAAAGAATAAGCATATCCTTAAACAAATGGGTCCAAAAATTCTAGCGGTCAGCGTACTATTACGCAGGGGCTCAAATCTCCTTGGGCACCATGAGAACACAGGGTATTGCTTGAACTTAAACAAGGAATAGAATATATATATATATATATATATATATATATATATATATATATATATATAGGAATATAAAAGAACGTACAAAAACAAAACAAGTAAAAACGTTATATTCGACCGGGTCGAATCTTAAATACCCTCCAAATATTTAGTAAGTGAATTTGAAATGTTTAACTTGGTGGGACAGAGTTCCTTTATATAATATCGTACGTCAACGCCGACTAAAGGGGGCGGGGTTCAAAAATATACAATATCATGTTTTCCACAGACGAACGTATGGGCATTGCTAGACTGTCTTAGACTTCATCACAATTCTCTTTGGAGGGCATAAAAACTGTATTTTGGCGGGGTCGCTCTGGCAAGGGCTGTGGGGGAAACATTTCACCTTTGTCATAAAACTCTAAAAATAAATGCTTGGGATAATTATATACAAAATTAAAATTTCTTTTTTTTTGATAGGGTCATTTAGAGGGCAAAGGGGGAGAGGGGGTAGAGCAGAAACCAGTAGACATAAAACTCTAAAAATAAATGCTTGGGATGATTATATACAAAATTTAAAACAAAAAATTTTTTTTTTTGGTAGGGTCATTTAGGGGGTAAAGGAAGAGGGGATGGGGGGGTAGGGCAGAAATCGGCAGTCATAAAACTCTTAAGATAAATGCTTGTGATGATTATATAAAAAATTTAAAAAAAAATTAATTTTTTTTGGTAGGGTCACTTAGGAGGCAAAGGAACAGTGGGGAGGGGTAGGGCAGGAATCGGCAGTCATAAAACTCTAAAGATAAATGCTTGGGATGATTATATACAAAATTAAAAAAAAAAATTTTTTTTGGTAGGGTCATTTAGGGGGCGAAGGGGAAGGAGGAGGTAGGGCAGAGTAGTACCAGGTTTTGTCTCAGCTTCGTCATTAAAGCTTAAAAGTGTTATTTTTAAGGAATGTAGGCTTACGTAAAACACTTTGTTAAATTTTTATGCTATTTTTGCCTATAATAACGCTCACTGAAGTGGGCGGGGTCAAAAAATATTTTTATTTTATTTAATGGCTCCAAGTTTAAGGCGTTGGACCGTATTTGACATAAAAATATATCATTTGCTTAACAAAATAACCAAAAAACTTTAAAAAATATGTTGTTTTTTCTGGGTTGGTTCAGTTCCTCTTAGGGGAACTTTTTTCCCCCTTGCCCGATTTAGCCCATCTTCGAACTTAACCTGCTCTAAGTTTTAAAATATATTTATGCCAAATTTCAAGAGTCT
Organism: Linnaemya tessellans; assembly: GCA_951800035.1. NCBI lineage: Eukaryota > Metazoa > Arthropoda > Insecta > Diptera > Tachinidae > Linnaemya > Linnaemya tessellans. The sequence goes on along the minus strand of OX637533.1, from coordinate 64,000,651 downwards.
AGCTCTTTTCGTTTGGACTGAATCGTGATTTCCACAGACGGACGGACGGACGGACGGACATGCTCAGTTCGTCTTAGATTTCATCACTGATCAAGAATATATATACTTTATGGGGTCTGAGATGGATATTTCGATGCGTTACAAACGGAATGACAAAGTGAATATACCCTCCAAATTCTTTTTTGGAGGGTATAAAAAGGAATTTATATAACAGTTAAATTAAATTAGCACTTTTATTCAAATAACGTGCTTTATAGGAAGCATATACAGCTCTCAACCGGTACGGACGTGTTTGTGATAAGCTCGCAAAATATTCGATTTTAATCAGCAATAATAAACGCATTTCACAAAATCAAATAATAATAAAAATACGACAAATATACTGTCACCAAAATTCATCTTCTATCTAGCAAAAGATAAAATTATAAGCCTAGAAATAATAATAAAATTAAACCCCAAAACATTGTTTTAGTTACATACCAATACATTTTTACATTAAAAACGATACTCATTGCTTAAAGAGAAATAAATTATACAACAACACCCACGACAACAACCACAGTGTTAAATCGTAATAAACAAAATATATAAAAATTTTCTCGGCACTCAGTTTGATATACTAAACACAAACAAATATAACAGATCGATATTTTACAAAAAATGCTACAACACCCAGGACAACAAACACAGTGTTAAATCATAATAAATAAAATAAGTAGAAATTTTTCTCGCACTCAGCTTGAAATACTAAAACACAAACAAATAAACAGATCGATTTTTTTACAAAAAAGAAAACTTTATCACTAAATATTAACGACATATAAACTTTGCTTAAAGTTCTTAACAAACTTAATGTATAATTTAAGAAAGAAAAACACGTCTGGTGCCAAAATCTCAAAAAGAAACGCAAACAAATCCGGCAAAAGCAATATCAATTTACAAACAACTCTTACAAAAATGGATACTAATACTCAAGAGTGTCAAACTGCCAGCAAGACTCCCTCTCGCAGCCGTCTAGGAGAAAGCTTATTTAATTCTCATCAGGTTAATTCTCGCTACACCAGCAATGACTCACCTTTTAAGATCATCAATGTCATGGATAAACGCATTGAAAAACTTACTGAGCAGATTGGAAAGGTTATGGAGAAAAAACTTAATGAGTATAAGGTCGAACCCTTAAACGACCTGGATAACAGGTTTAAGGGCATGAAGTCTGAGATACAAGAGATATCTCAAAGAGTTTCTTACTTAGAAAAAACCGCGGTTGAGACGAAATATATGCAAGAAGAAATTGTACATTTAAAAGCACAAATAAAACAGCAGGAAAATAACACTGTTGCCAGCGAGATTCGATTAAATGAAATCCCGTTTAAGGAGAATGACAACTTAACACATATATTTGGCACCATATGTAGTTCAATTAATATTTCGGTTCCGGCGATCAAATTTATTTATCGCCTACAGAACAACAATAATAAACGCGACAGGAATTCAAGGGATGCTGTAATCATAGTGAAGATGTGGTCTCCTTACAACAAGAACTTTCTTCTAAAATCAATAGCAAATTTTAAGAAAAGTAATAGAAGCTTCGTATTTACGCTTGACCTGCTAGGCTTTAATTCCAACAATAAATTCTTCATTAACGAAAATTTAACGAAAACTAATTTCCATATATTTCGAGCCGCAAATCGCATTAGAAGGCAAAGACTTTTACACAGTGTTTTTACCATGCGCGGAATCGTATATATTAAAAGAAGTGCAGATGATAATATCATACGAATTGATGACATCGGACAATTATATGAGCTTTTTCCAGTTTCTGAAAACTCTGCCTCCGCTAGCCGTAATAATATTTGAAGCAAATGTTATACTCTGTTCTCTTTTTCTTTATTTAATTTTTAGTTTATGTTTTGATTTAAATATGAATATCTCCTTTTTATACCAAAGAGTAACATTTTACACACTTTTTATTTTTTCTTTTTATGATTGCGTTGCCAGAACTTCAATTAATTATGTTCAATTTTAGTAGGCATAGTTCTGAAGACTGTGTATATAACATGATCAGAGTTCTTTCCAAGCTAAGGACTGGTCTAAAGATCGTTCACATTAATGCACAAAGTTTGGGAAAGAAAATGGACGAATTTAGATTTCTTTTCATTTCATCGGGTATTGATGTAATTTGTGTTTCTGAATCTTGGTTCTCGATGGGCATACCAGATAAGGTTTTCAACGTACTAGGTTTTACGCTTTTTCGTTCTGATAGGAAAACTATTGTTAATGGCATTGAAACTGCTGCTAAAGGGGGTGGGGTTGCAGTGTACATCCGTGAGAGTATACCCTGCAAAATTGTGTTGAAAAACGACATTGACAGCCCAATCGAGTATCTTTTTCTTGAAATTTCTGGCCCCGATAGGAAGAAATTATTGCTAGGTAGCGTATATAGACCTAATAACAGCATAAATTTTGATAATTTCATTAACATTTTGGAAGAAATTTCTGTGCAATACGAGGATATAATTATAGCTGGCGACTTTAACAATAATTTGCTAGTAGAAAATGATTTGATTACGCCAATTATAACTTTGGGTCTTTGCGTGGTCAACTCTAACATGCCCACACATTATTATAACACATCTAGCAGTCTGATCGATTTAATATTTGTCAACCAGATATCTAGGGTTCAATTATATGACCAATTATCTGCGTCGGTGTTTTCTAAACACGACTTACTTTTTTTAACATATGATTTTTCTACTTTTAGGGGCGAAACATGTTTCGCATATCGCGATTTAAAAGATGTCGACAACGCTACTTTAAATCACTTTGTAGATAACATCTCCTGGGATCAGATTTACACCCTTGATAGCGTTGATGATCAGCTCTCTTATATTCAGGGTAATGTTAGTTATTTATTTGACCTGTGTGTTCCTCTAAAGACCAAACGTATCAAATACAATCAACCGCCGTGGTTCAGGGCAGAAATAAAATCTCTTATACGGGAACGTGACGAAGCCTATTCACATTGGAAACGATTTAGATCAGAGGACTTGAAAGCATTACATGCATATGCTAGGAAGAAAGTCACAAAACAGATACAGTTAGCTAAGTCAATGTATTACCGTAGGAAATTTTCATCTGCGGTTGGTAGTAAAGCTAGATGGAAGCAAATACGCGAAATTGGATTGGGACGTGATGAATTGTTCAAAAATCCTGATGTTGATGTTAATTTTCTTAACAGAAAGTTTGTCAACATAAGTGTTCCTTCCCCAACAATGAACATTTATGAGGATTTTTGCTATGTCTCAGTAGAAAACTCTTTTAGTTTCCGCGGTGTATATCAGTTTGAAGTGCTTGAAAGTTTCTTCGCAATTAAATCGAATTCGGTTGGCATGGACAGTATTAACCCAATCTTTTTAAAAATGTTAATCTTTAGGATTCTACCTTTTATTACGCACATGTTTAATAACATTATTACGAAATCGACGTTTCCTACAGCGTGGAAAATATCTAAAATAATTCCCATTCCCAAAAGCAATAATGAGTTTCGTCCGATATCTATTCTACCGTTTTTATCTAAAGTATTTGAAAATATTATGTGCAGACAAATGAGGGAATATTTGTCTAATAAAGAATTGATGTGTGGAAAACAGTCAGGTTTTATGAGGGGCAGAAGTTGTACAACAGCTTTAGCGGACGTAATAGAAGATCTTAGATCCAAACTTGATGCGAATATGGTGGCATTTTTGATTCTTTTGGACCACAGTAAGGCGTTCGATACGGTTGACCATTCGATCTTGGTGCAAAAGCTACAAAAATTATTTTATTTTTCAGGGACGGCCTGTAATCTTATATCCTCGTACCTTGATGGCCGATCTCAGGTAGTAAAGTTTAATAATAATATATCACAGCCACTTACTGTTAATAGAGGTATACCACAAGGCTCTATACTCGGACCCCTCCTGTTTTGCATTTATATTAATGAATTACCTGATATTGGTATTAGCAGTAAGATACATATGTATGCTGATGACGTGCAAATTTATAACTTCTGTTGCGTTGATAATATTAATCTCTGCACGGATATTATAAACAATGATTTGGACAAAATATCTATTTGGGCTAGCTCGAACGGCTTACACATTAACCCATCAAAATCTAAATGCATTTTTCTCTCCAAATCTAAGAGAACTTTTGACATTGCCCCAATAAAATTTGACAATAATAGTATTGAGCATGTTAGATCAGCTTCTAACTTGGGAATAATTTTTAATGATAGACTTACCTGGACGGATCATATTAATACGGTCGTTGGTGGTGTGTATGGCAAACTCCGTGCTTTGTGGGCAATAAAAGACTCGACGCCATTTGCCATACGTATGCTTCTAGCAAAATCGTATCTGATTCCATCGCTTTTGTATGGTTGTGAAATCTACGCCAATTGTGATTGTGTGGACTTACGCAAACTTAATGTCGTATATAATAACATTGCACGTTATATATTTCAAAAAGGTCGGCGAGATCATATTTCCGCATTTTCTAACATGATTTTTCAAATAACAAAACAACCGCCTTATTTATACAACAGAATTAGTTTTGCTAGATCTCAACGTGGTAGAAACATAATTCAACTAAAATTCAAGAGCCTTTTATCACAGCGACAGTTTTTGATATATACAACCAGTCTTTGGAACTCCTTACCAAATTATATTCAAAAAATAGGCAACGCAACTTTGTTTAAAAAGGAGGTAGCTAAGTTATTTAATCCAACTTCGTAAATTTATTTTTACCTAAGGACTTTGTGTGTTATAACTAGATTAACTTTAAAGTTCCTTTTGTATCTTTTTTCTTAGTTCAAACTATTGTTTTTTGTAATACTATAACTACTTAATTATAATAGGAGTATATTATTTTATTATTTTGTGACAAATCACATTTATTTTTAAAACTTTATTATGTTATCGCTTATTTTATCTACATATGTACGCAAGTTGCTTGATCACTAGCACTGTCATTTATAAGATATATTAATCTTGTTGTGCTAGAAAACACTTATATTAAATAAAATAAAATAAATATATAAATAGAGTCATTTGCTGATGATGCGCTCGAACAATTTGCGTACAGGCTTAAAGGCGCAATGGTTGCACCTCTTGAGTCATGAGCAATTAGATGCACGTTTAACATGATTCCATAAAAACATTTTTTAACTTAAAAATAGAAGAATAATAATGATAGCAAAAAGTACAAGAAGAATAATGGATTTTCGGAGATAACAGGAACCTGCCTGTAAGTAGGGCAGACCGCGCCTTAGTAAGTTGTGGGAGGCACGCCCGCTCTTGACTGAAAAGGAATCATACGATCCCTCCAAGGCAAGTTCGTGGAAAGCGCCATATACATAAGAAAAAAAATGTGGAATTTAAGGAAATATTAAAAGAACCTAATTACTAACACAAACAAAACAAAAAAATATATCTACTAACCAAACAAAAAAGAAATTAAATATAAGAATCCATATAAGAAATAAAAATAAATAAATAAAACAAAAGAAAGAAAAAATGGGTGAAGGTATCCACCGGTATTCCACTATATCATCACATATTTAGAAGAAGAAGAGTACTTTTAAACATCTTTTTAATTCTCTTTTCAGTATAATCTAAGATATGTATTTCATAATAATTACTTTTATAACTTTCAAATTCGTGGCCCCCGGTGACGTGATACAAGTATATCATTACGAAACACCAGTAGTATCGCTGAAAACTGGCAACTGATGGATAGTGGAAGGAAATTTTAAGCTAGTACTATACTTAATAGATTTAGATAAGTATATAGCAACCTTGACCAACATATCATACACTGCTCAAAATCAAATCACACGAAGCAAAAGCAAAGAATTCATTCTGAAGAGCTCCTTCGTCAATAGATTGAATTGGGTCAGCGTGGAAATGAGTGGCTGGAAATCCTGATGCCGCAGATTGGAATTCAATACTCGTAAGTCAGATAACAATAATAACGAATAATACAAAATAAATAACAATACAAAATAAATAATAATCTCCAACAAGAAACGGGTCGTATCGTGAAAAAGATCAATGAGGTTGTTGCAAGAATAAATAATGTGACGAATGGCAAGGATTTAAACCAAATCGAGCAAATTACCATTAGCTAATTATTGGTTTTGAGATTATGAGGTAAAAGAGATCATCCCAGCTTTTCAGTTGGCAAAACAAGGAATCGTCAACACAAACTTACTGAATCAGGAAGATATAAATAACATCATAGATGAACTAGAGACGCTTCCTTATGGCAACGTAATGAAGCCATAGAATATGGGACACCTTCAATCTACACTAATGGATAACTTTTTTTTTTATCTTGGACCAGCACTCAGGGAATGACCCTATATATGCAATGCATTGCGCCGGAACTGAAAACGAGGGTATAGTATTGAGGAGACAGATTAGGAAAGATGAGAAGACAGACAGATTTTTTTTTATAGCTATATCAACCTTTTACTTCGCCGGCTCATTTTTGCTACAGGGCCGACGAAGGTGGGTGCTGTTACTCTGCCTTTAGTACATGATAGTGTCAGTCGCTGCCAATAATGTTCAGTGACCAGTGACTATGCCTTCATCATTGAAACAGGCTGGCAACAACTAACACAACCAGGCACTAATGCTGTTCAGAAGAATTCAACACAATATTTCATGACTCAGCGCGGGCTCGAACTCAGGACCCTCCGCTTCATAGTCTTGTGTTCTACTACTTCAGCCAACAACACCCACATTACCGTACATCCTGTCAATGCCAAAGCTAGGGAAAGACTTTTATAACCAACTCGTTGTAAGAGCAACAATTCAGGAAAGATGGCAGACTGATCTAAAGTTTGACAAAATTTTGATCAACGAAGCTGACACTTACGGTACTAAAGGCAGCTGCCTTTCGATAAACAAATCTACAGTCTGTCAGAAATCAGCATTAACCAAGCTATCACAAGCCGACTGCCTCTCCAGAATCCTAAGGGAAGGATCAGCTAAATGATATAAGCTTAGCAACGAGGAGATAATCGAACCTTTAACTGAAGATGTCATCTATATCACGAATTACGAAGGATAGTTGGAATACGGTAGTGAAACAAGGTTCCTGAACGGTACTTACATTCTTCAAAGTTTTAATGAATCTTTGACAATAAAAAATCAAACATATTCGAGTACTATAATAACAAGGACACAGGCTCTACTACCGGTGCTTGCGAGTGTAACTCATGATAATCTACTACTGAACACCGAGTACGTCCATGGTATAAGTCTCAGTAACATAAATAGACATGACCATTTGGGAACAAGATTCAATCACTCCTTCAGCCTAAAAGTTGTTGTAATTGGCCTGATCATGACCTGTGTCGGATAGATTTGGCATCAACAAACAAAGAAACTGAATCTTCCGGAGTTGCTCCTACAGCCTTCATCATTTTAAAGGTGGGAGGAGTTAATAACACTGCTAGCACACATATACCTTAACACGCGCAAGTCATATATCATAAGAATGCATTTGTTGGAGAAATACCTGCCAAATACAATCATATAAAGAGAGAACGGATTTATGCGAATTCTGCGTCTGATGTTTGGTTCAGTGGAATAATAAAGTATTGTGAGAAAACGGATTGATGGAATGGGTTAGTCTTGGTTGCGTGTTCGCTTACATCGGTTTGTTTTACTCCCTAATAATTGAAATTGTAAATCAGTGAAATATTTAATTAAATAAAGTGTATGTTATCTTCCAAATTTAATTATCCCTACGGCTTGTTTCTCATTCGGCGCAGTTGGTCGCACTGCGATTCAAATTTTTTTGGTTGAAGTCAAGGAGAAGTTCTTATCTTATATATATATATATATATATATATATATATATATATATATATATATATTCCCCTGATTTAAACATAATCGAAAATGTTTGGGCATGGTTATCCAGAAAAATATATGAGGGTTGTAAACAGTATTCGACTATTCCAGAGCTGATTCAAGCCATAACATTGCATGGAGCAAAATCCAACTCGATTACATAGCCAATTTGTACCATTCATTGTCCAACACGAGCTACGAAGTTTTAATTATCAAATTCCCAAAAAATTTTGTAATGGTAATTTTTTTATAGCAACTCTTTTTTATAAAAGATGAGATGAATAAATATTAAAAACCAAGGACGATAGTGGAGTTATCACGTTTTTAGTTTTTGACAAAACAGCAAATTTCTTAAAGCAACAATGGGTGTGTTATTCAAGTGGCGAGGAGTGTATATATAGATATATATATATATATATATATATATATATATATATATATATATATATATATATATATTTAGTTCATACTCCACCTCTTCAAAAAGTCGCATTATTGATTGATTTTTAATGTGTTAAAAGTAATATTGGATTCTATTTGTCTCTGATACTCCACGATATTATTTTTATAGTTTTTGCCATCTTTAAATGTGGCCAAGCTGTTTTAATAAATATGGTTAGAACGTCTTTAATCCCCCTTGCTGTATCATTATAACTGAGCTACTGAGCTATTAAATGAACTAGCTCAGTAAACTGAGCTGAGCTAAAATGAGCGGTCAGCTCACTGAGCTAAAGAGCGGACATTTAGGTCTTGGAAAAACTATATCCTGAAGAATATTATCAGAATAGTGAAATACTACATATTAAATTGTATTACTTAATTTGAGATGTATAACTAAACTTCAAAGACAATGCAATTGAATAGTTAAATATTTCCAATTTGTAAATTAAAATTTTTTTCAAAAATCACAGCATAGCATAGCTGGCTTTGTTGGGGTGGTTTTGTATGAGTTTCAAAGCCTACTACGCTTATTCTGCTGTGATTTTTGGAAATAATTTGTAATTTACAGATTGTAAATTGTCAGATGGTTTTGGAAGTATTTGCCTAAGAAAATAGGTTTTGTAACTTTTAAAAAATATGGTTGAAGTCTACTTTTGGTAAAGCGCAAATGAAATGCATATACGAGTAGACATTGCTTAACAATCAACAAATAATTTTATTTAAAATAGAATTATGACAATATGTATATATATATATATATATATATATATATATATATATATATATATACATATACATATATATTTATATATATATATATATATATATATATATTTATATATACATATACATACATATATATATATATATATATATATATATATATACATATATATATATATATATATATATAAATATATATATATATATATATATATATATATATATATATATATATGTATATATATATATATATATATATATATATATATATATATATATATAAATGAAATTTATTTGTTGGTGGTTAAGCAATGTCTATATGCATTTCATTGGTGCTTTACCAAATCGTCAGTAGACTTCAACCACAGTTTTGAAAAGTTAAAAACCTCTTATCTTATGTATATACTTCCGAAAACCATCTGAGAATTCACAACTTGTAAATTACAAACTATTTTCAAAAATAACAACAGAACAAGAACATAGATAAGAGGTTTTTAACTTTTCAAAACTGTGGTTGAAGTCTACTGACGATTTGGTAAAGCACCAATGAAATGCATATAGACATTGCTTAACCACCAACAAATAAATTTCATTTATATATAGTAGTATTGTGACAACAATGTGTCAAATAAAAAGATTTCATAACAGTTTAATTGAGATTTTATTTTTCATTTTGCCTTATAAATACTTTTCTTGTTATCCAATGGATTTCTGATTGTATAAAGGTGTAGAAAAATAAAATAGAGTCATATCGAACATACTTTATTTGTTGGTTTAGTTTTGTATGAGTTGCAAGCCTATGTTCTTGTTCTGTTGTTATTTTTGAAAATAGTTTGTAATTTACAAGTTGTGAATTCTCAGATGGTTTTCGGAAGTATATATAAGATAAGAGGTTTTTAACTTTTCAAAACTGTGGTTGAAGTCTACCGACGATTTGGTAAAGCACCAATGAAATGCATATAGACATTGCTTAACCACCAACAAATAAATTTCATTTATATATAGTAGTATTGTGACAACAATGTGTCAAATAAAAAGATTTCATAACAGTTTAATTGAGATTTTATTTTTCATTTTGCCTTATAAATACTTTTCTTGTTATCCAATGGATTTCTGATTGTATAAAGGTGTAGAAAAATAAAATAGAGTCATATCGAACATACTTTATTTGTTGGTTTAGTTTTGTATGAGTTGCAAGCCTATGTTCTTGTTCTGTTGTTATTTTTGAAAATAGTTTGTAATTTACAAGTTGTGAATTCTCAGATGGTTTTCGGAAGTATATACATAAGATAAGAGGTTTTTAACTTTTCAAAACTGTGGTTGAAGTCTACTGACGATTTGGTAAAGCACCAATGAAATGCATATAGACATTGCTTAACCACCAACAAATAAATTTCATTTATATATAGTAGTATTGTGACAACAATGTGTCAAATAAAAAGATTTCATATATATATATATATATATATATATATATATATATATATATATATATATAATTTACAAATACAGACTTACCAGATTCAAATACAGCGGCTTCCTTTTCAATTGCAAGATTTCGAGAGATTTCGCCATCATAGTCATCAACATTACTTTCTCTAAAAACTTCGCCATTTTCAAAACGTTCTCTTAAAGATTTTGAATCTATTCCTATATCAATATTAGGTTTTCTTTCAGACGCTATTACATATCATTTAAATTAAAAATTTTTAATTTAATATTGTTTAAAGCAAAATCGAAAGATAAAAATTAATTTACCATTTGCTGAGTCAGCAATTGCTTGCTGATACATTTCCTTTATACGTGCTTGTTTTCCCATAAATAAGCGAGATCTGATATTTTGAATCTCCTGTTTACGCTCTTCACGTCGTTCTTCTTTTTTTGCTCCATGTCCGTTTTCAAATAGAGTTCGTATGTCATTCATAGCTTCTCCGATACCAACAGGAAGTTCACGTTTTTGTTCATTCTTTTTTCGTCGAATGAAGTCGGCATTAGGATTATCGGAAGAAGAATGATAATCAATCTCATCACCATAATCGTCATCGCTATGCGTGGAAGCACTTAAGTCTTGCTGCCTTTTGGCATTATTTAGTTGCTGCAGCTTAGCCACTTTGGATATTATGGTACTGCTACGTCTCACAACATTGTTTTTTTGAACGTCCATCTGCTGGACATTATCATGGTTGTTGTTAACTTTTCCTTGCTCAAATGCTTGAAATTTCGAACGGATATTAAGCTGGTGCAACTCTTCGAGGCCCAAATCAGGTTTATCGGAAGCTAAAACAATTTATGAATTGTGTTAAAATTATCACTGTTCCACTGTATATACATAATTATTCCTAAAATTCAGGTGACAGAATCAATCAGAAGCGCTAGAGTTATAACAAAAATTTTCTGGCAATGCTAGAGTACCGTTTGATAACTCTTTTTGAATAACTTTTTGAATAAGCCAAATGTGTCAAATAAGCAGTTTGTCGTCACAAAATATTTTTAAGAATTGGGTTTTATTGTTTTATTACTCTTCTATAAAAACTACAACAAAACATAGATTAAACTGCTCTAAAATATTATGACAATATGACTCAATATGAACCGTTTAAGTACACTAAATACTACATATGTTTTAAACAGCATCAAGGAACTAAAAATGCTCTTAGAAATTCTACATATAAAAACAAGTAAAAACTTTATATTCGACCGGGTCGAGTCGTAATACCCTCCAAATATTTAGAAAAAAAATTTAAAATGTCTAACTTGGTGGGAAAGAGTTCCTTTAAGACATCTCTGTACCCAATTATATATCTCTATTTTGACAGAGTCATTCAGGGAAGGCCCGTGGGGCAGACGTTTCCCCTATGCAAGATCAGAGAACACCTCAGCTTCTTAGAGGCTTAAGAAATAAAAATTGTTCAATATTTTCTTACACTATTTAATATCGTACGTCAATGCCCATTAAAGGGGGCGGTGTGCATACATAGACTGTTAAGGAAAAAACAACACGAGGTTGGATTTATTTTAACCTAAGGAATGAATTTTATTGTTTGTTGAATTATTGATTTGATCACGGATCAAAAATAATATTTATTTGACAATGGTTCGACTATAAGTAATTTGTACAGTTTATTGAACAAGCATGTACCGCAAACTCGTATCTTGATCACTAGAGCCATTTATTTACTTAAATCATTTAGTTATTTACTCCGAATACATGAAATGCAGATTGGATAGAAGTAACTAAAGAGAGTGACAATTGTGTCAGAGATGAAAGTAAATAAACGAGTTTTGAGCATCAATAATTACCGATATAGATAATGTGTAAATGTAAATATGTAACCATGAGTCTGTAGTTAAATGAAAGAATTAACAACAAGAAAATAACTAGGCAATAATTTTGTAATACCAATAAACAGCAGAAGCAAACAAAATAGCACAGACAATCTGTTCACGAACATCCCGCGCCACATTGAAACATGGCTTCCGAAAGTAGGTAGTTGCACTATTCCAGTGATTGGTCGGGTTATCTCACCCTGATGAGTCTTGAGTTGGACTACGCGAACGTTGCCATCGTTCGCAAATTCTAGATGAATATCGGATGTAACTAGGCAAACAAATAGGCCTTTAGATTGTCTTGCATTTCGTCCAGGGAACTGCTTCAGAAGTAGAGGAGCGTCGTAGTCAACACCTGAGTTTTCAAATGGAAAGGCTTGCCGCATGCGTACGCTAGGTAAATCGGCCATCAAGCTCTGAATTCAGCAGGCGACCAATAACAGGCAACAGTCCATGAGTGTCCAAAAATGGATGAAGTTTCTGCAATCTGGATCGGGAACTAACAGAGTCGCCTTTCTGTAAGCCGACTCGTTCATCATTGAATGTATTTTGAGCGTATTTCAGCAAAACCAGTTTAGCTCGTTCAAGTTCATCAAAGGTGGGACAGGAAACGTGGTTAACTTGATGCTGCTAGATGCATTGAAAAATTTAAACATGTAGGCCAAAATTCGAACCAGCTTTGTTCACTTTGATACCCGATTCAAAAGCCAGTCAATTGGATCGTAGTCTTCAACAATTGAGACCATTGTGCTGACATTTGACCTTAGGGCAGCTAGTGGTTCAGGTTCGGTAATTATATCACAATAATTATAACGGTTTATAATAGAATTGTATATCAAATCATCGCTTAGCCATTCAGGCCCGTTCCACCATAGATCATGGCTGAGTAGGTTTGAGGCAGACATTCCACGAGAAACGCAATCGGTTGGGTTTTCCTTCGAGGTAACGTGGTCCCAGAATCTTCGAGGCAAATTTTCTATTATTTCCGAAGTACGGTTGGATTAAAATGGTTTCAATTTCAAGGGTGGCTGGGAGAGCCTCGACAATACAATGGTTGAGTCGCACCAAGCACGAACTTTGATGGAGTCATGAGGTACGACTTCTAGAATACGTTTTAGTTAGCGCGATAATAAAAGTGCCCCACAAAGCTCCAGGCGGGGCAAAGATTTTTGTTTGATGGGCGCAACCCGAGTTTTGACGCGATGAGTGCCACGTGAATAACTACAGAACTATCGATAAATCTTGCGTAGATCACAGCGGAATAGCTCCAGTGATGAATCATTATTTGGTACGAAACGTGGAAGTTTGAAGTTTTGTAGGGTGTGTAAGTCTTCTCGATATTGTGACCACAAAGCTGCTAGGTTTGATGGTATGGATTCATCCCACGAGAGATTTTGTGACCATAAATCTCTCAGCAAAATTTTAAAACGAACGACGATTGGAGATAAGATTCACATGCGGTCAAGGATAAGAGACACATCAGAGAGTACTTGTGGTTTTGTAGAGGGCGCATTAGTGTAAAGAGTGATTTTGTAGTCCAACATGACTCTGACAGGCTCCCAGTAGACCTCCAGCACCTTGACATTTTCATCTGGAGATTTTAAAATTGTTAGATCTTGAGTACTTACTGAGATCCGAGGGCAATTAGAAATCCACTTTATTAACTCAAGGCCTGCCTGAGACAACAAATGTGTTAAATCATCCCCTTTGAAATGATTTCCTCCTCAGTTGCAGCACCTGTGAGGACATCATCAACATAGAAGTATTCGAGCAACATCTTTGAAGCTAACGGGAGTACTGATTTGTAGGCTTGGGCCAATTATTGTAGAACATGAACTGAGAAATACGGCGTACATGCAGTTCCGTACGTTACCGTACACAATTGGTTAGGCTTAATTTGCTCCGAGGAGGCTTCTCTCCAGATTATTCGCTGGTAATTTTTGTGGTTCTCCGAAACCCATATCTGCCGGAACATCTTTACTATGTCGGCTGAGAAGACGTAACGGTAAAAACGGAAGCGCAAACAGACTGAGATTAGGTCTCGTTATATGATGTGCCTGATGTGAAGATTGCTGTTGAGTGATATCCCATTAGAGTCGTGAAGGATCCTTCAAAGACAACGCGCAATTTTTCACTAAGAAATGGATGGTTGGGCAAGTGGAAAACTCTACCATCATTGATGTCGACATCTTTCGGGTCGATGCACGTGACCTACGTTTCCATACTCACGCATGAAGGTGGTGTACTGCTCTCTTAGACTGGGATTTCGTTGAAATCGTCTTTCTATTGCATAAAAACGAGACAAAGCTCCAGTAAGAGTATTTCCAAAGCGGGGAACGGTAACTGAACCACGTATTTACCATCAGCTGCGTGGGTTGATTTGAAGTGGGATTCTGCATAGGCATCATCAGGATCTACTTTCACTTGGTGTTCGGACTCTTCCAGTTCCCAAAAACTTTGTAAGTCTGGTTACTTAACTGTAATATATCGACACAGGTAACCATCTGCACAACCTTGGCAGAATAATATTGCCAATTGTGGAATTTAATCTTCCTGTGAGTAGGGGTAGGGTACACAGCAATAATAGCTCTCAGAAAGATTATGGTAGTATACTTACAATAATATTGTACATATAACTGAGTAACGTGATTGAGTGATATGTTGGGTGCAAGAAAAGTGATGACTGATGTTCGTTTCTCATTCAAATTACAATGGTTTATTTAGTTAAAATTTAGAATTTTAAATTGATTTTTTTTTTACAATTCATAAAACGATGTGACTCGTAAGAAAGATAACAGGTAAGTGAAGTCAGGAATACATTTTTACGTAACGTCGGTTTTTATAACCGAATTTTAATAAAAAATGGCTTACTTATTAGAGTTAACAACTTAAATATTTTCCTTACGATCTTCATGGCTGGATACTTCATTGACTTAAAAAAATAGAATGTTATGTTCAAGTGAACTTGGACACCATCCATCCAAAGATCGATGAGATGGCCATAGTGTGTCCCTGAAAATCATAGCGCCTATCGAAAGTAAGTATGTTCTAAATGTGTTCGATGCCAAACAAAACGTCAATCTGGGATGAAAAATTGTAAAATGGATCAGCAAGAGGTAAGTCCCACAAGTAATCCGCAGCTTGAATGTTGAATGACTGATTTGGAAGCGGAGTAGTTATCTGGGATAAGAAATGAACCATTGCATGAGAGTATGTTGAGACATCCGAGATTGTACCGAAATGTGATAGGACCCACGTGTGGTTTCCGGTTTTACTGAAGAAATTCCGCTTACTAAATTCTTTGAAGGATACCGTGTAAGTCCTAGGCGTTGGGCGCAACTTTCGGTTATATACGACCACTTGGAGGCAGAGTCCAGCAAAGTACGGCAGGCTATCAATTGGCCAGAACGGTTCTTCACTTGAATTAAGGCAGTAGGCATCACAAATTCTGTGCTATTTCTTCCTCTAACGCTACAGGAAATGACGGCAGTAAGACAGAGTATGCAACATTAGCGATGGTTGACCAAGGACCAGCGGCAGTTGTGAATGGACCGGGCACATGCGGCGTTGGCGCTTCATCTGGTTGAGGTCAACCATTTGGTGTAGCAGAAGGCATATGTAGGATAGTGTGAGGACGATGACGACACTCCTTACACGTATTCTTCGAGGGACAATTCAAAACAACATGACCAATTCTGAGGCAGTTGTAACACAACGAGGCTTCCTTTACAAAATTTCGACGCTGACTCAAAGTGAGTTGTACAAATGAAGGACATTTGAAAATCGAATGATTTGTTGCTTAACATTTAAAGCAAGCATTTGATTTGCCATTTGTACTTACCAGGCATTTTGCATTATTGCTTTGGAATCTATTTGAGTTACCTTGCTTTTCTTGGTAATTCGACTTACGTTGGCACCACTCCAATTCCCCTACATCTGTTGTCCAGCAAATCAAACAAGTCACCAATAGTTGCGCTGGAATTATTACGGCTGGCGTGAATCCAACGGCTTTTTGATTCAGGATCAACCTTGGCAAGCAGCAATTAAATCAACCAACAGTCCCTACCTTTCTTTTCAATTGCCTCAAGACCCCGAATAATTTCATTCGCTTCATCAGAAATCTTCCTCAAAATGGATCCATTTTCTGTGGGTGTAGAAGGTAGTGCCATGAAAGTTTCAATAAAAGAATTTACAATGTGTTTAGGACGATTGTATCTATCATTTAAACGAATCCACGCGGTCTTATAAGTCGCATGGTAACAGGAATGTATTGAATTAGTCGAGCAGCATCATATTTTAGCAAATATTTCAAGTAGTGAAAATTTTGCGTATCAGACGATGTTGCTTTTGAGTACTGTACTTTCAAACAAGTCTTTAAGGCTGGACCAATCTTTATATAAACCGTTAAACGAAGGAATGTTGATTCGTGGCAATTCGTTTTCTTTATTCACATTGGTTTTAGAAATTTGTTGCAAAAATGTGGCCTGTTGTTTCGTTAGCTTACTAGAGCTTTCGTCCGGTTTCGGGGCATAGTATGCCCTTAACGCATATAGCTTACCCCGTGTTGCCAAATATTTGTCTTCGTATGTCGCAAAATCTAACCCTGGATTACCGATTTTTTTTTTGTATTAATGAAGTTCATCAGTGGATTTCACAAAACCCTGCCATGCTTCCTCCAAACTTTCCAACCGGCTTACCACATTCTTCCAAATACAGTCATCAGATGGGTTTCCGGCAAAAGAAAGAAGTCGAGTCAGTGAGCCCTGAGGGCCACCAACGTACTCATATCATCGCTCATATTACCTCAGAAACAGCAAATTAATTTTGTAAAAATGTATGAAAAATTCCGGGTAGACTGGCTAATCCGGCTCGGCGAAGGACCAACTCTTATGTTAACAACACGAGATTGGATTTATTTTAACCTAAGGAATTTTATTGTTTGTTGAATTATTGATTTAATCACGGATCAAAAATAATCTTTATTTGACAATGGTTCGACTATAAGTAATTTGTACAGTTTATTTGAATAAGCATGTACCGCAAACTCGTATGTTGATCACAAGAGCCATTTATTTACTTAAATCATTTAGCTATTTACTCCGAATACATGAAATGCAGATTGCATAGTAGTAAATAAAGAAAGTGGCAATTATCTCAGGAATGAAAGTAAATAAATGTGTTTTGAACATCAATAATTACCAATATAGATGATGTGTAAATGTAAATATGTAACCATTAGTTTGTAGTTAAATGAAAGAATTAACATCAAGAATATATCTAGGGAATAATTTTGTAATATCAATAAACAGCAGAAGCAAACAAAATAGCACAGACAATCTGTTCACGAACATAGACTATCAGGGGTGTCATAGAAACCAATTTTATCAGAATTGGATTTGTAACCGACAAAAAAAATACTTTGGTGTCATGGAATCCGATGTTATCGGTTTTATTTTCGAATTAGAATTAATATCGGTTTTAGGTGTCACAGAAAACGATGTTATCGGTTTTGTTATTGGAAATAGTCCAATTAGCTTACAGCTGTCGTTTTGTTATTGGAAATAAATAAAATAAGCTAAAAGCTCCATTTTTTATTTTTGACCTGTTAAATTTTTGCGAAGATGTAAGTAAATAAATAATAGATAAATTAGTAAAAAAATTTTTATTATTTTAATTTCTTTTTTCTCAATAGGGGAAAGCATAAAAATAGCACCCAAAACTCGATATTCATCGAGTTTATGGAAAAATATCCTGATATATGAAATACAATTTTTTTAATTGTTTTAAATTAGTTTCATTTCACTTGAGTAGATATTTTGTTCCAAGGTATTCGCTATTTCATCGCTGATCCTTTTACCTTCACTTTGTAGAGAAGAATTTGATGGTAATATCGTATTATCTTCTGTATCATCTGGTGTCAAAATTATGTTTTCCTCATTGTTTTGTACATTATAGTTTCTGCATATGTTGTGAAGTGCAGGAGTTTATAATTTTTACAACTTTTTCTGGGTGATAATGTAAAGTGCTGATTAAGCAGCGAAACCTCAACACTCCTTTTGCTCGTTCCACAACATTACGGGCCGATGAGTGAGCCATATTAAATTTATACTCTTATGAGTTGCAGCGGGGATCTCTATATTGTGTCAACAAAAAAGGTTCAATGCCTTATCCACCATCTCCTAATAATTTTGATGTCCGTTCTCCTGACTCATACCTGGCAAGGAAATAATCTCTGGCGCTACTTATGTTTCATATAAATGTTTCATGGCTTGAGCCGGGATAGTGTGCATCTACCGCTCGAATTTTCATTTCATTGTCGCAAATCTGAACATAAATGCATAGTACATAGAAATTAGTTTCATAGTGTAAATAAATGAATTATGATATAAAATAGTATTTATACAATACATACTTACAATCATGACATTCATACCTTTCTAATTGAAGTATAGATGCTCATTAAAGGTTGGCTTTATAATCTTTACGTGTGTCCCGTCGATGCAACCAATTATTGAAGGAATTTTGTATGTATTATAAAAATAATCTCTTGATCTTTGCTTTTCGTTAGAGTTCATTTCAAGTTGCACCCACTGTGGACAAATAAAGCGCTCCATAACCTTGAGTAAATCATCTAGAATAGTTGATACTGTACTTCTACCCAAACATATGCTAGAATCGTTTCCAACAGCTCTTTGATACGACCCTTCAGTTAAAAATCGCAACGAAGCTGCAAGTTGCAGTAATGGCGGGATATTAGAAGGTGAAAGGTATTCTTTAATTGTGTCTAGTACCATACAGAAAGCGTCTTTGTTTAAACGGTAATAACCTATGAATGTGCAAAGCAGCTTTAAAAAAGAACTTACGCTGTCTCCGGGAGATCAAGCGAGTTGCTACAATCTCGCAAAAGTCTTCTTCGCACCTTTTCTGCGCGCTCTTTCTCTAACAGCAAATATGCAACAACTGCAGTGCTCATTTTATTTTTTATATTTTCAATAAATTCGTTTTATATTTTCACATAGCAATAAAATTACACAAACGTAAAAACAAATGTAAATAATATAACGATACAATGTATTTCCCACTTCTTATTTTCTTTTCTATAACTCTTTTTTTATTAAAAACACAAGTTTTAACAAAATTTTAGCACAAACACCATAATTTACCTAATTTAAAAAAAAAATCATTAAAAGTAGTAAACAAATGAAACAGCTGATTCGAATATCGGTTTTATTTTACGTTCGAAAATAACAAAACCGACTTGTTTTCATGATACAAAATGAATCCAAAATCGATTTGCAAAACCGACAATCAGCAAAACCGACTCAATTTTGAGTGGATTTTCAAAAGCAAAGTTGGATTTTACACACAACAAATACACGTTTTAGCCCAAAATAGAAATTATACGGCTCCCATATAAAATGGTACAGAAGAACGACATAAAATTTAGAAAATCATAAAAAATTAGTTTTATGGGGAAAAATATATGATTTTCAATGCCTCTGCGTACATGTATATGCCATTTGAAAGGCCATGGTCTTGTCTTTCCAAATCCACCGAGAAATCAAAGTTCGGTTTACACTAGACTAAGACACAGACTAATAACTAAACCAAGGTAGAAAGCCCGGTTTTTACCCGTAACTCAAGGTTTTGGAGGTGTTTCGCAAATTTCAAGACCTAGCAAAACAATAGTATCATGTCCCAGGTATTTCAACTTTGGTCTATTTTGTATCAGTGTCATTATCCAAAAAATTTTGTTTTATTATAAAAATGTAAAAGTTGATTCTTTATGACCTATTTTTGGTATCGAAACACGTTCAGATTATATTGGTATGTTCATAAAGTTTTTCAGCTTTACCGTGGCTACAATTTTCCCAAATATAGTGTACGAAAAATCAGGATTTCCTAAAAGTTATGATCAATAAATTGAAAAAAATAAATATATTTTCTTTAACTTTTTTAAGAAAACTCTAAGATAAAATGCATTTTTGTCATAAAATTTTAGATAGAAATATTCAACCTACTCTTTGCCGAACATAATTAAGCGATATTTTAAGTGCTGATTAGCTATTTAGCAAAAACTGATGACACCTTTTTTTGGACATCATTGTAATATTGGGAAACTTTGGAGGCCCATAAAAACAAAACGGTCACCAAATTGGCCAAACTGAGTATAGGGTTTTACTACAAATTGATAGTAGGATCGAACCCATATAGTCACGACCGTGCACTTTTCAAAAGGTCTTCATTTGTCACATAGTGTTATTTGCATACATATGTCAGAATCCGTGGTAATTCATCAGTCACATTTTTACTTACATTAACACGCTGACGTTGCACATAGGTGTCTTTGGTCATTCTAGCCGGACATAAGGTCAAAACTTAAAATTAAGATATGTAAAAATTTAAGTACGCAGCTTGACAGACAACAAAACTCTGCATTGTATAGTGAATTTTCAAGGCTTTTGTTTAAGATTTGTGGTTTTGCGACACTGTTAAAGTCAGGAAAGATGAGTAAATTGCATGCGCTTTTACTGAAATTCTACGATTTCTAGACATTTACAATTGGGAGATTCACACTGTAGTCATAAAGTCATAAGTCATAAAATAATAGCACGAAAAATATGACTACTGTGAACAACCCGTCATAACTCATTATGCTATTTCAAACATCGATCACCTGATAAGATAACAACTCATTTGTAATTAGCTGTTATCAAAGCAGAAGAAAATTAAGACAGTTGTAATAAAGTTAAAGTTATTTAAAATTATTATCTTTGTCTTCTGGTGCACAAGAATATCTAAATGAATTTATATGTATAAACTAAAACAGCTGCTGCCTTGATATGAGATGAATACATTTTTTTTGCGGAGGCATACGGAAAAACGTTCAGTGGCTGCCAGCTACGAAGTTAAATAAGAAACATTTGTCACTTGTATATACATATGTATTTATTTTTTGCGATTTAGTTTTCTTTTAATTTTTTTATTTTACAAAAATGTGATTTTATGTAGAGACAAAGGTATAAATAATTTTTTAGCCGTTTTTAGTCGTGAATCATATATTGTAAAGGTATAATGTGTAGAGAGAAAAATATAAATTTAATATCCTAATTATGCCGGCGTCTGAAAACGCTACTGGCAAGAGTTGATCTTCAGGCAGGTTTATATGCCTAGATTAAAAAGCAGATTGTCATGCTTTGTTTTGCGAAATGCGAATCCCCTTTATTTTACAAATACCTTCCTTATATACTACTTATGAGAAGCCTTAACTTCTCTAGTATTGAGTGACATTACTCATCACTCAATTGAGCTTCTATTATAAAGATCTACTTGCTACTTAAAATTAGAACAGGCATGCTCAGAGCGATTTCGTTCACTTAACAATAACATAATGAGTGAAACAGAAAGCACAATGGGTCATACTCAGGGCTGCCAGAAATTTTTCGTGAAAAATCAGCAAATTTCCCAAAAAAAATCGGCATTATCGGCACTTTCATTTCTTAAAATCCGCAAAAAATCGGCATTAATTAAAAAACTTATTTTGACATATAAACAAAAACAATTCAATATAATTTATTAAATATTATACATAAAACAGCATGTATAGATCAATAAATTTGCACTTCACAAGGTTTGAAATTATTTTGGAGTTTCGTTTAATCTCCCAATTGGCAATTTAAAAGAAACGATTTATTATTTTATTCATTTAGAATGACTTTTACTTACAAAAAATACATAAGATCAACTTGCTTTTTATAAAACAGTATAAAATAATTAAAAAAGATGTGTGGTGTCGTGGGACACCGGATAGGAACGCAGTTCCTTATTATGAAAATATTAATTTTAAGTTCTATTCGAGGTATAAAGAAAATAATTATTCGGGTATACATTTTTTATTAGGATTTTTCTTTTCGCCGATCAACGAAAATACAGAATCAGTTTTGTTCCCAAACGAAATTGAATTCTGTCACGGCCCGGCTGCGTATGATTAATATTTGTTTGTATGGATTTGTATTACTCTTCCCGGTTAGGGTACCCCTCCGCAACGTCTCATAAGGAACTTCGTTCCAATTAAAATATATACGTCTTTTCCAATAGTATTTCAAAATTTTGCTATTATATTTCAGAATTTCCTAAAAATTAACTCTACTCGTAGGTTCTAAAATAGGAGTTACAATTAAAAATTTGGAATACAATTAAAAATTTCGAATATTATCTAATATGTAACTGTAAATCCTAAAATTTTTGAACAAAATTCGTAAATATAATACAAAAATTGGAAATAATGTGGTTTTCATAAATCAATCATAAATATTTGATTTTGACATTTTTATTAAATCGTTATTTATTTCGCAATTAGACTTTTTCATTTTCAAATAATCTTTAGAATAAAGAATTCCTTCTTTTAAAGTTTTATTTTCTAAGGAACATCGGAATTTCGTGCACACCTACAACAAGGCAATTGAATTGTTATTAAAAGAAGAATTATATAATAATAGAATTATATAATAAAAGATGTTCCACACTATTATTAAAAAATCGGCATTTTTTAGGGGTAAAATCGGCAAATCGGCATATTGAAATTTTTGAATTAAAAAATCGTCAAAATGCCGATAAATCGGCATTTCTGGCAGCCCTGGTCATACCTATTAATTTGGTTGTTTTTCTATATTTGATTCAGTTGTCGCTGAAACGGCGAGGAATGTACATGAGAGGGTGATGTTTGAATGTTTTTTATTATTTTAAATGAATTGTTTTTACGTAAATAAACTTATATGATTTTGTTTATTGTTTCCTATAGACTATCTGCTTTTTTTAGAAAAACCTATTTCTCTATATAGAAAGGTATTTTAAGTTAGGAAAATTTATGCTTATTAGAAGCACATAAAAAAGATGTGTGGTGTCGTGGGGCATCGGATAGCAACGAAGTTCCATATTAGAAAAATATTAATTTTAAAGTTGGAGGTATAAAGAAAATAATTATTCGGGTATACATTTTTTATTAAGATTTTTTTTTCGCCGACCAACGAAAATACAGAATCAATTTTGTTCCCAAACGAACGAAATTGAATTCTGTCACGGCACGGCTGTGTATTATTAATATTTGTTTGTATGGAATCGTATTACTCATACGTCTTAAACTTTGATTTAGAAAAAAAAATTTTACGTTACGCATCGTCCCATAAGGAAGTTCGTTCCAATATTTTATGGAAGATATTTTTTATAAAATATCATATTGTTCTTTAGAAAAACGTATATTTCTGCACAAAAACGAAGTTTTCTTTAGAAAGAGATTAGCCTCTAAATCTTAATTCAATTTAATATAGCAATATGAATGTTCATTAAAATACTTTCTACAGAGAAATGTTTTTGTTTTAGATAAATGTATTTTGTATAGAAAATCGTATATTTTCTACACAAAAATGCGTACTTTTACTGTAGAAAAAAAATTTTCTATTTGTTTTTCAATGTTGAAAAAGTCTAGTAGCGTCCTTATAATTTTTTTTTAAATATAAACATTTTAATAAATAAATTCAGTTCAAAATATTAAAAAAATTTTAAAAACATATATTTCACACGCTAAATATGAATATCTCTTTTTCTATTTTAAAATTTTAATTAATATTTAGCAACATTTTAGAATTCTTTTATGAATATCAGTTTTAAAATTTGTAAAATTGAAGTTATAAATTAAATTCATTTAAGATGCATTTGAAAAAATTGGCCTATCTAAAATGAATTCATAGTAGTTTAAATTTTTTTTCAGAGATATCAACATCTTACAAATTTTCTGTAAAAAGTTAGTTGTAGTCTCCCCTATTTTCTTTAATATTCACTCTGGCTTCGTTATAACTGTTAATTCTTATAAATTTCGATGCAATATTAACTTAATGAATAAGGCAAGGAAAAGTCAAACCGAAAAATTTGTTCTATTGAAAATCTATTTTTTTCTATTTAAAATCTATTTATTCTATAGAAAAATGTATATGTTTTTCTATACAAAAATGCATTTTTTTTTTCATTCTTTCACACAAAACAATATTTCATACAACGTACGGAATATCTCCCATTGTGTATGGGTAAAATGAGAAAAAATTGTTCTCAGAGAAGAATAAATAAAAGAGAATAAGAATACGTGTGACTTCGAGTGGAAAATACGTTCTTCCTGGTGAGCACCCCTGAATTAGAATATTGTATCAGGCAGTCAGTTTGTTTTTGTTATTGCTTTTGTTTTATATTTTGAGTCAAAAATGAAAGAAATTGTAAAGTTGCAAGCTCAGCAAAATAACTATTGTACGTTGAACTTATTAATGTATAAGCAGACAATGACCATATTAATATCAAATTGCTTCTAGCAATAATTTTTAATTGCTAAAACGTGCAGCAATTGAGTTCGTCACTGACCTATCACAACAAAACTAAACAGTTTTTTTTATGTTGATAAAAAGATATGGATATACTACAATATAAGTAACGGCGGCAAACATATACTATCACCGTCCTGCCTAAAAATTTTCAGCCGTTCGACTCAGATCTCTAGAGATATTTTATGACAAAACAAAAACATACCTGAAAGAGTGCTATTATTTTATGATTATTTTGTATGCAGCACAACAACTTTTTTAAAATGGTCTGAAATATTTGGGGTATTCACACTGTGTGCTATTTAGTCATATTGTCATAAAGTCATTATATTTTAGACCAATTTTTAAAAATGTCGCCATTTTTATGTTTTGATCATTTTGTATAGGTACATATAAGTAAGAAACCGTTTTGTCAGTTATAAAATGTTTTAGCTGTGCACAATTGCACGTGTTTGTTTAAATAATTACAAATAACATTGTTGTTATCATTGTAAAAAAAAAGAAATTTGCGAAACAGTAATTTTCCTCCACACCTATAGCGGTTTTTAGCTACCTGTGCAGCTGCGTTGTAAATGACGTTATTTGATGGAGCAAGATACATTTACATGTTTCCATTGACTTTTACTACTATTAAAAACAAATATATATAAAAAATAAACAAATATGGCCTGCAGGTACTCAGTTTTTGGCTATATATTGGGTCGTGTGAATAAAATGGTAGCTAAAGCTTATGCTGGAAATTTTGAAGTTTTTACTAGCTTTGAGGTGAATAAAAAATTCAGCTAAAGCTAGTACTTTATACTGACTAGCATAAGCTAGTTTTTCCAGGGTTGACTTAAAAAAACGTGTGATTAATATGTAGTGAATGCTTAAAAATACTAGTTTATGCTTCTATTTTTTTAAGCATATGGTCGATGTGGTTAAAATTGGTTTTGTTATATTAAAAAAAAGAAAGTGTTTTACATTTTTAATAATGCCAGCTTTTATGAACATTCGCTAAAGGAAGGAATACCGCATTAGGACATATTCTCGTCCAGCAGATTATTTCAATTTATACAGGTTTCGAGAAGAAAATGTAAAATGGTTAGCGAACCACTTTTTGGAAGAAAATTATGAAAAGAGAGGAGCATCGCTGTCTCAAATTAATTGTAATTGTTTAAGAGATTAAAAATCATGCACTGCTTTTGTCACCCATCGTCAAGGAATAACTGACATTTAATGACGTTGCCACTATATTTTCTAATGATTCGCCGATAAATACTTTTATCGGAATTTCACGTTGAGAAGAGTATGAGTAAAATAAATGTTGCATTTGTTTAAATTAAATAAAAACAATTTTTATAATATAAATATATCGTCATCTGAAACGCTCAAACGTTAACTAAACAAAAAATTATGAATCTAAATTTTTTTCGATAGGGCTATTTCGGTGGAAAAGGTGTAGCAGGGGAAGATCAGAGTACGTTTTTCCTTCGTCATAAACGCTTAAAAATTTTATTTTTAGGGAATCTAGGCTTAATTAATACAATTTGTTAAATATTTACACTATTTTTGCATATAATCCCAGAAATGGAATTTTATGATTTTCTGGCCCCAAGTCCAAGACTTTGGAGCCTCTTTTACATAAAAATGTTTCATTTGCTTAACAATATTACAAAAAAACTTAGAAATATGCTGTTTTTTGAGGTTGGGTTAGTTTTTGTTAGGGGAACTTTTTTGCCCCTGGTCCGATTTAGCCCATTTTCTGTGCTATTCTTCATAATTTATCTATAACAAATTTCAAGTGCATGGCTTTTTTCGTTTGGACTGTATTGTGTTTTGCACAGACAGACGGACGGATCGTCTTAGATTTCATCACTGATCAAGAAAATATATACTTTATGTGTTCTTAGAGGAATATTTCACTGCGTTACACACGGAATGACAAAGTGAGTATACCATCCTATTCTTTTTTGGAGGGTATAAAAAATGTATAAAATTTCTCTCAAATTATCAATTACGCTTTACAATTTTGAAACGAAATTGACACGCAAAATTTTTGCGTTTTACGTTTTTAAGAGAAGGCAAAAACCTTTTCATTTTCACTTTTGTACGAATTTGGTTTCTGTGACAAACACACCTGATTATATTTAAAATAAAATTTATTATAGTTGAAGTAAATGCACGTTTCATACATTCAAATTCCGAATTAAGTATACTCGGCTTTAAAAGTAAAAATAGTGGCAGCACATTAATAAATTCTGCCAGCTGTTAAACAAGCTATAGCACTAGCTAAGTGTTATTCACACTTTTCCTAGTTTTAACTAGTAGCTTTAGCTAGTATTGAAAAGATAAAGCTAGTGCTACTACTTAAAGCTATGTAGCATAAGCTACATTTTTATTCACTCAGCCCATTGTGGTTATTGTCAGAACCTTTTTTAAGCTTCATGAGTAAAATGGCAAAAGTGTGTACATACACTGTACGAGGTATACCTCCCTCTTCCCATAAAAGCTCAAAAATTTAATTTTTATGGTATTAACACATAAGTAATTCATTTCTTTTAATATATACATTATTTTTGCAAATAATATTTTAAGTCACCACTCGCAAAAGGTGGCATGTGTTGTGGTGTAAAATGAGATTGTTATAATTATTTCTTTTTACCTCCTTTCTAGTTTTGGCGCAATGAACTGCATATGTAGGGGTCATCCCCTGAGTGCTGGTTCGAGATACAAAAAAAAAATAACGTTGTACCATTTGTCAACGCAAACATTAGTTGAGTTAAATGCGCTATCACTGCTGCGCTAACAAATTAGTGGAACATATAAGTAGGAGAGATGCTCAAGTGTAATTCACAACATTCCTCCCCCCCTTGATGGAAGAAAACATCTATTCATTGATGTTTCCACTGGGGTTTTTGTTCTAATTGTGCCAGTTTTTCTTATACTAACTGTTTAAAAAAATTTTTTTGCTGTACAAATATAGGTGATTTATTCAATTACTCGTATAGCGACTCACAACATACCTCCCCTCCTTCAACGGAAACAAAATAACAGTATTTCCTGCTGATCCTGTGAAGTCTAAGATCTGGGAGAGGTTGACATGATATTATTAGTGTTCCTTTTATGTTGAGATTTATAGTATCTTTGTAGCTTTCTTTTTATTCAGGGATACCCTTGCTTGGGACCAGTTTCACTAAGAACATATGTTCTCGGTTGTGTACGAATATATCAAGAAGACAGCATCGCCACGGTATAAGGCAATAAGTTCGTCCTCGGGTTGAACATCGATATATTGGGGATCAAAAGTGGTGATTTGATGCAATGAATGGCCCGTTCCACCAGTAAACTAGCCAGTTTCATCACAACCATGAGCACCCATCTTGGAACGAATGTCCATTTTCTTGCTTTTATTGACTTGTTGCATAGTAGTACCAATCCATAACTAAGTAACAATCAAGGTAACTGAATGTTCGTTGTTATCTATCTTGAAGCTACTCATCGTTCTATTCGTTAGTGCTACGATTTCTCCTCATTCTTCAATCATGAATGACAGTAACGAAACCAGACTATGGAAATAAACGAAACCTTTCGCAAACATTTGTAGAATGTAAAGACACATTCAGCATTTATATTGCTGTATTAAATTGAATTAAGATTCATAGGCTAATTGTTCGAAATTTGCTTTTTTTAAATCTCAGAAAGGCATGATAAATATTCCAAGGCACAAAGGAAAGTCAACATCAGTTTTATTCAACTTATACAGCAGAGCAGAACGGCTGTTTTCGAAAGCCGCAACACTTTCATAATCAGTGCTCATGTGTATTGTGTTTGTCACCACTTATTAGGTGGCTTAGTTGAATGTGATAACAGTTCCTATTTACACAAATTTTATTATGAAAAAGAATCCGCGAACTGTATCAACCTGATGTTAACATTTTATTGTTTTAATACCCGTGTTACCGTTTGATTATTTTCTTCATGTCCCATTTTTCTGAATTTTTTGTTCCATCATACCTAAGCCAAACTTTTTTAGTTTGAATTTTCTACTAAAGTACATGTGAACGTTTTCCAATTTATTATTGAATATTTTAAGTCATTTGAAAAAGAGTGCGACAAGAATAGTGAAACGTCGCATAAAATCGACCAAGATCTATTAGCATAAATCTTGGCAAAATCGATCGGGCATTAAAGAAAATGTTATAAGCCCAGTTCACAATCTCGAGCAAGTAGTCTAGCATCGTAGCATGAGCAAAATAATTGTACTCTACACCAACAAAATACATTGAAAATGCTCTCAAATACTCTCTTAATTTGCAAATGCTATAATGCAAGACCATTTGCACAGGATTGTGAATTGGGCTATTGATTTTTGGGCTAAATTGAAAAATTCTTTGGTCGAAGTAGCTTACGTAGTACTTGGAATTCCATGCTCTTAAGTAAGCGTTAAAAGGCTATTTTCTGCCCTCAAATGTATACTATCTGATCAACGTAACAAGTTAAACTCTACAAATTTAGAGCACATTTTGCTAGTAAGGTCGAAAGCCAACTTTATTTATTCCTAAAACATCAATAAAAAATTAAAACTCTATAAACTGCCTTTTACTTAAAAATTGGGAATAGCTTATTTACTTAAATCACATTTAAATTACATTTAAAAAGACATGTAAAATGTGATGTCAAATGTCATGTAAGTCGACAAGTAAAATTTTATGTAAAATTACATGTAAAATTAAAAACTCAACCAAAAGTGTGAATGTAGTTCACATCAATATGTGACTTTTTTTATGTAATAGCGACTTCTTCTCATTTTCTGATTTCTACCACTATACCAGGGGTGCTCACCAGGAAGAACGTATTTTCCACTCGAAGTCACACGTATTCTTATTCTCTTTTATTTATTCTTCTCTGAGAACAATTTTTTCTCATTTTACCCATACACAATGGGAGATATTCCGTACGTTGTATGAAATATTGTTATGTGTGAAAGAATGAAAAATAAAATGCATTTTTGTATAGAAAAACATATACATTTTTCTATAGAATAAATAGATTTTAAATAGAAAAAAATAGATTTTCAATAGAACAAATTTTTCGGTTTGACTTTTCCTTGCCTTATTCATTAAGTTAATATTGCATCGAAATTTATAAGAATTAACAGTTATAACGAAGCCAGAGTGAATATTAAAGAAAATAGGGGAGACTACAACTAACTTTTTACAGAAAATTTGTAAGATGTTGATATCTCTGAAAAAAAATTTAAACTACTATGAATTCATTTTAGATAGGCCAATTTTTTCAAATGCATCTTAAATGAATTTAATTTATAACTTCAATTTTACAAATTTTAAAACTGATATTCATAAAAGAATTCTAAAATGTTGCTAAATATTAATTAAAATTTTAAAATAGAAAAAGAGATATTCATATTTAGCGTGTGAAATATATGTTTTTATTTATAGGAACAAAAATATTAAACAGAAGCAATTTCTTATTTTACGTATACTTCAAATTGAACTTACTCATTGTTTTTAAATATTTTTGTCAAAATAACACCGTTTTATATGAAAAATTGAAAGCATTTTTTAATTCTGTAGAAATGTTGAGGTATTTTTCATAAAACTACCGTAATAATTTCACATTAACGATTTGAAAAAGTAATATGAAGATTTTGATGTTTTTTCTCCAAAATTTGGCGATATTGCATCTATTTTGTCTGGCAACTATGTGAACAAGAAAGAACATTTAAAGGTGTTGCCGTTGATTACAAAATCAAATTGATAATAATATAAGAAGGCAAACTTAGTTTTCACTTTTATAAAAGTGTGAAATTGATTTTTGTTTCTATAGCCTATATTCTATTCACAATTTCGACCGAAATGCTGTCAAAGCCCATATAAAAAGTATTTAGTCGAAATAAGCGTGGAAAAATTTGGAAAACTAGTTTATTATGAAAAACACGTGAAATTTTTCTGAACACAATTTTGCTAAATATTTTTCGAAAATTTAAACAGAGTACTACCCTTAAGGAAAACAAGAAATTTATAATTTTTATTTGTCAATTTTTTCAAATGAAATAATTAAGGTTGCTAAACATTTTTCGAAAATTCAAACAGAGTACCGGCCTTATCGCTGTGAACCCTTGTATGTAGTATAATTTTTTGGCCTCCTAAGCGCACACAAAAATTTAATTTAATTGACTGTTAAAGTTCGACGAGGCAAGTCGCATGTTTTTTATGAAAAAAAAAATTACTGCAAAATTAAACAAAATTTGTATTTGTACATACATATAACTTTAGAAAATTGCAAAATGTGGGACAAAGAGTGGGAAAATTCCTTTTTGTTTTCTCTTAGTATAACATTTTGCTGCATAAAATAAATTATGAGCCACAGTATATACATATTTGGGAAATTATGATATATAAATAAATAGAATTTTCTAAAATATGATAAGAAAATTCGGAAATAAAACTGTAAACGGTGTAAAGATAATGTACCAAAAATTTTAAAATACTCGTGCAACTGAGTAAATATAAATAAATCTTTCGATTTAAAAAAAAGTTCCTCTGTAGAAAATTTTCATAAGGCTTATATTAATATATTATATTATAGACAATACTATCTTCCAATGGAGATATAAAATATTATAAAACCATTTTTGTATCATACAAAATTACTAAAAATCATAATATATATAAATTCATTCATCCAAGAATACAAAAAATCGAACGATGGCAACGCGGGTTGAAAATTTAGTCATGTATTTGTTGTTGTCTATGAATAAAATTTTTATTTTCTCTTCTCTCATTGATGTGAATTTCGTTACTGTTCGTGTTGCGTATGTGAATACGTGTAAAAAATCCGATTGGCGCTCGTATCTGGAGTGTAATGGCTGAGGAGCCCTATAGGAAACAATAAACAAAATCATATAAGTTTATTTACGTAAAAACAATTCATTTAAAATAATAAAAAACATTCAAACATCCGCCTCTCATGTACATTCCTCGCCGTTTCAGCGACAACTGAATCAAATATAGAAAAACAACCAAATTAATAGGTATGACCCATTGTGCTTTCTGTTTCACTCATTATGTTATTGTATAAGTGAACGAAATCGCTCTGAGCATGCCTGCACTATACGCTGTTAAATTAAATGAGATCAAATCACTCAGCAAACATTTGCGAAAAGTTTTTGTTTTGAGTTTTTCGGTTTTGCTCCCTTTGTTTTTTTCCTTTCTAGCTGAGTAACAGTCCAACCTAAATTACGACGTAAAGCGCAACGTAATTTAGCGCATAGCTTTTACGCTGAAATGAGTAACCTAAATTAGAGCGTTAACGTTGCCCCATAATCAGTAATGTTTACTCACTTTGATTGATAAAAACTCTAATTAGAAATAAGAAATAGAGATGAACACGCTAAATTGACCTAAAAGTAGCTAAAGTTACATCACTTAACACTTCAACAAAGTAAACAAGAGTGCTTCTGCAACAAACTTCACTTCTTTACGCGCTGTCAAAATTGGATTTTCCAATTGCAAAGCGTTGGCGCCGCGTTATTTCGGTTGGTCTCATACATTTTGTATGGGCATGAGAAATTTTGACAGCCATACAACGCTTTGCGTCGTAATTTAGGTTGGTCTGTAAGCTTAAATAACATTCCTGTTTCACACGAGTAAAAAAAATCACTTTGGCAAAGATATTCTCATTATTTCTATATTGTTTCTGTTTTATTCACTGCAAAGACAGAATCATTTTGTTTTCATACCCTGAACAAAACCAGCATCGACTCGCTCAATGTTTACGGATAGACGAATATCCTTCTTCTGTAGCAGCTTTCATAGGGTTGTAATCTATACAAAGATATTTTTATACCCTTCACAAAAAAGTGAAAGGGTATATATATTTTTGTCATTCCGTGTGTAATTTCTTCGATATCAATGTAGGACCCCATAAAGTATATATATTCTGGATCCTTCTGAATAGCGATGACGATTGAGCGATGTCCGTCTGTCCGTCCGTCTGTACATGAGATCGGTTTTCCCAAGCCCCCAGAGCTAGAGACTTCGTTCTTGGACCGTTGGATTGGAAATGAACTTAAATAGAGTGGTATTGAAATTCAGAAAGATCCCAAGTATGGTCCCAGAGCTGGGAAGCTTACACCTATTTCTCGACGCAAAATTTATAACAAAAATCAATTTTTTTTAATGTTTGTAAATTAAACCTATTTCGTGCTTTGGGAAGCCTCAATGGTCTATTAAAAACTGAAGAAATAAAAATTTTTTTCCAGGGTTATTTTGTAGTACATATAGTATTTAAACTGTTTAAACATTTTAAGGTTTTCTTTATGTGAAAGTAATCAAACAGGCAACTGATGTTATTTTTTTTTGCTAACCAAGCCTGTCTTATAATTTAGGAAGAACAAAATTGGTATCAAAAATTCAAAAATAAAATTCCGAATCCCGGGGTGGACAAGTGCAATATTTAATAGTACATGAAAGTTACCAAAAGGTTAAAAATTTTAAATTTAAAAATAAAAAAAATTACTTTATACTTCACTGATAAACAAAAAAATTAAAATATCGCTTCCAGGGTTGAGAAAATGAAAGTTTTTTTTGTACATGCAATATTTTGTAGTACATGTAATAAATAACCAAAACAAAATTTTTGTTTTTCTTAAACAAAACTACTTTATACCTCATGAAGATTTGCATTCATAAACAAAATTTAAAAATTAATATTTCGCTTCCAGGGTTGGGAAATTAAAATTTTTTGTTTATATAAAAATAACCAAAGAGGCAATTGACGTTTTTTTTTGTTAACTAATACCGCTGACAGACATAGCATTTCTATACCACATTAGTATTCTATACTACATGTGTGTCAACCTATACTACAATTAAACCACAAAATAATGTGGTTTATATCTGGGGGGTTACTCTGTAATGCGATGCGGAAGCAATGGCTTTCGCATTTCAATGTAAATAGCATACAAATTCGCTCAGTTTTTCATTCGCATCGCGTTACAGAGTAACCCCCCTGGTTTCAATACTACGAAAATATACGTAGTATTAACCCATTTTACACCCTTTAGCTTTGTTCAATTGCATTGGGAATGAGTCATCGTCCAATTTCGCCACTTCTTCTTTCGAGAAGTTCGACGCCTCAACCTTATTAAGAAAAATGTTCATGAATATGTATAGTTATAATGGATTTATAAACCATAAAGACTTACACGTGTCCAAAAACGCCTGTACTTCTTTTTTATTATTTTAGAATGAAAAAATTATATTCTTCTTTTAAGGCGATTGTACATAATTAACGAATAGCGAAAACACAATTTATTTTTTCGCATAAAATATGCAATTTTGTTGTTATTATTAACAATTATGCTAAAAAGTTTTTCTTTTTCGATTTTTTTTATTACACGAAAATAAAAACAAAAATATTAGTATATATACCACATGTCTGTCATGCCAAAGTAGTATCAAAAACCATAGTATTTATATCATGGTATACAAATCCTATGTCTGTCAGGGGTATAAGACTATTTTATATTTTAGGAAGAACAAAATTGGTATCAAAAATTTCCAAATAAATTAAAATTTCGAATCCAGGGTTGGGCAAGTGCAATATTTTATGGTTCATGAAGGTGACCAAAATGGTTGAAAATTGTAAATTTTTCTTAAATAAAACTACTTTATACCTCATCAAGAGTTGCATTGGTTAAAAATAAATAAAAACAAGCAAAAGTGCTATATTCGGCTGTGCCGAATCTTAAATACCCTTCACAGATGTAATTCTTCTTTCTTTCTTACTAAAACAGGAAGTAGGTTTAATTAAAAGATGTAACATAGTTTTATATGACAATAAAATTAAAATTTTTAAACTTTTTGGTGACTTTCATGTACCATAAAATATTTTATTTGTTCAACCCTGGAGTCGAAATTTAGATTTTTTAGAATTTTAATACCAATTTTGTTCTTCCTGAATTATAACATAGTTTGAATTAGCAAAAAGAATAACGTCAATTGCCTATTTGGTTACTTTTATATATTGCAATTTTTCAACCCTGAAAATGAAATTTAAATTTTTTTACCAATGCGGCATGAAATAGTATTATTTAAGAAAAACTTAATATTTGTAACCATTTTGGTCACTTTCAAGTACTACTAAATATTGCTTTTATTCAACTCTGGAATCTAAACTTAGATTTTTTATTTTTGATACCAGTTTTTTTTTTTCTGAACTAAAAAATAGTTTTAATTAGTAAAAAAACCGACGTTAGTTGCCATTTTGGTTACTTTTATGTATAAAAAATTTCAATTTCCCATCCCTGGAAGCGAAATTAAATTGTTTTTTACCAATCCTAGTCTTCATTGGATACAAAGTCGTTTTATTTAAGAAAAACCTTAAAATTTGTAACCATTTTGGTCACTTTCATGTACTACAATATATTGCATGTACCAAAAAAAACTTTAAACTTGCCAACCCTGAGAGTGAAGTTTAATTTTTTTTGGAAATTTTTGATACCAATTTTGTTTTTCGTATAAAAGTATAAAATAGTTTTTGTTGGCAAAAAAAAACCACGTCAATTGCCGCTTTGGTTACTTTTATGTATAAAACAAATGTAAATCTCCCAACACTGGAAGCAAAATTTAATTTTAAAAATTTTTTTTATTAATGCAAATCTTCATGAGATACAAAGTAGTTTTGTTTAAGAAAAACTAAAATTTTGTAACCAGTTTGGTTATTACATGTACTAAAAAATATTGCATGTACCAAAAAAAACTTTCATTTTCCCAACCCTGGAAGCGAAATTTTAATTTTTTGTTTATCAGTGCAACGCTTCATGAGGTACAAATTAATTTTTTTTAAGAAAAATTTAAAATTTGTAACCATTTTGGTCACTTTTATGTAATATTAAATATACCTTAATTTGAAATTTTATTTTTGAATTTTTGATACCAATTTTGTTCTTCCTAAGTTATAAGACAGGCTCAGTTAGCAAAAAAAACAACATCAGTTGCCTGTTTGATTACTTTCACGTATAAAAAAAAATACAATTTTCCACCCCTGGAAGCAAAATTTGAATTAGAAAAATTTTTTTTGACCAATGCAAATCTTCATGACGTATAAAGAGGTTTTGTTAAAGAAAACCTTAAAATTGTATTACAGGATGTTAATTTCCCAACAGGCTATAGGTTCAAATCTGCGAAACTGCAAATTATTTTTTATTTATTTTTTTTTAATAAATGAACGTGATTGCATTCTATTTATTAATTTTTTTTTTTTTTTGAGAGTGGAATATTAAGAATATTTTTCATAGTCATTAAACCAGCAGAACGGATCAGTACTGATTTCGAGGCCGCTACGCCTCGAAAAGAAGCTTTAGTTATCAGCAGCCGATGACTCTGGAAAAAGCGAAAGAAATACATGGAATATTGGGAATATTAATTGTCAGGGTTGGGGAATTTCGTACTAACCAAAAATGTAATAACTTAATAATATGAATGTGATAACTTCTCATATTAAATTTTCGTTAAAATATTGGTTAAATAGTTGATATTCCTACTAACTAGCACCACTTGCAAAAGTGGAAAAATTGAACAAAGAACGCTGATGAGATGGCGTAGCGGCCTCGAAATCAGTACTGATCCGTTCTGCTGGTTTAATGACTATGAAAAATATTCTTAATATTCCACTCTCAAAAAAAAAAAAAAAAAAAAATTAATAAATAGAATGCAATCACGTTCATTTATTAAAAATAAAAAATAATTTGCAGTTTCGCAGATTTGAACCTATAGCCTGTTGGGAAATTAACATCCTGTAATACAATTTACATAAACAAAAGGTTCACTATTAAAATAGAAATTCATACATTAATTTAAAACCTTAATATGTTTAAAAATTTTAGATACTATATGTACTACAAAATACTTCTGGAAAAAAATTTTTATTTCTTTAGTTTTGAATAGACCATTGAGGCTTCCCAAAGCACGAAATAGGTTTAATTTACAAACATAAGAAATGTTATTGATTTTTGGTATAAATTTTGCGTCGAGAAATAGGTGTAAGCTTCCCAGCTGTGGCCCGATTTCACGGACGGACAGACGGACATCGCTCAATCGTCATCGCTATTCGTGAGGATCCAGAATATGTATACTCTATGGGGTCCTATATTGGTATTGAAGAAATTACACACGGAATGACGAACCTATATATACCCTTTCACTTTTTTGTGAAGGGTATAAAAATGCAATTTCCCACCCCTGGAAGCAAAATTTGAATTAAAATTTTTTTTTTTTGCCAATGCAAATCTTCATGATATATAAAGAGGTTTTGTTAAAGAAAAACTTGAAATTTTTAACAATTTTAATTACTACAATATACGGAATAGACCGAAAAAAAATTTTTATTTCCCATCCCTGGAAATTTTTTTTATTTTTTTAGTTTTTAGTAGACCGTTGAGGCTTCCCAAAGCACGAAATAGGTTTAATTTACAAACATTCAAAAAATAATTGATTTTTGGTATAAATTTTGCGTCGAGAAATAGGTGTAAGCTTCCCAGCTCTGGGACCATACTTGGGATCTTTCTGAGTTTCAATACCACTCTATTTAAGTTCATTTCCAATCCAACGGTCCAAAAACAAAGTCTCTAGCTTTTCTGGGGGCTTGGGAAAACCGATTTCACGTACAGACGGACATCGCTCAATCGTCATCGCTATTCATAAGGATCCAGAATATATATACTTTATGGGTTCCTATATTGATAACGAAGAAATTACATACGTAATGACAAACCTATATATATGTAAAGGGTATAAAAAAAATAAAATTTCACTTGCAGGGTTGGGAAGTTTAAAGATTTTTTGGTACATGCAATATATTCTAGTACATGAAAGTGAACAAAATGGTTGCCAATTTTAAGTTTTCTAGGATTGGTAAAAAAATCAAAATTTCGGTTCCAGGGAAGGGAAATTTAAATTTTTTTTATACATAAAAGTAACCAAAAAGGCAACTAACGTCGGTTTTTTATTAATTAAAACTATTTCTTAGTTCAGAAAAAACCAAATTGGTATCAAAAATTTAAAAAAAAATCAAAGTTTAGACTCCAGAGTTGGATAACTGCAATATTTTGTAGTACATGAGAGTGACCAAAAAGGTTGCAAATATTAAGTTTTTCTTAAATAAAACTATTTCATGCCTCATTAAGAGTTGCATTGGTAAAAAAATTTAAATTTCGTTTCCAGGGTTGGGAAATTGAAATATATATAAAAGTAACCAAATAGGCAATTAATTGACCTTGAATAATTGTGGCAATAATGATTTCAATTCAAGCACATGAACTTGTATTGATACTATTTTGTTTGCTGGGATATCCTTCAAGCACTTGAACTTGAAAAACCGTAGTGAATAAAACAATTTAAATGTCTTAAGAATAATAAATTGCTTAAGTTAACTTAATAATAAATTGCTTGCAATAACTTATAATAACAAAATAAAATGTTGAATCAACTATTGGTCAACGAGGAAATGACTTAATTTTAATTATTGTATTTAAACAAACAATGACAAGTTCAATGACATGAATTTATTGTGGAAATTAAATGACCTACTTTTTGTGTTAAAATAAAATTGCCGTTTAGCATATTTAGTAATAATTGAATTATATGTTGAATTACAGTGATTAACAAAATGTATACATTAAATTATATTTTACAGAATCCAATAAGATGTTGCATTAAGTGTCAACATTCTCCCCCGCATTAACCAATGGTCGATGGTGCTATAAGGTTGACCTCAGAAATCTCCAACATCTATGTTGATAGCTTGTGGTGGTGGAATTGGCTGAGTGGTTTGGTTGCATGTGGAATTGCTGTTATTTTCCGGGGTGAAATAAGTGTTGATGATTAAAATGGCGACTAGTACGGAGTGCAGAATAACTGACTGTATGATGGTGAAAACTATTGGATTTGATGAGTGCCGGGATGTGAACAACGGTTGATTCTTTTAGTTGTTTTTTCAGTGAGTTTAGTTGCTTTTGATGAATTTCAATCTGGATGTTGAACAGGGTAGTCATCTCTTGTGGTGTACTAATTTGCTCCATGGGCTGTAGTTGAGCATATGATATGTGTAGTGTATTAGATAACCCAAAATGAACTTAGATTGTGGTTAAGGTGCCTTTGAGTGTGCAGATAGCTTCGATCTCTATTATTCCGGTAACATTTATTGTATATTGAGCATGTTCAGTACCGCAAACTGCTGAAATCTCTAGTTTTGCGGTGGTAGCGAAGATCCATTTATTTGGATATTTTAGTTGTGTCCATGTAGAGTTGCCCGCCAACCGAATGAGCTTACATTCAGTTGTTTGTCGGCTGTTAAAAATGTTAATTTCACAGGAATCACTTTCCTCATTCTTCCTAAGTTTGAACTGTTTGTTATTGCACATGTACACATCACTTTTAGGCGTTATGCAGTTTATATCTCATGGGTTGTGAATGGAAGGTATTCGTCTCTATGGGGGTTTATGGCAAGAAATTATTCCTTTGAGTTGATTGATATTAAATTATTGTCTCTTATGGTCGGTACAGGAATTATATTGAAGAGTTCTAAATATTGATGGTCGACTAAAGGTAACATTACTTCGAAAATGACTTCATTTTTTGTTACCGCTCCTTTGACCTTCATTAATTGTAACTGTCGTCTTCAATTGGAAGTGTTCGGTTTGTTGGAAGATGAGCCTTTATTCGTTCTTCGGTTGTGCTGGGGACAATAAAAGTGGACTAATTTTTCCCTGGTGGGTATCAGTTAGTACATCAATAATCTCCCTTTCAACTCCTTGTAACTTTATTGCTGTCAACGTCAACTGGTTAGCTAGAAATGAGATTAATGGCATTTGGTTGGTTTGGTCAACCTGCTTAGCTATTGCATTCTCTTCTTCATTAACCTTGTCAATTATATCCATTATTTGTTTTTGAGTAACTTGTTCGTCTTGCTTTATGATATTAATGGTTTAGTCAATAATGGATGTTTGATTTTTAAACAGTTGAATCAAATAGTTTGATTCTTCCTAAGCATTCTTGATGGTGGTGGACATTTCGTTTGCATATTCGGAAACAAGAACGCCATACAAAGATCGTGCAACATTTCCAATAATGTTGAAGGCTCCCCTTTTTACTCTACTGCTGGAGAATAGCTCGTTCTCTTGAATCAATTCATTTCTTATTTGATTGAAGTTGTTTATCAAAATGTTGCAAGTCAGTTGATGTTTAATAGGCGCACAGAGCTGTTGTAGGGTAGTTATTCCTGACTGGAAAGCCTTCAGCTCGGCAGTAAATGGTGCTAGGTCATAGTATATCATTAATCTCCGTTAATCATAATTCAGCCGTTACCACTTTTACATTTCCATTTCCCTCAAAGTATAGTCCTGGGTTATCATGAAAGTTGGTTATTTTGACATTGCTACTCATTGCTGCTGGAATTAAAATTAGCGTTGTTATTATAGTAAGTAACATCGAAGTGGACATAGGCCTAGATTTTTTTGATGGTGGCCTGTATGTTTCGTCAATTGCTATCGGGCTAGTGAGCTTGGTCACTTCATTTGTTGGCAATTCTTCCTGCTGCAGTAGTGGTGCTAATCTATGAATTGGTCTTTTCTTTATTCCGGAGGCTGTTTCTATATCTGCTACCCTGACCTTACCGTCAGTTCCCTTATAAGTTTTCAGGATTCTACCCAGTGGCCATTCCATTACGGGCAATTTGTCCTCCTTTATTATGACTAAATTTCCTTCTTTCGCATTTTGAGAAGATGTCTTCCATTTCTGTTTTTCTTGTAGCTGGTGCAAATATTCCAATGACCATCTTTCCCAAAACTCGTGTATAAGCTGCGACACAAGATTCCATCTTTTTGCCAATGAGCAAGTAGGATTAGGCAATTGAGAGTCGATTTGTGCCGTTAGTGGTTCCCCGATTAAGAAATGGCCGGGAGTTAAAGCGGTTAAATCGTTTGGATCACTTGATAAAGGAGTAAGGGGCCGTGAGTTCAGAATGGCCTCAATTTCAATGATGACTGTTTCTAGTTCTTCATGCGTTAGCGAAGCCGTTGATATACTGCGTAAAAGTAACTGTTTGGCTGACTTTACTGCTGCCTCCCGTAACCCACCGAAATGTGATGCTTTGGGAGGTATGAACTTGAACTCTATTCCGTTGGATGCAGGTTTGAACTATGTTTCTGGCAATTGACTTCCTTTTTATTATCCAAAATTGTTGCCTGGAGATGG
Source organism: Linnaemya tessellans (assembly GCA_951800035.1). Classification (NCBI taxonomy): domain Eukaryota; kingdom Metazoa; phylum Arthropoda; class Insecta; order Diptera; family Tachinidae; genus Linnaemya; species Linnaemya tessellans. Next base: position 63,959,632 of record OX637533.1, on the reverse strand, counting down.
ATAGTAGTGTTTGTGGGCCGCAGTGATGGTTATCGTTGTGTAACATTCTCATTATTAATTTAGAGATTGGATCGTTCTAGGGAAGAACCATTGGGTGTTTAGCATCGTATGAGATGTTTGAAGCCTTCAACCTTCCGCCGACGCGTAGTATATTATTTTCGTCAAGAAAAGGTGATAATCCACATATAGGACTTGCCTTATCGAGCTCCTTACCCTTGTTCAATGCATTTATTTCATTTTTGAAGTATAAAATTTGGATAGCTCTGACTATAAGATACTTAGCTGAAGAGAGTTAACGAGCTTAGTGCATTGTTAGTCGGTCGTTCGGTCTTCGCCAATTTGTTGTTTTGGTTGAAGCGTTGCATGTATGTATGCTACTACTCTTTGAGGTGTCTTGAATGAGTTGTGGTTGTTTATTTTATATACAATGTCTTCCAATGAGGTTGAAATTGCCGATACGGAAATGACTGCATTTGGTTTGAACTCTTCAGTGGAGGAAGGTTTCCGAGTTTTGTTGAACTCCTTTGGCCATTGACTCTCGTTGCCGCGTAAAAACATTGGCCCAAAAAACCAAAGGCTACATTGTGATAGTTTTTCTGGACTCAAACCTCTTGAGATGAGGTCAGCCGGGTTTTGCTTAGAACTGACGTGTCGCCATTGACTACTTATGGTTTGCTCCTGAATTTTGCTTACTCTATTTGCGACAAAGGTACGAAGAGAGGATGATGTTGAATTGATCCAATGCAGTACTATTTCAGAGTCTGACCATAGATGTGTTTGCATGTTTTCAGCTCGTAATTCTATTTTTACTCTTGTGGTAAGTTGAGCTCCCAGAAGCGCTGCGCATAGTTCTAGTCTTGGTAGAGTTACCTTTTTTATAGGGGCAATCCGAGATTTGGCGCATAGAAGTCTGACCACTAGTCGTCCATCTTGTAGCTTGGAACGTATGTATACTGTGGCGCCGTACGCCTTTTCCGAAGCATCTACAAAAGTGTGTATCTGTGTATCCTTTGAAATCTGACCATCAAAAATGTGTCTTTTGGTACTTATATTGTTAAGTTGGGTTAAATTTTGACGAAACAGTACCCATTGGTTGCTAAGATCTGCTGGAAGGGGTTCGTCCCATGAAAGTTGTAATTGCCATAGCTGTTCTATGAATATTTTAGCAGCGACGACAACAGGTCCGGCGATTTCTAACGGATCGAATATGCGTGCTATATCTGATGTTATAGTTCGCTTGTTTATTTTGTCATTGTCTTGAATGTCTGCTCTGAGACAGAAAATATCCGCCTTGGGATTCCATGTTAATCCCAAAATTTTTGTTGATTGATTATCAAAATCTAGATTTAGATCTATATCTTCAGGAGAAATGCCAGGTAGTAACCTTGAATGATTTGCACACCACTTTCTTAGTTTGAATCCAGCTACTTGTAACAAGGTGGTCAGCTGTTGTTGTTTTTCAATTGCTGTTGTAAGGCTATAAGATCCACTCATACCGTCATCCACATAAAAATCTTCTCTTAATGTTGTTGCACCTAATGGATAATCTTTCATGTTCTTATCTGCTAACTGCTGCAAACATTTTGTTGCCAAGTAAGGGGCTACGGAAGTTCCACATGTCACGGTGTTAAGTTTGTAGGTTTCTACTACTTCATTTGTACTATTTCTCCAATATATTAGTTGCATGTGACGGTCTGCTGAATGAAGAAGAATTTGACGATACATTTTCTCAATATCAGTACAAAACACAAATGGTGGCATTCGGAATCGTAGTAGCAGTCCAAAAAAATCTCCTTGTGTCGGAGGACCTACGCACAAGATATCATTGGGAGATATTCCTGTTGAGGATTTTGCCGATGCATCAAACACTACTCGAAGTTTGGTGGTTTTACTTTCAGGTTTGATTATGCAGTGATGTGGAATATAGAAATGAGGGCCTACTACCTCTGAGTTATTTATGAGGGTCATGTGACCCAATTTTTCATATTGCTTCATAAAGTCAGTGTATTGTTGCTTAAGGTCTACGTTCATCAATAAACGCCTTTCTAGGGCCATCAATCTTGAAAATGCTAACTTTTTTGTCTCTCCTAGGCAGCTTGGGCTTTCTGACAAGGGGAGCCGAACTACAAAGCGGCCCTCAGAATTTCTAGTCGTCGTTTGGACAAACTGTTGTTCACACCTTATCTCTTCGGTGGTGAGCGTGCTATCTGACTCGAATTCGTCTAGTTTCCAGAATCTTTGGAAAAGTTCTTTTGTGGTTGTTTCATTTTCACCGTATACTGCACATACAGCTGAGTTGCTATTCTTTTCCCTTATCCTTCCACTTACAATCCAACCCAGTCTTGTATTTTTTATAATTGGTAGTTCTGGTGAGAGGTGAATTTCTCCGGTGGTCAACAGTTCGAGGTAATATTCGGCGCTTAGTAAAACATCAATATTGGCAGTGTTGATGAATTCAGGATCGGCCACTTGAATATGAGATGCGGTTGAACTCTGTTGAAGGTTGGGCCGGAATTATGTTGGGAAGAACGAAGGCTTCTAGCCTTGTGTTGTAATTACTTGTTGTAGACTGAAGATTAACATTAATTCGTTGATTTGTATTTCTGGATTGATCGCCGATTCCTTCGATACATAGGGATGTCTGCGATGGTTTTAGTGCTAGACGATTTAGTAGCCGTTTAGTGACAATGTTTATTTGTGATCCTGAGTCTAAGATTGCCTTGAAGATTCCAGACCGTTCATTATTGCCTGTAATTTTTACCCGAGCTGTGGCTGAAAGTACGTAATCTTTTCCTGTTCCATGACACTGAGCTGAAACTACCGTTGATGTTGATGCCTTATTTTCAGCGTAAGAGTTGTTTGATGGTGAGGTCAAGGCGTTGGTGTTCTGTGGATGCCTTTCTAAATGTACGAGTGTGTTGTGGGTTTTCTTACACTTTCTACAGGAGGTTGATGTGCAATGTTTTGACATATGGTCACTCTTGAAGCAGTTAACACAGAGTTTTTGTTGCTGTATCCACTTCAGTCGATTAGGTACTGACATCGATAAAAATTTGTTGCAATAGTATAATTGATGGAATCCATTGCTACATAGTTTGCAATGGTTGTTTTCCTTGGGAGTAACTGCTGCTGCTAAAGTTCTCTTTGACGTGGTTTGTATTCGTCCGGCTGCTTCTAATGATTGGAACCTGCTTTCCAAGAAGCTCAACAGTTGTCCTAATGTTGGCAATGATCGTGGTAGTTGTATTGATTGCTCGTATAATAAGTGTGTGCCATGATCGAGTTTTTTAATTAATAAATTAACTAACATCGGGTCCCATGTTGATGTGTTGATATTCAAATTATTTAGTGCTGAGATGCATTCTCGTGTTGTGTCATGTAATCCTTTTCTGGCTACAGCCGGGGGATTATCAACTATTTTTGGTTGGCCCAGTAGTCTATTTATGATGTTATTTGTTAATATCCGTGGATTACTGAAGCGGTCTTGAAGCATTTTGTACGCTGTTTCATAGTTGGTTTCGGTTAAGGCTAAATTTTGTATTAGCCTAGCTGCCTCACCTGTGGTGTTTGTTTTCAAAAACCAAATTTTTTGTATGGCGGGCATAGCTTTTTTGTCAATCATTTCATTCAACATATCAAAAAATGGTTGCCAACTCAGATAGTCTCCATTGAATTTCGGTATCGTAACCTTTGGAAGAGGCAGTGGGCTAAGTATAGCTGAATTGCTTCCCACTTGTGATTCGTCATTTATAGGCTATTTGTGTTGATCAGTGAGCACAGCGAGTTTAACTAGATGTTGGTGAACTGCGTCTTCTAGGTTATTGTAGTCATCTGGATGTAAATCTTGGCTTGATGGATCTTCGATTTGTTGCCACACGTCGTCATACAAAGTTTGGATTTGAGACCATAACTTTTTTATAGTCTCTGATTTTAGTTCATAAAATTGTTTTGGCTGCTCTTCTGTTAGTGTTTCCAAGCCCTGCAACAAACGTGTTAGCGCTGTCATGCGTGCAGTTATTAACCTGGCTAGTCCTGGTGTTCGTCCTTCCTCTGATTCGTTCTGGTTGACTGATTTGGTTACTGGTGCTCTTACGGTTGGTACTGGTTTGGTATAAGGTGTCATGCATTTTATAGCTGGCATTCAATATGCTCAATTGTTGAACTGTATCGTTCGCCAATGGATTTGTAAATGTCCTTTGTAATATAGGGATCCTCCTCTGATAAGGTAGCATCATTCCGAATTTTGTATTCAGTTTTTTCGAACAATTGCCATAGAACAATTGTGCTATGGCACAAACAATGAATGTTTGTGTTGCGTCTGAAGAGTTGGATATTGTAGCCCTGTGCTACTGTTTGTAGTTTGTGTTGGTATGTGAACTGATGTTCTACACTTGGTTGCGCGTTTATTTCCTTGAAATTCTAAAGAAATCCTTACAACTGGTGGGGGGAATTTCAGTGAATTTAGAAAGTATTAGGGGTCACCAATGAATAATTGTGGCAATAGTGATTTCAATTTAAGCACATAAACTTGTATTGATACTATTTTGTTTGCCGGGATGTCCTTCAAGCACTTGAGCTTGAAAAACCGTAGTGAAGATCAATCAATAAAATAATTTAAATGCCTTAAGAAGATTGATATATTCTTTATTTTAATTCTGGTTTTTATACTAAATTAATTTAATAAATTGCTTAAATTAACTTAATAATAAATTGCTTGCATTAACTTATAATAACAAAATGAAATGCTGAATCAACTATTGGTCAACAAGGAAATGACTTAATTTTAATTATTGTATTTAAACAAACAATGACAAGTTCAATGACATGAATTTATTGTGGAAATTAAATTACCTACTTTTTGTGTTAAAATAAAAATACCGTTTAGCATATTTAGTAATAATTGAATTATATGTTGAATTACAGTGATTAACAAAATGTATACATTAAATTACATTTTACAGAATACAATAAGATGTTGCACTAAGTGTCAACAGACCTTGTTGTTTTTGCTAATTCAAACTATTTTATAATTCAGGAAGAACAAAATTGGTATTAAAATCTTAAAAAATCTAAATTTCGACCCCAGGGTTGAACAAATAAAATATTTTATGGTACATAAAAGTTACCAAAAAGTTTAAAAATTTGAATTTTTTTGTCAAATAAAACTGTTACATTTTTTTAATTAAACCTACTTCCTGTTATTTATCCGAAGAGGCGGTTGCTCTTGGATTTTTCGATGAAATGATATCTATTGAAGTGAAGCGGAAAATGGTTGAAGCTCTTGGCGATCATGATGACGAAAATGACGAAGTTATTCCGAAAAGATTAAACTTAACGCTGGAACAAGTGAAATCGTTTGAAAATAAGGATCTAAGTTCTTTCGTCACTCCTCGCACCAAGCGCTTTTTCCATCGCTTACATGTGTAATTTTTTGAATTGGACCCATCAATTTGGAAGGATCAAGAAGAATACTGCTCCGCAAAATGAATATGCTAACACTTAACCGTTGTAAATGACCCGGCAGAAAGAGCAATAAAACTAATTACATATTTCAATCGTGCATTGACATGCGACGAAGAGGATAAGCTGTATTTGCTTCAAGTTGTGGAGCACTACAGAAAAATGTTTTCATCCCATTAATATAATATTATCAACAATAAAAACAAATTAAAAAATTCACCTATTTTGGTTTTAGGGTATTCCGGGCAAGTTTATCCCTCGTTTATCTGCAGACTATTGCGACTCGTTGGAAAAGTAATTATTATAGGTATCGAAGAAATTCAGTTGGAAACATACAGTCAAATTTTGTTGTTTTTCAAATATAAACAGGAAAAAAAAGCGATGAATGGGTAATATAATAAAACTTTGGGCTCAGCCCGGAGGTACTCGGAACTAAAAAAATAAAATATGCATAATTATTTTTATCCCCAACCTCATATTTTTCAGTACGAAAAATTCAACTTTTCAAAAAAGTTCCACTATGGCCACTCTAATGTACATCTCTTTTTTATTTTTAAATTCTATTTACAATATCATTAATAAATTGTTTTTATATTTAGTTTCTTACACTATATACCTAACTCACATAACTTAATATTTTTCAACCTTGGAAAATCATATTACTTAAAAAATATCTTATTAATTTTTTTTATGTAACTTTCCAAGTTTAAACACACTTATTATATACATATGCACATATATACATATCGTACTCGTTTTGTGCTAACTCAGCCCGCTTTAATTTCATTTCTTTTTTTCCGTTGCAAAAATATTTTCATATATATTTATGTATACATATTTATTTATTTCTTTTATTTATTCATTTTTTTTAATTGTATTTTAGTGGCCGTAATTTGCTTTAGTTGCTAAATTATCTTCTACTATGGCATATGAAGCAAAACTATTTATTTGCTTTTTTATCATAAAATAAAGAATTAAATTCAATTTCATATAGGAAGATATGGAAGTTTAATGCTCTTTACGAAAATTATTATTGTTTTATCCTTAATATTTTTTTAGGCAGTAATTATTTCAGTAACCACCTGGACGTTAATTCGCTGTAGTTGCAAAATAGTGCCACATTTGAAGCATTTGTTGTTATAAAACATTGTAGGAAAAATTTAAGTTTATTGCTCTCTATGAACGTTATTATTACTTTTCCCTCTTTTTTATTCCCTCCAAAAAAGAGTATGGAGGGTATACTCATTCCGTCATTCCGTTTGTAACGCAGCGAAATATCCATCTGAGACCCATAAAGTATATATATTCTTGATCAGTGATGAAATCCAAGACGAACTGAGCATGTCCGTCCGTCCGTCTGTGAAAATAATGATTCAGTCCAAACGAAAAGACCTAGACTCTTAAAATTTGGTACAAATATATCTTGATAGCACAGGTCAAATTAATAGATGGGCTAAATCGGGCAAGAGGGAAAAAAGTTCCCCTGAGAAGAACTAAACTAACCTCTAAAAACAACATAATTTTTAAAGTTTTTTGTAATTCGCTTAAGCAAATGATATATTTTTGTATTAAAGAAGGTCCAACGCATTAAACTTGGAGCCATAAATTAAAATAAAAAATATTTTTGGACCCCGCCCTCTTTAGTGGACGTTATTACATGTAAACATAGTGTAAAAATTCAACAAATTGTTTTACTTAAGCCTACATTCCTTAAAAATAAAATTTTTAAACTTTAATGACGAAGCTCAGACGTAACTTGGTACTACTCTGCCCTACCCCTTTCTCACCCTTTGCCCTACAATGACCCTATCAAAAATTTTTTATTTTTAATTTGTATATAATTATTCCAGACATTTACTATTAGAGTTTTATGACAAAGGTGAAATGTCTTCCCCACAGCCCTTGCCAGAGCGACCCCGCAAAGGACAGTTTTAATACCCTTCAAAGAGAATTGGACCCCACAAAGTATATATATTCTTGATCAGTGATGAGGTCTACGTTTTTAATTGTTTTTCTTCATATTTTAAACTTGTGCACACATAAGAATTCATATGTATGAAAATTTGCTTTTGCAGAGATGGTGTTTGCTTCACATGGCTACTGTATTTATGAAATCTTTGTGCAAATTTGTAACAAGAAAATAATAAACAGAACACTTGCGATTCCCACGGGACCCTCCAGGTAAAAAGAAATAATTATAACGATCTCATCAGTTCTCATTAGTTTTTGTTATTAAGCAACATTAATTTCCAAAACGTGGTAGACAGAAGCCACAAATGAAAATTAAAAAAACCACTAACAGCCAATACCAAGATAATCTAAAGGTCTAAGGCATCCACATTCTGGTACGCCTTTGGAAAGGAAGTGGAGCTCAGATGTGGTGGAAGTAATTATTCTTTGTGGCCGAAGTAGACCACGGCAGGAAGTTTAGTTGTGAAAAATAAAATATTGTAGAAGGAAGATAGGAAAAACAAGCAAAGGAAATGAAACTTTTACTCAGAAAGTGCCGGTTATCCCCTACAAGAGAGGCTAGTAGTGCGCGTACAAGATGCCTGTAACATCGACACTTACGAAAGTGGTCAACAATAAAGTCCCCACGTTTTTTGACACCGAGGGACCAGATTTAACCTCGGAAGTTTTTCGGTTCATTCAAGGATGCAAACTAGTAGAACGAGAGCTAGCATCAGAATAGAACGGTATCGCAGCACCAGATATATTAGAATGCTTGAAATTGCGGTTAATGGGACCAGCTTACGTTCATGTAGCACTACAAACATTTGGCACTATAGAAAAACTCTAGACCAGATAAGCGAACTCATAATTTTTTTTTCTTGGACCAGCACTCAAGGGATGACCCCTATATATGCGATGCATTGTGCCAGAACTAGGAAAGTTGGCTATGGGAAGGAGGATAGAGGGAGTAGTGTTTGTGGACGTTCGCTTTGAACCTCCCCAAGTTAAAACTGACAGGAAAGACCCCTGCTGGAAGTTTGTTCCACATACGAACCGTTCGGCCAAAGAACGAATTCTCTCTGTAATGCGTGGTGCGATTCACTGACAACTCAACCACAAAAGGATGTGCCCTATGTGAAGAGCGGGTAGCTCGCAGAAATAAACGGTTATCCGGCACAAGCTCCCTTATTTCACCAGAACACATTCCATTGTAGTATCGGTAGAACAGTGAAACACACCCCATGTTGAGTCGATGCTCCAGTGAGTCAATAGAGTTGGCTACCCTACTGTCACCGATGAGCTTCTTCGCTCTCTCTTGTACGCGGTCGAGCAACTTCAAAACAAACTTTGAAACACCGGCCCATACATGAGAGTTTTATTCCATCTTTGGTCTGATGTAGGTGGTATATATATTGAGGAGATCAGTTAGGGTGAAGTATGTCTTATACCGTCTTAAAAAGCCGAGACACTTGAATGCTTCTTTTGAAATATGAAAAATGTGATCTGTCCATCGAACGTCACACTGCATTTTCATACCAAGAACATCAAGAGCTTCTGATTCCCCAATACCTATACCATCCATAAACACGGATGGCGCAGAACTTTCGACCAGCCGCCTATGCGTAAGCACGCAGCACTGCGTCTTATGAGAGTTAAAGTTAACCCTGTTCGCGAGGCCCCATTCGGAGATTGACATGAGATCACTTGTGATCCTTCCTTCATCCTTTGTCCCCTGGCGTCAATCTCCTCCAGGCTTGGCCGGCTGGTAAAAGAGAAAGAATGGATAATGCTGCTATCATCCGCGAAAGAGTAGATAGGGTTTGAAGTCTGACATAGAAGGTCATTTATAAAGATGAGGAAGAGAGTAGGAGATAGAACAGAGCCTTGCGGCACCCCTGAATTTACCTTGAACTCGTTTGATGAGACCCCGTCTATAACAACTCGTATAGTGCGGTCTCTGAGGAAGGTCGCTATGAAGCGAGAGAAATCATCACCGACACCAAAAGCAGTCAGTTTTGACAGAAGTGCATCATGCCACACTCTATCAAATGCTTTTGAGATATCTAGAGCCACCACTTTACTCTCGGAGAAATGGTGAATGGAATTGCACCATTTCTCTGTTCACAGAGCGAGCAGGTCTCCTGTAGAGCGAGCTCTGCGGAAACCATACTGCCGGTCGTTAAGTAAGGTGTTGGTCTCCAGATACCTTACCAGGTGGAAGTTGGTCATACTTTCCATGACCTTGGAAATTGCAGAACAGACTGCAATTGGGCGGTAATTTTCGGGTATTGCGCCTCTCCCTTCTTATCGGCGTTACATTGGCTAACTTCCAACACATCGGAAATTTACCGGCATGGTACGATGCACTAAATAGCTTAGCCAATGGACGCGCTAGCGTCGAAAAACACTGCTTAAAGACCAGTGTTGGAATGCCATCCGGCCCAGGAGACTTGTTTATGTTGAGATTCACTAAAACCTTTTTAACTGCACGTGGTCGAAAGCATATTCTTGGCATAGTAACTGATACTCTTTCCACAACGGGCAATTGCTGATTGCTACCTGGCAAGCAAGAATTACCTGCAAACATCTCAGCCAAAAGGTTAGCTTTATCAACAGGTTCAGTGAATATTTGATCATCCCTTAAAATAGTTGGAATTGATGAACTAGCTTTATCTTTACTCTTTTAACGAATGACAAAAAGCTTTTACTACCTCTCGTGGCGGTAAGAACTTTAGCACGAAGGCGCTGCTCGTATAAAGCTTTTTCACGCCTTAGCACTCTGGCACACGAAGAGGGAATTAAAAGGCTTTAGTAAGAGTCTTAGAAACCAGGCATTGGGGACTTGGTTTATTGGTCAGGAAAGCGAAAGATTACAGAAATTAACTGAAATAGCAGAGAAAGCGGAGCAAATCTTTGGAGAAAACCAAGTTACAATAATCACTATTACCCTGACGACTCAATGCAGCTTCTGTAAAGAAGAGGGCCATAACAGAAATTGTGAAGAAACTTAATACGCCACATTGCATAAACTGTGGAGAATATGAGCTTGAACCTGGCCGAGTATGTAAATCGAACACAAGTAAAAAATGGACAAGTGTGGTTACTGTAACATCAAGGGCCATAATGAAGTGGAGTGCAGAAAATGCTTAAAAGCATTATTTTCCAGGATATGCAGAACGAACGGACACGCGGAAAACCAGTTCAGCATAAAACCACAGCAATGGTATTTTGGCAACGAGGTACGAAGCCAAAACACGCTACGGAACACAAGCTGGCAAGCATCTGACTGTAACTATTCTAGAAGAAATTACTCGCAAAGTGGTCAACAACCCATAACCCAAAGGGCAACCAATGCAAATATGAATCAAGTTTGTCAAGGACGAGTAAGAAATGAGCCGCCGAAATGCTATATCTGCAGCGGGGTTGGATATTAAAAAACGAATTGCCCAGTAAGAAATTTGGGAAACACTTTGCGGCCCAGCCAAAACTAACAGGCTGGAATGTCAAAAATTCGTGGACAAGTTTTAAAAAATTATCTCAAAATAATATACTAACAAATGAAAAACCCATAGTTCTGACACATAACAATGACAATATTAACATTAAAGAAAAATTAGGAGGTGAAGGTGTATTAGCAGATAACGCAGGGCAGGTAGAAATCAAAAGCTGTAGCATAAGAATACATCCGAGTACAAACATCCACTCTTACACACCAGAATACAATAGAGAAAAAAATCTATTCTAACTATAGATCCAAATCTCAAAACAAAGAAAAGTTACAAAAGGGTAACAACAGAATAAACGAAAACAATGACGCATTTATATATTTCCCATGCATCGAAGCACTGATAAAAACTTATCCTTACTATTGGATACAGGAGCAGACACCACCTTAGTAAAAGCAGAAGCTTTATCGCCACACGTACAGATAGACTTTAGCAACCAAAAGAACTTGTCAGGAGCATTTAGGGGAAGCATTACAACGAAACGAACGATAACCGCCCAATATACAGGCATAAAACCACTTGCATTAGAGATGCATGTAGCACCGGAAGGTAGCCGACTTCCAGCAGATGGATTACTCGGTAGAGGCGTATTATGGAATACAACCATTGCCGACACAGTTAACAAACATTTTTGAAGAGTAAGCCAATCAGGTATACATAGCGGGCGTTCCCAGGCAGTAATATCAGCAGTGGTTACAATGGCTAAGGGGGAGATTTTGGTTAATAAGTTAGAAATTTTGCATGGGGCTTTTGTGGGTGAACCCCTAACATAGTTAAAGAAGAAACATCATTGGTGGCCGTATTAAATACCAACGAATTTACAATAAATATCAAGGAAAATATAAGACTGCAATATGAGAACCCTAAAAACTACAGGATAGAAGCGGCAACAGCAATAAATACAATAGGTACTGCAGATAAAACGGCGAGAAAGAAATTAATTATAGAAACAGTACCGTTAAGTTCAGACTTGAGCCCGGAAGAGCGAGTTTCAATTGAGAATATTTTGAAATCGTACGCGGACGTGTTTCAACTACCCAGCGACAGTTTAACATACACAAATGTACTAAAGCACAAAATACTAACGGATCCTAGCCAACCTCCAATAAATACGAAGCAATACAGGCTACCTGAGGTCCATAGAAATGAAATTAATAGGCAAGTAGACCAAATGGTGAAGGATGGAATAGTTTCGCCCAGTACTTCCCCATGGAATTCCCCAATCCTTCTAGTACCAAAAAAGGCAGTAACGGACGTAGAGAAAAAATGGCGTTTAGTTATTTATTCACAGTCAAAAATACTCTGAGAGCTTAAATTCTATGTTAAAATAGCTTAGTAATTATTAATGGCATGCTTTGTTACCGTATGCAATAAAATTAGTTTCTTAACCGCCTAGAAATGTGTCAGCAATTTGTGATGAACACGAGTTATTTACCAGAAGTTTGATAAACTGCAATTAGGTCATTAAAAGTATTTTATTTTGAATATTGAATGTTTTTTGTATTAACACCTCTCCACTTAAATCCGATCGTCCCCGTTCGGCTAGAAATAAGGAATGTTTGTAATTCTTGTTACACCTTTGGGTTCATTTTCTTTGGGTTCTGATAATTCCGGCATAGATACGTCTACTTGGGGCTGGTTACTTACTAATGTTGGCACGACAAATGATTTATTTTCCTTCTTACACATTCCGGTTTTACCAATTACAAAGATTGATGCGAATATTGCGGTTAAGGCTAGTCCAAGATTGATACCTGAGTTCTGCTCATTTTTACAATTAAGTAGACCTATGGCTTCTGTGTTATTAAGTTGCATTTCTTTTACCATCTCCAATGACAATTCCTCTTCGATATTTGGCTTCGGATTTCTAGGCTGTAAAATAGCAGGTAATGGCTTCATCTGTAATGTCTTAAATGAATTGTAGATTTGGTCTGATATTGAAAGAGATTCGTTATGTACCTTACTTATTCGTTATGTAACTAAAAATGTACCAGTAAGGTTCCGAGGTTCTTTGTTAATAAAAATCGTTGCATCAAAGTTATTTAAAAGAATTGTTCCGGGTGAAATTTCATCTACAGTTGATATATTCCGATTGTCTATTAAACTGCAATTTGATGGTTCACTTTTGATCAGTCTTGCTAGGCAAGTGTCCTAGTATAAATTTTCAAAATTTTTTTTCTATTACATATGGTAAGGTTATTGTAGTCCTTGCACGCATCCTTTATTCCAAATATTACATTATCGCATATTAGGATTTTATTGTAAGTAATCTTGTTTACATGTTTTTCAAACATAATAGTTTTACTAATATTGCATTACAAGAATTTACATTTGTTGTTTATACACTAATGACATAAACGATAGAATCATGATTTGACGCAATCTTAACTTCAGCGAATTCAAATGCCCGCTCCAAATTTACAAACTGTATTAAATCTTTATTTGTTATATCTTTAACAATATTTACATATTTCTGTGTAGGATAATATAAATGAATTAATTATTCCGATTTTAGTCCCATGCATGACATACTGAATATTGATTATCTTCCCTTTTATTATACCGAATTTATATTTTAGGACCGTTATGGTCTGCTCCCTTATGTAGTTGGTGCTACTCTTGTTTATTTATCTTAATATTTCGTTAGTTACTTCTGTAAATTGTTAATTTTTAGTTAGTTATTTCTTTAAATTTTTCAATTAACAATCTACGTATAACTATTTGCTTATTGTTATTTCTGAACATTATATTTGTTGTCGATATGTTCTCCTGAGTTTTGACTCTAGTCTTTTGTTTTCCTTTACGTAAATAATTTGTCCAGGTTCGTAAGTTCTAGGTACAGTCTTTGTCTTGGTATGAAAACTTATATCTCCTCAATATTTTTCCTTTAGTCTCTTGACGGTATCTTGTTTAGTTTTTTCTATATCTAGAGGATTAGCAGTAACTCTCCCCAAAAATAATGTTTCTATGGGTTTCCTTTTTATGGTTGAGTGTACTGATGTATTATATTCATATATTAATTCGGAGTATTGACAACATTTCATTTTTTTTGATCTGACACTCGCAATTTTGTAGTTAAATTTATATATTTGGAAATTTTTTATTTAGCAAAAAGTGTGAAATAGCAAACAACGTAACTATATAAATTTTATTACCTCCAATGAATTTCAAATTCAGTTTGACAGCTTTTTTACAAATTATCAAACATCTAGATTTTTGGGTTTATTACGAAAGAAAAATATGAAACAGCCCCATTATATGTAACACATTCCAATCTGTTAAATTAGATGAAATCAATTTACCAGCAGATACAGAAAAATTTAATAATTTTGAGAATATTTAATGGTGAACCGTGTCAGATGCTTTTAAATGATCAAGTAACACTAAAATTTATACTTTTCCGGCATTTACGTTAGTCCTAGGAACAGTTACACAACTCTGAAGGCAGATTGACTTTCAGTTGAGATTTTTAAAATCTACGTATTTAAATATTTGTTTCTGTATTCTCAAGAACTTTGGACAGCTAGGGAACAATTGAGATAGGACGATATTCGGAGTCCTTTTTTACGACAGGAATGCCTTTTGCACACTTCCATCCCAAAGGTAAAGTACTGGTGGTAAGGATAATATTATATAAAAGAGTAACAGAACGAATCATTCAGGATCGAATTAATTTTATAAATTTGGATTAATATAATTTTGAATTAATATCATCATTTTATAAAACGATGATATTAATTCAAAATGCAATATCTGCAACTGTTACATAGTTGAAGCTGAATTTGTCAAGTGTGGCATCAGAAGTCTAGTCTCGATCATAAAAAAGGGTTCGCTGTAGGCATAGGGATGTTCACAAAAGTTTTGTTGATGTCATTGACACCAATGTCAATAACGCAACTTTTGCCTTACAGATACTAATGTCTCGTATTTGCTTCCATGTCTTATTATCATCAACTGCATTATTAATTTTATTTGAATAATAACCACATTTTTCGTGCCTAATTTTTGTAGCGACAGTTTTTCCTCATGATGTTCAGGTGTCCTGTATCTTTTTCATAATTTGTACTTATAATGGTGACTTTGTATTAGTAACCTAACATCAGCAGTAATCTATCGTTATCTTGTTCATTGGCAGAAGATAAGTAAAAAATTTGGTTCCATAATATGTTATTAAAATCAGATTCTAAGAAAAATATATAGATGTTATTAAAATCACGATAAGTAACGTGCTTAGCAGCAAGTTGCTCATAGACTAAAATTAGTTGACAAATATTAAAATTTTTAACCTTTTTGGTCATTTTCATGTACAACAAAATTTATAATTTGTCCAACACTGGATTCGAAATTTTTATTTTTTTAAATTATTTAAGACTATAAATAGTCTTAATTAGTAAAAAAACAACGTCAGTTGAATTTTGGGTACTTTCATGTATAAAAAAAATTCAATTTCCCAACCCAGGATTCGAAATTTTATTTTTTTTTTGTTTTTTTCTGAATTTTGTTCTTCCAGAACTATAAAATAATTTTAATTAGCAAAAAAAAACAACACCGCCAGTTGCCTTTTTGTGCTACTTTTATGTATAAAAAGCAAATTCCAATTTCCCAACCCTAGAAGCGAAATTTCGATTTATTTTTTTGCTATTTTTTTTATCAATGTAACTCTTGATGAGTTATAAAGTAGTTTTATTTAGGAAAAATTTTAAATTTGTAAGCAATTTGGTCACTTTCATGTATTACAAAATATTGCGTTGTCCAACAAAAAAAATATTCAATTTTCCATCCCTGGAAAAAATTTTAATATTTTTAGTTTTCAATACAAATTTTATGCTTCCCAAAGTATGAAATAGGTTTAATTTACAAAAAAATAATTGATTTTTGATAGTTAATTTTGTTTCGCGAAATATGTGTAAGCTTCCCAGCTCTGGAAACGTGTTTCGGTTTTTTTCTAATTTCAATACCACTCTATTTAAGTTCATTTCCAATCCATCAGTCCAACAATGAAGTCTCCACCTCTTCTGGGTGATTGGGAAAACTATTTGTCACGTACAGACAGACGTACATCGCTCAATCGTCATCGCTATTCATAGCGATCTAGAATATATATACTTTATAGGGTCCCGCATTAGTATTGAGGAAATTACATGCGGAAAAAAATTGTTAGCTGTAGTTATTTTCTTTATCTCTTGCCAGTCAATGTAGAATGATAAAGTACGAAAATAAATAACGCATAATTGATTATTGTTATTCTATTTAGTGGAAGCTTAAAAGAATATATATTCTAAAAAGTTTTTGAATTTAGAGTTCCATAATGATCAGCATTAACCCCAGTTTAATTCGTATACATGATACACGCTATTTATCATTAGTTTTGTATTGTTAGAAAATACTTTGTTGTACGCAAAATTTAAAATGATTTGTTAATTATTGCTATATAAATCTTACCTCTAACAACATCCGGTGGCAATTCAGTTGGTTGATTTTCACGTATTATTAGTTCCGGCTTACCCAGATGAGCAGTCTCATTACCTTCTACTGATTTGGGAGCGAATAATAACTTGATATGTACAGTGCAATATAGAATTCCTTCATGACTGTGGTAGGTATCTACCCTGCATAATAACAGAAATAGAGATGTGTACTTAAGGATTAAGACTTGCTTAGGCATAGTCTGAATTTGTTCAGTAGCTCGCCTTACTCGCAGTCTACATTTACCATCGATTTGTTCTGCCAATGAACAAATCCATGCCCGCACATTGTTTCAGCTAGTATAGACCACTGTTGTTCATGTTTTGGTTTTGGTTGAACAGCGTTGTCAGAACATTTGTTCGTACAACCATGGTCAGCCATCAAATGTCATTTTTACTTTGACAAATACTTTAACCATAAAAATTTAAGTGAGAAAAACCGCGAAAATATTTTCCAAGAAACAAAAATCTATTAAAATACCAAAGAATAGAAGCTTTTCATAATTTTAACAATATTACCCAAAAAAAAATTTATATTCTGGGATTCTGGGATGTAAGTAAACCAATAAACCACGAAGTGAACTTGCTGAAAAACTTGAAATTGTGGTAAAACAGAACACGAACATAAACTGATACTCCCCACATAGAAAAACATGAACAAATTGTGTGCTGCCATTCTGCCGCCGCAATGTTCATGTGCAAACAAATCGACGGCTAATATAGACGGCGAGTTAGAAAAATAACTATGGTCAAACTCATTCAAATAACTTTGTTTTGATCAAGAGTCTAATAGTACGTTTCCACTATGCGCAAATTAAGTTGACTTGGGAAAATTATATCGAAGTGTTTCCATTATGTTGTAAGTAATTTTGTATTCGAATTTTCGAAGTCAATTTGACGATTGCATTGTTTGTTTACTTTTTAACATAAAAATAACAAAACAAAAAATCAAAAAATTTTGTTAAATAACTTGAAATAGCAAAAGTAGGGAAAACATATAAAAATTTAAAATAACATTGAGTTTTTAGCAAATTATATTCCAGAAATGAAATCAGTGCCATTTTTATTCGTAGTTAAATGTTACTTTTTCGAATTTGTAAGTCAGCAGTAATGTATGGCCAAGGACGCATTTGCAAGAACAACAGCCGCGTAGTATTGCACAGACAAATTTGGACTCAATTTAAAACAAATTTGAGGCATATGAAAATGTATGGGAAATCATGTCGCAAGTTACTTATTTGGGCAAATGAAATGATTTTGTCGAAATCACGTACATGGAAACGTACTATAAGACAACTACAACTACATATATACATACATATATTTAATTTGAAATATTACAAAACTCACTTTAATTGTTTATTGCATTCCTTGCAACGAAAGCAGCTCTTGTGATATATATTCTTTTCGGCCTTGATTTCCTCCATTTTGTAAACGGTATTTTCACATAAACGACAGTTTTGTTGTTCTTCACCTTGAGGATTCTAGTAATTTTTTAATAAATTTAATTATTTTATTTTATTTCTGCAATAAAGCAAGTCGAGTTAAGTTAGTTATGTACTCGTATGTATGCTTATCCAAAATGTTTATGAAATCTTCTATTCGACATATTGTCTCAATCAAATTAGTGCTTTTTCTTGGTTGACCTCACATCAAACAAAAAAGCAAAATGTAAAATCGATCACGAAACTCAAACGAATAAAGATGTGTTGTGGATGTTTGGTACAATTAAAAGTAAGAAAATGACATGGAAACATTCAGCAATCCATATATGTATATATACACTGCTATATATGTACATACTTTCAAAAGGTAAATATCATTAAGTTGTTATACAACTACAGTCTTTCCATTCAAAATTAAAATTTCAAAGGTCTTCGTTATATAAATTATTGAGAAGGTTTAAAATACTTACATATGTACATTACCCTCGAAATGCTACAGGATTTTTGTATTGCGAGCCGACCTATCATAAGTTACACTTACATATACATATGTATTTATTTACAAATACTTTGCTTGTATTACATTCAGCTCTGATTAGTAGTTTGATGTGCAGAGCATCAAAACAATATTTCCTTGTTTTAGTTTTTGTAGTCTTGCGGATTCATGGTGTACTATTACATCACGGCAATACCCATCACAAACATAATCTAAAATGAATATCTTTCATATGTGCGTAAGTACGTTTGTATAAATGTACAAACATACTTGCGTACATATGTCTGCACGAAATTAGTTGAACAACCTTAAATTGCTGATTTCATGTAATTTTTCTATTATTTGCTGGATTTATGCAACGGTTAATTTAAGTTATGAGAAAAGAATTAAGTTTCAAGTTTTGCTGTAGTTTCTTGTTACCTTAAATTCATTTACTTAAGATTCTTCACAACAACCTTGAACCACTTTCAAGTTTATTTGCATTGTATTTGTCTGAGGTCTCATGTTTCCTTGAATTTTTTACACGTGTGGGAAAATGCATAAGCCCAAAAACAGAATTATATTATTAACAAATATATTAAAATAATTTATTGCAATTCAGCAATAAAATAGTATTTAAGGCTATGATTTAATTAAAATAGATTGAGAGACAATTATTTAAGCAAGCAAAGCAGTTGTCTTATTTTGTTCTCCAATCCTCCGCAATAACCAAGTTTAAGTGCTTGTGTTATCTAATTCCCTTTAACCAAGTTCAAGTGCTTGCGTTATTCCAATATCAAAAACAATCAAGTTATCAAGTGTTATCTGCATAATTGTCCTGGTGATTCCGCCCGGACAAAACAACAACGACCAGCAAATTAGCTGAGTCACAAACATTCTGGTGACCCCGACGTGATTAACTTCAAGGAATCGTCAGCTTTTTTTTCCCAGGAACAAATTCCTAAAAGCATAACCAGCTCGAACAGGCAACATCATGGCTACTGGTGAAATAACGTCCCCAATCGAACGGCTTACAACTTCTCAGCGAGCAATAGGAGAACTGATAGAGTCCATCATTCGGAACTTTAAAAAGGATTCATCATCCAGAAAGACTGTCCACTACTACGAAGAAAGAATCAAAAGATTATACTCCGCTTGAGCAGAATTCGAGCACACCGATAATAGAATACGATGTCTTGAGAAGCTCCAGTTAGACCACAAATATTTCACCGAAAACTACCATCAAAACATTGAGGAACTCGTCACAAAATACAGGAAAATATTTGAATCAGGCATAAATGAGACATCGAAAACGCCAACACTGGAAAACACCAGTAAGACGACTGCACCACCTCCAAGAACATCTTTGACATGTACCTCAACAAATGCTACTATAAAAAGGCACAATGTCATAATGTCATCATTAAAGGGGCTACCCGACACGGACCCTACGGCAACCAATATGAAGCTGAAAGAAAAACTATGGGGAGAAATCCAAGAGCTACATTTCAGAATATGGGAATCAAGCGATGACCCACTGAAGGACGGATACGACATGAACTCCTACGAAAACCTGGAGAAGCGAGTCATTGAAAATTTCAAGCTAGGCTCCAAAACTCCAGAGCAAGGTTTTGAACCAATGGGAAACAGCGTGCTACCGCTGCCAAAGGTCACAATACAAAAATTTAATGGAGATTATTTAAAATGGAGATCCTTTCACGACGTGTTTACACAACTAGTAAACAACCAGCATATTCCTGCGGTACAAAAGATGTGGTAACTGAAATCAAACTTGGGGGCGAAGCTGAAAAACTAATAAGTCATCTCTCAGCCACAGCCGAAAACTACCCAACCACATGGAGCCTATTGCAAGAACGATACAATAATCAGCGCGGTTTTGTAACAACGCTAATGCAACAACTTTTGGATCAACCAAACGCTGGACCATCAGCTGCTGCTATCAAACAATTACATGGTACAACACAAGAAAGTCTACATGCGCTAAACAACATAGGGATCGATACCGCCTGTTGGGATCCCATGCTGTTTGACATACTCGTTAAAAAATTGGATCGGAGCACTCTTGTTCTATATGAGAGGACTATTAGCAATCCAAAAGAACTACAAAAAATTAAAGACCTATTAACATATCTTGAAAATCGTTTTCAAACTCTGGAAGCCATAAACCAGAAAGAAAGATCATCAAAGGTCTATGTTTGCACTGCTTCATCTGGAAAGCTTCACTCAGTTATCAAACGAAAGATCAACAAAGGAAAGGGTATCCCAGAAGACATCATCATTCACTACCTATAAACCTGAAATAGTTGAACCCGATTTCAATGAAGCGACATCTTGCTCTCCAGAAGCACCCTCATCTAAAACTAATCTAACTCAATCCTTCACAGCAACAACAGCAAAAACAAATAACAACTGCTATACAAAAAAACTAACAAATGTTTGTATTGTAAGACCACAATTGCAAACACAACAGCTACAGTACCATCGTCACCAAAACCATCTCAAACAACTCCTCATGAATCAAACATCAATTGTGGGTGCTGTTGCCTGAAGTAGTAGAACACGAGACTATGAAGCGGAGGGTTGTGACTTCGAGCCCGCGCTGTGTCATAAAATATTGTGTTGAATTCTTCTGATCAACATTAGTGCGTGTTTGTGTTAGTTGTTGCCAGCCTGTTTCAATGATGAAGGCATAATCACTGGTCACTGAACATAATTGATAGCGACTGACGCTATCATGTACTAAAAAAAGCTGAGTAACAGCACCCACCTTCGTCGGCCCTGTAGCAAAAATTAGCCGGCGAAGTAAAGGTTGAAATAGCTACAAAAAACAACTGTCTATCTTCTCATCTTTCCTAATCTGTCCCCTCAATACTATCCCCTCGTTTTCAGTTCCGGCGCAATGCATTGCATATATAGGTGTCATCCCCTGAGTGCTGGTCCAAGATAAAAAAAGCATCAATTGCGGATGCAACTCTAAACGTCCTTAAAAAAGGAGAAGAAAATGTGAAACAAAAGTTTGACAGTGTAGATAATTAATTATCTGAAACTGCATCTAGTTTATAAGAAAATCAAAAAGAACAATATCAAGCAAGATTATTTCATATATTCATGTTATGATCAGTTCAACTTTCTTTATCATCAGCAAGGTTACACCGAATTCAAGCAGAAATCATAGCAGCATTAACACCATGGGCAAATTAGCCCAATGCTGTTCTCTCCATCCCAACTGCAAGCCGAGCTAGTACAAGTAAGGAATCATCTTCCAACATCTATAGAATTACCAGTAAGCAAAGATAACATTTTACAACTTTACAAAATTGTGAATGTAAAAGGAGGTGTTACAAAAGACCACGTCATCCTTCACATATGTATTCCGTTATGTGATCCTGAAACATTCGAACTTCTGAGACCACACCCAATTCCTGTTCAAATAAATGGCACAATGGTCGCTATAAGACCATGCGGCGACTTCCTGGCTATAAACGCTCATAAAGATCAGTATTTCGTGTTGACAGAAAAACATTGGACCACATGTGCAACAATAAGATAGAATGAATTCCTATGACCTCAAATGCAATCAAAATTTGCTGTAAACGCTGACAAATGCTTATGCGAGCTGTCACTTCTTAATTTTAACACTCAAACAAGTTGTAACATTGCTCCTGTTGCTAATAGCACGTCGCTTACACAGTTAGAATACACCAACCAATGGCTTTACACCATGCAGCAGCCGTCCCGAATAAACGTCGTATGTAGTCAAGAAAAATCACAGCTAACCTTGAAAGGATTTGGTCTCCTGAAAATCTCACCAGATTGTACAGTTAAGCTCAACTCACTCATCATCAAAGGCCATCAAACTGTCTCCACATCTCTCCAAACATCATACACAGCAATGAGCAACATAAGTGACATCAGTTATCCAGACGAGGTTCAAATTGCAAGAATTCACAACAAGATTTATTTCGACGAAATTAAAATCCAAATCAAAATCCAAAGTAAATTACACCAAAGGGTATCTGCTGAACTTCCGTCACAAATTAAACACACCAAATATTACCACGGGGCCATTGCCTACGTTGCTCTCGTTCTCGTAATCATAATATACTTGAGGATCGGCTGGAAAAGGGTACGTTGCAAGGGAATTAGACCAAATCAACAAACTCCAGGTCCAGCTGTACGTCAACATTTCCCAACACCAGAATTTGAAGTATCAGTATCTAGTTTATATCTTCACTTCTAAGACATATGAAGGGCAATATAAGGTTATCACATTTGTAATTTTGTTGAGCATGACTCAACGGCGGGGTACATGTTCAGACTTTCACAATGAATTTCTTTCATATGTGCGTAAGTACGTTTGTATAAATGTACAAACATACTTGCGTACATATGCCTTCACGAAATTAGCTGAACAACCTTAAATTGCTGATTTCATGTAATTTTTCTATTATTTGATTTATTTTTGCTGGATTTATGCAACAGTTAATTTAAGTTGTGAGAAAAGAATTAAGTTTCAAGTTTTGCTGTAGTTTTTTGTTACTTTAAATTCATTTACTTTAGATTCTTGACAACAACCTTGAACAACTTTCAAGTTTATTTGCATTGCATTTGTCTGAGGTTTCATGTTTCCTGGAATTTCTTATAGCCTTTTTACACTGACCTACATCTTACATCTTTCATCAATTTGCAAAGATGTTAACATCTTCCCATAAGAATTATACAGGGAAAAAAGTTTACATCTTTCTACATCTGCAGAAGATGATCCTTTCTCATTTTGTTCCATCTTACATCTTTCGTTATTTTAAGTGTCATCACTAAAAAAATGGCAAAAAATCGATTTTCTTTAGGTCATCACTAGCAAAATGACATTGCAGAAAATAAACAAAACAAACTTATTCAACAGAAGAAAATGAGCGGCACATGTAAGTATTTCATAATTTTAATTTAATTATAAATGAATTCATGTATATTTTTAGTGAAAAATAAAGCTGTTGCTCGCATCACATGGTCGATTGACCTGGAAAATATGTTGGTGGATTTATGGGAGGAGAAAATTGAGGAATTGCGGGAAGCGAGAAAGAACTCCCACGTTTTCCAAGAAATTGGAGCTACAATGCAGCAAAAGGGATTTCAGGGCAGCTGGATGGACGTTCGCAGTAAAGTGGACAATCTCACCCGCAAGTACAAGTGAGTTATTATTGATAAAGTTATTTTGGGAATGTTTGAAATTGTGAGATTTTTGGACTTACAGGCAGGAGAGAAATAAAATAGGGCCAACAGGCGGAGCACCTTCGGCGTGGTGCCATTATAATAAGCATTCAAATTGCACAACGTGGAAGGGTCGATGCATGAAAGCACAGGTATGTACATAATAATTATGTAAAGGTTAAAATTCGATGCCCATTTATTCAAATGTAATTTGTTTGCATATGACTATCTTTTTAAAAACACATTTTACAAGAATATGATATATGGCAATATTATAGCACTTATAGTCAACAACATTAGCCTTTAAGAAAGTTTTTTGCTAAAATTAATATTTTAGAAAATAATTAAGAAAATAAGTTTTCACATAATTTCCATATGTATATAATTTTGGTATATAGGTACATATAATTTTTTGTATTTTGTTGGTTATTTTCTAAAATATTAATTTTAGCAAAAAACACTCTTTGAGGCTAATGTTGTAGACTAGAAGAGCTACAATATTGCCATATACCATATTCTTGTAAAATGTTTTTTTAAAAAGATAGTCATATGCAAACAAATTACATTTGATAACGGCCACGCTAATGCACATGCATATGACTATCTTTTTAAAAACGCATTCTACAAGAATATGATGTATGGCAATGTTGAAGATCTTCCAGTCAACAACATTAGCCTCGAAGAAAGTTTTTTGCTAAAATTAATATTTTAGAAAATAACCTTTAAAATATGCATAAGGACTACTCTAATATACATACATTCGTACATATACATACATTCATACATATACATACATACATATATTTTTTCAAATTACTTTTTTAATAAATATTTAACTTTTTAGACATGTCTACTTTAACGGACGAGCTGATTGAGTTCGATCCAAATGCCTCGTGCAGCACTCAGCAGCTCCATTGTTCGGACGATCAGTACCGAACGCAGTTGCTGGATATTTTGAGAGCAAAAAATAATTAAAAATTCAAAAATTAATTAATGTGATCAAAAGTGCCTTGCCAATGATTTTTTTAATTTTAACAAAAGTTATGCGTCTTTTCTTTTATTTTTTGACAGCTGAATAAATGAAAGATGAAAGATGTTGCCAATGTAAATTCATGTTTCACATTTTCAATATCTTCCATGCGTTTCACAAAGATGTAGGTCAGTGTAAAAAGGCTATTACACGTGTGGGAAAATGCATAAGCCCAAAAACAGAATTATAAATATATTAAAATAATTTATTGCAATTCGGCAATAAAATAGTATTTAAGGCTATGATTTAATTAAAATAAGTTGAGAAACAATTATTTAAGCAAATAAAGCAGTTGTCTTATTTTGTTCTCCAATGATCCGCAATAACCAAGTTTAAGTGCTTGTGTTATCCAATTCCCTTTAACCAAGTTCAAGTGCTTGCGTTATTCCAATATCAAAAACAATCAAGTTTAAGTACTTGTGTTATCTGCATAATTGTCCCGGACAAAACAACACCGACCAGCAAATCAGCTGAGTCACAAACACAGACAGTGGGCCTAATTTATGAAATATATTTTAAAATTGTTAAGTAAGTAGGTTATAAGCATAAAATTCATTTTAGGAATTATAAAGGGTGGGCAAATTTGAGGTAAGGAATTAAATTGGATTAAAAAGCACTTTTTTGACAACTTTATTTTTATGAATACCAATGTAAAATAGAAATATGGGAAATAATAATCTTTTTGATGTCGGGCAAGTGTCTACCTCTTCATTTTTTTTTAATTTTATCTTGGCCTCAGGGATGACCCCAACATATGCAGTGCACTGCGCTCGAACTGGAAAGGAGGGGATAGTATTGAGGGGACAGATGAGAAGATAGAGAATTTTTTGTGGCTATTTTAACCTTTTTACTTCGGCTAATTTTTTGCTACAGGACCGACGAAGGAGGGTGCTTTTAGTACATAATAGTCTCAATGTCAGTCGCTACCAATTATGTTCAGTGACCAGTGCTATGCCTTCATCATTTAAAACAGGCTGGCAGCGACTAGCATAACCATGCACTAATGCTGATCAAAAGAATTCAACACAATATTTCATGTCTCAGCGCGTGGTTGAACTCAAGACCCCCGATTCATAGTCTTGTGTTCTAATACTTCAGCCAACAGCAACCACAGCAAAACTTTGTTTACCTCGTCAATGCAGCGACGAATTTCATCTTTGTGACGTTATTCACGTAAACCCGGTTGTGGCATCGTCTTGCTGAGCCCCATATATGATAATTTTGTTTACTCAACTTCCTAATTGAAAAAGGGGGTCATCACTTAGATGACACTGTTCTAAAATGCGTTATTTTCGATAAATTTTTCATATAGTAAATTTTCTCAATTAAAATTTGTTCAAGTGTAACGTTACATAGTTAGAATTTCCCAATTTTTTACTAAATAAATGTCAAAGGATGACAGCTCAATTCTTGACATTCCATCATTTGACAGACAATTTACTTCCTAACCTCAGATTTGGCCATCGCGTAAAATATATTGTTACGGAATATAAATTTAACGACGATATATTACCATTTGTACATGGCAACGCAAACATCACAACTCTGATTGTCAACAAAATAATTATTAGAATTTTAAATAATGGAAATGGAACTTTCCGGAAACAGTAACGAAAACACACACGTTTAATTATGCAGCTTTGTGTTAGCTGATTTAAATGCAGTTACTGCCTCTTTAACGGAGGTGCTAAAGAAGCCACGATCTTGCCAAGGGGAGGACAGTTGTGAGAGCTTACCCGTTATATATTATCTTGTAACGGAGAGGTTATTAAAGGAAAAGCGGGTATGTCATAATTATTTTACAATACAGTTTATTATAGAATGCTTAAAAACGCACCATATGTTTTTACAGAAAAAAATTGTGTATGCATACATACATACAACAAATAATAGTGTTTCAACATTAATGGCACATTACTATTTTGCGTTTGTACAGAAAACGTACGAAATTATATAAATTGTACAATATGTTATTTTAATCTTGCCATCGATGTAATATCTTTATTATATGTATGGCTAAATTATAATTACATTTATTTTATAAGGGTGCTGTTGGCTGAAGTAGTGAGCACAAGACTACGATGCCTTAGATCCCGAGTTCGACTTTGGCCTCAGTCATGAATATGGTTTCGAGTTTTTCTGAAATGCATTAGTGCAAGATTGTGTTAATTGTTGTTGGGTTGTCTCAATGACATAAACATTATCGACGCATTTGCCTGCATATATGTAAGTACAAAAATTACATACATATGTGTGTAGTAATTTTGGTATTACATAAATTCATGCCCATGCGTTCATATACATACGTATCTAAAACATTAACGTATTATTCTACAAAAAATATTCACATATATTTACAGCCCTTTGTAAGATTTTATAAAGAACAAGTAAAAGTGCTTTATTCAGCTGTGCCGAATCTTAAATACCCTTCACAGATGTAATTCTTCTTTATTTCTTGCTAAAACAAGAAATAGGTTTAATTAAAAGATGTAACATAGTTTTATTTGACAAAAAAATTCAAATTTTTAAACTTTTTGGTGACTTTCATGTATTTACCATAAAATATTTTATATTAAATTGAATTAAGATTCTATAGGCTAATTGTTCGAAATTTTTAATTTCAATCTCAGAAAGACATGATAAATATTCCAAGGCACAAAGGCAAGTCAACATCAGTTTTTGTTATTCAACTTACACAGCAGAGCAGAACAGCTGTTTTCGAAAGACGCAACCCTTTCATCATCAGTGCTCATGTGTATTGTGTTTGTCACCACTTATTAGGTGGCTTAGTTGAATGTGATAACAGTTCCTATTTACACAAATTTTATTGTGAAAAAGAATACGAGAACTGTATCAAGCTGATGTTAACATGTTATTGTTATAATACCCGTGTTACCGTTTGATTATTTTTCTTCATGTCCCATTTTTCTGAATTTTTTGTTCTATCAAAGTCAAACTTTTTTGGTTTGAATTTTATACTTAAGTACATGTGAACGTTTTTCCAATTTATTATTGGTAGCTCAAGCCAAAGCTTAAATTTGTATGTAGTAAGAATTTTAACGAACATTTTATATTGCTATATTAAATTGAACTAAGATTCTATAGGCTAATTGTTCGAAATTTTTAATTTAAATCTCAGAAAGACAATTTCGAACAATTAGCCTATAGAATTAAAAATTCTTACTACATACAAATTTAAGCTTTGGTTTAATATAGCAATATAAAATGTTCGTTAAAAATTCTTGCTACATAAAATATTTTATTTGTACAACCCTGGAGTCGAAATTTAGATTTTTTAGAATTTTAATACCAGTTTTGTTCTTCCTCAATTATAAAATAGTTTGAATTAACAAAAAATCAACGTCAATTGCTTATTTGGTTACTTTTATATATATTTCAATTTCCAAACCCTGGAAACCAAATTTAAACTTTTTTACCAATGCAACTCTTAATGAGGCATGACTAGTTTTATTTAAGAAAAACTTAAATACTTTCATGTACTACAAAATATTGCAGTTATCCAACTCTGGAATCTAAACTTTGATTTTTTTTTAATTTTCGATACCAATTTTGTTTTTTCTGAACTAAAAAATAGTTTTAATTTGTAAAAAACCGACGTTAGTTGCCGTTTTGGTTACTTTTATGTATAAAAAAATTTCAATTTCCCATCCCTGGAAGCGAAATTTTAATTTTTAAATTTTTTTTTATCAATGCAAATCTTCATGCGATATAAAGTAGTTTTGTTTAAGAAAAACTAAAATTTTGTAACCAGTTTGGTTATTACTTGTACTGCAAAATATTGCATGTACCAAAAACAACTTAATATAAATAAAATGAAAAAGGGTTAAATAGGTTTTTGCTAAATTTTTACCTCCAATATAATTTTATCTATATATATATATATATATATATATATATATATATATATATAATTACTAACCGAATTTATTATAACTAAGTAGAAAAAGATACTAATCTTGAACTCCTTACAACTAATATTATATAAGTGAAATGTAACATATTAAATCTGAAATAAATTGAATTGAATTGACCAAAAACAACTTTCATTTTTCCAACCCTGAAAGCTAATTTTAATTTTTTGTTTATCAGTGAAACGCTTCATGAGGTATAAAGTAATTTTTTTTAAGAAAAATTTAAAATTTGTAACCATTTTGCTTTAGACTCCAAAACAGTGATGTCAAATACGATTGTGTTGGTGGGATCACCCTTACCTCTTACATTCCCAGCGGGAGAAATTTTGCGGTTGCGAGGCCTAACTAATGGCCTTTTGTGAGTAAATACCACGAAAATTTTTCGTAATTGTAGCACCATTTTTTACGCACCAAAGCATCCGCTAAGCACGTGTACTCTTTGCCGTCTGAAGGGCAACTGAATTAAATGAGCATAAAAACGTGGGGGGTGTCGCCAGTAAGCAATTGCTCTATGAAACGAGCATCACTGCTCTAAAGCATAGATGATCAAGCTTCTCTTGCCCTATAACGCGTTATAGGAAAGCAAGAAAAAAACAAATTCTGCTTGCGCAGCAAACAAATATGTATACGAAAGAAAAAAATTTAGTTTCTCTCGCTCTCCTTAGGTGTTGGTTTTTCTTTAGCATACAGCAGGGATGGATAACAAGTACTTTTCAATTTTATCTATATATTGAGTTGAAGGGCTTTTTGCTACTATTCGTATGTTTTGCATTTATAATTGTATTTATTGTATATAACACAATATTTTTATTTATTAGCATCTGACTGATGAAAATTGTATTTATTTTGTAAACTCGTTTATAATAAATGTCTATTTCAAATAAATATATATTAGCTCATCCAGATCTATATGGCCTGGGTACTCTTTGTTCTTGCGTGCTTTGCTTAGAACTATTTTCATGGTAGAAAATGCTGTTTCACAATTATATGTGGTACCAAACATTGAATACAATTTGCAGCTTTCTGTCTTCAGTTTTTTTGATAAACAGAAAGTAATTCCAGAAACATTTCCAGCTCTGTTAAAAGTAAGCAGAGGTTTTTCTCTGCACCACACACAAACCCAACTGTGTTTATGTGGTAGTGCACATCACTGCTCTAAAGCAGGCCTCCTCAGCCATTACACTCCAGATACGAGTGCCAATCGGATTTTCTACACGTATTCACATACGCAACACGAACAGTAACGAAATTCACATCAATGAGAGAAGAGAAAATAAAAATTTAATTCATAGACAACAACAAATGCATGACTAGGTTTTCAACCCGCGTTGCCATCGTTCGATTTTTTGTATTCTTGGATGGATGAATTTACATATATTATGATTTTTAGTAATTTTGTATGATACAAAAATGGTGTTATAATATTTTATATCTCCATTGGAAGATAGTATTGTCTATAATATAATATTTTAATATAAGCCTTATGAAAATTTTCTACAGAGGAACTTTTTTTTTAAATCGAAAGAAATGTTATTTACTCAGTTGCACGAGTATTTTAAAATTTTTGGTACATTATCTTTACACCATTTACAGTTTTATTTCCGAATTTTCTTATCATATTTTAGAAAATTCTATTTTTTTATATATCATAATTTCCCAAATATGTATATACTGTGGCTCATAGTTTATTTTATGCAGCAAAATGTTATACTAATAGAAAACAAAAAAGAATTTTCCCACTCTTTTTCCCACATTTTGCAATTTTCTAAAGTTATATGTATGTACAAATACAAATTTTTTTTAATTTTGCAGTAATTTTTTTTTTCATAAAAAACATGCGACTTGCCTCGTCGAACTTTAACAGTCAGTTAAATTAAATTTTTGTGTGCGCTTAGGAGGCCAAAAAATTATACTACATACAAGGGCTCACAGCGATAAGGCCGGTACTCTGTTTGAATTTTCGAAAAATGTTTAGCAACATTAATTATTTCATTTGAAAAAATTAAGAAATAAAAATTATAAATTTCTTGTTTTCCTTACGGCTACTACTCTGTTTAAATTTTCGAAAAATATTTAGCAAAATTGTGTTCAGAAAAATTTCACGTGTTTTTCATAGTAAACTAGTTTTCCAAATTTTTCCACGCTTATTTCGACTAAATACTTTTTATATGGGCTTTGACAGCATTTCGGTCGAAATTGTGAATAGAATATAGGCTATAGAAACAAAAATCAATTTCACACATTTATAAAAGTGAAAACTAAGTTTGCCTTCTTTTATTATTATCAATTTGATTTTGTGATCAACGGCAACACCTTTAAATTTTCTTTCTTGTTCACATAGTTGCCAGACAAAATAGATGCAATATCGCCAAATTTTGGAGAAAAAACATCAAAATCTTCATATTACTTTTTCAAATCGTTAATGTGAAATTATTACGGTAGTTTTATGAAAAATACCTCAACATTTCTACAGAATTAAAAAATGCTTTCAATTTTTCATATAAAACGGTGTTATTTTGACAAAAATATTTAAAAACAATGAGTAAGTTCAATTTGAAGTATACGTAAAATAAGAAATTGCTTCTGTTTAATATATTTGTTCCTATAAATTTTTTTGTTGCAAAAAGTTGTATGGGGAGAAGAGGGTACATAAGGCTCTTTTTTCCGAGGCTCTATATCTCAGAAGTTACATTGCCGATTATTATTATTTAGATTTTTTAATTAGCTTCTTTAATGTAGCTATCACCTATTACTAATATTTTACGAATTATATTGCTAGAAGTACGACTTGCAACGTCTAGTAGCGTCCTTATATAGAATTTTTTTCAAAATTACAAACATTTTAATAGATGAATTGACTTGAAAGCAAATTTTTTGATTTGTAAGTCTTATTTTATAAAATATGTTTTTTCTCTTAATTAAAAGTAAGAAGCAAAATGTTTTTATTCCACATACATATTTAGATTTTTTTACTCCTCTATTATAATTTCCTGGACTTGGTCTTTTAAATATTTCGTTCAAATTTAATATTTAAATCACGTTATTTTTAAACAGAAATAACGGAACACAATATTTTTATGTCAGATAAAATGGCAAAATATTCCAACATTATGTACATTAATAAATTCGGAAAAAATTTTAAAATAATGTTAGCCTTACAAATATTGCGTGGAGTGTATAATTTATTCACTATAAGGAAGTTCGCCTGTAATAATTAAATGTAAGAAATACATATTAATGAAAACTTTATTTAAATATTTCATGTCATTTTATTTTTGGCATAAAAAGTCGCAAAAATGACGTCGTCTGGCAACATTATTTGTACGCTCTTGCTTACAAAAAACAGTCACTAACACATGAAAAATTCACAAATACATTATACTTAAATATTTTCTCCCATTGAGGACCCCTGCTCTAAAGCATTGATGGACATTTCATCAAACAATTGTTTATAAGCAACGAATATTTTTTTCTTATGCTCTTTAGTTTAGTCGTGCAACAGCCTTTGGCGAGTGCACATGTGAGCTTGTTGCTTAGCGATTTTTTACAATTACAGTGGTTAATATAAATGGCCATGCAATTAATAGATTATTTTATGATAAACAATGCTTTTGAAAATGTACAATGCCTTTTATGTCATCAAATTTTTAAAAGGTATAGAGAAAATGTTATTAAGAGGCATTATGATTATTTTCGTTTTAATAACAATATATATAATGACGGAGAAAAAAAGAGCTTTATAATAGATTTAAGAAAATATTTTTACAAAAATTAAGGGAATGGTTAGAAGTAGAAGAAAACAACGAAAACAAAAAAAAAAAAACAGAAAGGTGGAAACCATAGGATAGATTAATATTTTTGAAACCCTTTTTTCAATTTTGAAGATAGATTTGAGGATACAAATAACATAAAACCACTTCTTGAACTTTTTGAAAACCCTTTTAATATTGACATTAGTAACTATGAATTCGAAGTACAATCAGAACTTGTTATATTACGAAGTGAGTTAAAAGCTCTTCCGGAAATAGACAGGCTATTATTTTGGAAAACCTTAGATGTCTCGACCTATCCTAAACTCAAAAAAAATTCTTTAAAAATTCTATCATTATTCGCGATCACTTATGTGAAAAAATTATTTCGGACCTATAACTCATTTGTACTAAACAACGTAATAAAATTAGTTCTACGTCCTTGAAACATATACTTCTCTTAAGAAACTGTCATGACAGCGTTAATGTAGACGATTATCTTTAATCTTTATAACTGTGAGTAACATCACAGTTATAAAGGTTAACCTGCAAACCTGTCTTCAAAACTGTTTAGCAGTGTATCAAAAATCTCAACACGCTTAGTTTTCGCAGCATCGCACAACGATTCGCACAATAGACTTAATTTGGCAAAGTATAAGAAAAAGTTTGTTTTAAAATTAAATAAAATTTTACAAATATCAGATATAGTCTTACCTTTTGCTTGAAGCTCTAAGTTGAAGTCATTAAACAAAGATGTTGTATCAGCTAGAAAAGCTAGATCTAATATGAATTGTGTATCTTTTAAACAATTTTTTGCCGAGTCATCGATATTTTCTTTTTCCAAAAACTCTAATACTTCCTGTTTTAAATCATATAGCCGGTTAAGACAGTCTCGTGGTGAGCCAACGTACCTCAGTGAACATTTTAAGATCATTGAAAGCTGCGTTTTTAGATGTTAACAATTTTACAAACTTCCGATGAGTGAGGGTATTGCGTCCTCCTCTTATTTTATTGATAACGCGCTCTGCGGTCTTCATAGTAGAGTCTTGAGTAATAAGTTTAGACGCAAGGAGCGGCTTGATGGATAATGTAGTGAAAATTTTGCATTGCCATATCAGTTTCTTATACCCTTCACAAAAAAGTGAATAGCGGTGACGATTGAGCGATGTCCGTCTGCCTGTTTTCCGCAAGCCCACAGAAGAGCTAGAGACTTCGTTCTTGGACCGTTGCATTGGAAATGAACTTAAATTCAGAAAGATCTGAAGTATGGTTCCAGAGCTGGGAAGCTTACACCTATTTCTCGACGCAAAATTTATACCAAAAATCAATTTTTTTTTAATGTTTGTAAGTTAAACCTATTTCGTGCTTTGGGAAGTCTTAATGGTCTATTAAAAACTAAAAAAATAAAAAAAATTATTCCAGGGATGGGAAATACAATTTCTTTCGGTCTATTCCGTATATTGTAGTAAATAAAATTGTTAAACATTTTAAGTTTTTCTTTAACAAAACCTCTTTTTACGTCATGAAGATTTGCATTGGACAAAAAAAACTTTTTTAATTAAAATTTTGCTTCCAGGAGTGGGAAATTGCATTTTTTTTATACGTGAAAATAATCAAACAGGCAACTGATGTTGTTGGTTCTTTTGCTAGCTAGAACTGTCTTATAATTTAGGAAGAACAAAATAAAATTTCGAATCCAGGGATGGACAAGTGCAATATTTAATAGTACATGAAAGTGACCAAAATGATTAAAAATTTTAAATTAAAAAAAAAAAATTACTTGATACTCCACGAAGCGTTGCACTGATAAAAAAATTCAAATTTCCTTCCGGGGTTGGAAAAATGAAAGTTTTTTTTTGGAGCATGCAATATTTTGTAGTACATGTAAAAAAATTGGTTGCAAAATTTTCTAAAACAAAACTACTTTATACCTCATGTAGATTTGCATTAATAAAAAGAAATTTTAAAAGCTAAAATTTCGCTTCTAGGGTTGGGAAATTTAAATTTTTTTACGCATAATATTAACCAAAAATGCAATTGACGTTGTTTTTTTTTGCTAAAACTATTGTCTATTTTAGGAAGAACAAAATTGGTATCAAAAATTTCCAAATAATATAAAAATTTTGAATCCAGGGTTGGACAAGTGCAATATTTTATAGTTCATGAAGGTGACCAAAATGGTTGAAAATTGTAAATTTTTCTTAAATAATACTACTTTATACCTCATAAAGAGTTGCATTGGTTAAAAAAATGAAAAAAAAAATAAAATTTCACTTCCAGGGTTGCGAAGTTCAAAGTTTTTTTTGGTACATGCAATATATTCTAGTACATGAAAGTGACCAAAATGGTTGCCAATTTTAAGTTTTCTAGGATTGGTAAAAAAAAAATTAAAATTTCGCAACTATTTTTTAGTTCAGGAAAAACAAAATTGGTATAGAAAATTAAAAAAAAATCAAAATTTAGATTCCAGAGGTGGATAACTGCAATATTTTGTAGTTCATGAAAGTGACCAATATGGTTACATATATTAAGTTTTTCTTAAATAAAACTATTTCATGCCGCATTAATAGTTGGATTGGTAAAAAAAATAAAATTACGTTTCCAGAGTTGGGAAATCGAAATATATTTGGTACATAAAAGTACCAACATATATTACAAATTTTGTGTTTTTAGTGAATTACACCTATTTTATATTTCAGAAAAATTAAATTAGTATATAAAAATTAAAAATTCGGTTCCAGGGTTGGAAAATCGAAATTTTTTGGTACACACATTTGATACCCACATAAATTCCCAATTTTGTTTTTTTTTTCAGTGAATTAAACATATTTTATGTTTCGCGAAGAGCCAGTTTTTAGGAGGAGGATCAAACTTGGTTTGATTGCCGTTTAGTTAAACTTTAATAAAATGTAAACTGTCTTTAATCTACCAAGTTGTTTTTCAGTGCTAGATTAAGAAATCAGTTGATATTACCATATTTTGTAGCAAAAATAAAGATGGCATCATTAAAAATTTCTAATATAGATATGGTAGCATAACCAAATGTCACAAAAGAAACAAACAAAAAAGCGAAAGAAGAAAAAATGCGCTCGTATAATTTTTTCTAATAAAAAACCAGTGTGTAATATAGTTTAATAAATAAATAAAACATGAGTGAACAGAAAATAGATGTCATTAAACGAACCACCAATTTTTCTACAAAAGAAATTCAAAAATTGCTTGAATTGGTGGAGAAAAAAAAAAGACACTATTGAATGCAAGAAAACTGACCGTACTTCTTCAGAAGAAAATATTAGTGGCTGGTTAGAAATTGAAGCTGAATTCAATTCA
Organism: Linnaemya tessellans; assembly: GCA_951800035.1. Lineage (NCBI taxonomy): Eukaryota > Metazoa > Arthropoda > Insecta > Diptera > Tachinidae > Linnaemya > Linnaemya tessellans. The sequence goes on along the minus strand of OX637533.1, from coordinate 63,924,058 downwards.
ACTTTTGATCATTTTCGGTCCTTCAAGAACCTTAAGACTAAATATGAAAATCTTAAGAAGACTGGCAAAAAAAACTGCGCAAAAGACAAGCAAGAACTATATAAAACTGGTGGAGGACCAAAGCCGGCTTCGCAAGTGTCTGCTTTCGATGAAAACATAATGAAAATTGTGCAAGAGGAGCAGATTGTTGGACATGAGTCCATATACGATGATGACTTTATATCGACATCTAGGAAGTTTTATTTTTTAAATACTAAACCTTGATTACGTTATAACAAGTTTTTGTTTTTAGAACTTGAAAATATAGAAACAGAAGAGGATATTTTATTGGAAGAATCAATTGAATGTCTTATTGAGGATGACCCAAAATCAAATCTAAAATGGGACAAATATTCTCCCAAAATGTTAAAGACTAAAAAACATCAAGCACTCTATACAGGAGAGAAACGACAAACAAAAGATGTTTGGGCAGATGTAGGCGAACTCAAAATTAAAGTTAGAAATCTCTGTGATTGAGGAAGAATGGAAGCTAAAAAAAACTAAACTAGAGTTAGAAATTAAACAATTGAAAAAAATGAAAGAAACAAAATGAAAATGACTAAAAAAAAATTTTATAATAGAAGTAACTAAAAATTTTAAAAATGTGAATTTTGATGTTCCTATAGATCACATGAAAATGCCAAAAGTTAAACTTATATCGATACGTTTATAGCATCGATGATGGATTTTAGATAAGTATAGTAAAAAAGTACAAATATTTTGTGTTTATAAACACCGTGAATAGTTTTTTGTTAATTTTTTTTAAATGTTTATAAAACACATGAATTGTTTTAGTTTATTTTATTTAATAAAAAATAATAATTAAATTTTCCATTTGTTTTTTTACTAGGTTGGTTACGGTGGCACACTGAGGAAATTGACAGTTAAAAAATGACTACAAATGTTGTCAAAAAGGCGATGACTACATTTTTCATAAAAATTACTAATCATGTAGTAATTTTTCACTATTGATAAAATAACTGCAATAGTAGTACAAATTACTAACGAAGCGGTCAAAAACATACAAATTACTATCTTATCCAATTCAATGAAAAATTTTGATTTTTAAACTGTAGGTGAGAACTTTTTATTTTTGGAAGTAACATAAAATATGATTACAATAATTTTTTAAAGTAATCATTTATTATAACACGACGTACTAAATTATTTGAATCATTACTAACATCTGTGTTATTTGTTACGGATAGTACAAAGTCCACAGCTTCTTCCAAATTGTTGTCCAATTTTGGTAGTTGAGTTTCATTGTTGATGCAACAAATGTTGTGAAGAACAGCTGTAGCGACTATTATACTTTGGACTTTTTTAAAATTCAAGCTAATTCCCAAAGATAAAATAGGAAATCTTCTTTTCCAAACCCAATAGCTTCTTTCGACCGAGCAACGCGTTCTAATCTGCGATTCATTAAATAGACTTTCTTCAGCGCTTTTTGGATTTAATAATGGAGTCATAATATACTTTTTATTTGGATATCCGCCATCTCCCACTATTAAACTATCTCCAAATTCACCGCTCTCGAATCTTGAGTAGATCTTAGAATTTTTAAATATGTTGGAGTCATGGGCTGATCCCTGCCAACGAGCTACAATGTTGGTAATCCTGAGATTGGCATCACATGTCGTTTGAACGTTCAGAGACAAAAAACCTTTTCAGTTACGGTAAATTTCCGCATTGTTTCCACCTTTTAAAATATCTAATTTAATTTAAGAAGAAAATATACAACATAATTCGCTTTACCTGGGGATATAATTTTAACATGTGTGCAGTCAATAGCAGCAATAACTTTTGGAAATTTTGCAATCTTATAAAATACCTGTTTGCTTCGATAAATCTCCTGCTGTGATTGGGGAAACTTTATAAAATGGTCCTTTAATAAAGCAATATAATGAGACACTCGTGTAACTACTTTTGAAATCGTTGATTTAGAGACATCGTTTATATCTCCAATGGTCATTAACATGCCCCCAATCGCATATAACCGCAATGTTATTAACAACATTTGTTCCTTAAAAAAATGTTTATAAGTTAAAGTATTAAAACAAATTTTTAATGCTTACCAATTCGTTGGGTTTTTAATGTGTGGTCCAATAAGTTCCAAAACACTATAAGCTGATAATTTGGACAAACGAAATCGCTGATAAAATTCAACATCTTCATATAAATGAAAATGATTTGGCCGAGCTCTAATTGTCCTAGGTTTTCTTACTATAGTTTTATTTAAGTTTACATTTACTTCGTAATCACTATAATCTTCATCATCAGAAGAAAAATCCATTTTATACTTTTTTTCAATTTATTTTGTGAAATATTTTATCTCTAAACAAACAGCTGTTTTATTTATTTATATATTTTTTAACAGCTGTTATGTTTTGACAGTTCTGACTCGAGTTTAAACGGGCAGTGTTGCTCGGTTAAACTAAAATTAATGCACAGTAAACTAGATCTCAAAAACAGCGTTTGAAGTTTAAGCCACGTTAAAACCATACCCATGCTTAAACTATATCCCAAAAACTGGCTCTAAGAATTAAATTGGTATTAAACATTTTAAAAACTAAAAATTTGGGTCCAGGGTTGGAAAATCGACATTTTCTGATTCATTAAAGTTACCATATAACTTGCTATGTTTGATTTATATGATGAATTATACCTACTTTATATATCAGGAAGAAAAAATTGGTTTTAAAAACCAAAAGAATCTAAAAGACGATTCTACGGTTGGACAATTAGAACTTTTTGAGGTAAATGAAACGCATTTTTTCTTTTTTTTTGTAAATTAAACATATTTAATATTTTTGAAAGACGTTCAGAGGTATTAGAAATAGCTTCCTAGCCGAAAAATTTAATCGAAAAGAATTACATCTGTGAAGGGTATTTAAGATTAGGCACAGCCGAATATAGCACTTTTACTTGTTTATATTACCTACCAAGCCTGTGTTTTTTCTTACCATGGCATTTGCTCCGTCTGTGCAGACACCGACAATTTTATTTACATCAACAATAGAAAAAAGTTTATCACTTACAACTTCTATCAAAAGCTTTCCAGTTACATGTCCATAAAAGGTTTCCAATGTCAACATTGATTCAAAAACTTAAAAATGTTAATGAATGCGTCTTATACAGACAACCAGTTGACAAAGATCATTGATAACTGTACTTTCATCTAAACAACACGAAACAAATTTACAATTTTTCTTTAATAGAAGACTCCACCGACTTTCCTATTTGGGCAATGCGCCTAGCCACAGTTTGGGGTGACAAGGGAATTGACTTTATGAAATCTTTTCTATAATTTAACGTTTGAAAAGTTTTTTTGTAGAATATTTTTTGCTAGCATTCCATCCATAAATGGTCTGCCTTGCTGAGCGATTTACAAGCTTATTTGGCTTAAAATATCCATTTTTAATTTTGAAAAATTTCTTCATTTTGCTCTTCTTGCAGAACCCATTCATTAATTTTTTTGCATATAAAGGTTTTTTTACTCAAGAAAAACCATTTTCCTATTTTCCTCTTTCAATTTATTTATTTCTTTGTGAAAAAGGTCAAAATGCCTTTTAATTGAAAATGTTTTCTTTGTTTTAAATGTTTGGTAACATAAAATGCATTGCATGTTACCAAAAGCATTTTTAATGACAAAACAAAAATTTCTGTCTTCCATTAAAATGTTTTGTTTGCTGGTTTATTTTGAAATTAAATCAAAACTAAAAAAACACTAAAGCTGGGAAAAAAGCTGTAAGAATCCGCACATGTGCACTCGTTAACACTCAATTAACAACTGAAATAGAAGGGAACAACCGTTGGTGTGAGTTTTTTTAGTGTTTTTGTAGCACAATTGTGCACAGAAAATAAAGATTTGGATTACACCAAGGCAGATTTACCAGGTACTCTCAGTACCGCAGCTGTATATTGAAATTTGTTGAGCTACTGTCAAAAGTTTATATACAAGCCACATAAAATGTTTTTTTTTCGTAAATCTTCCTTGTTAATGATGCTTCTTCTTCCTTGATTTTGACATTAGCTCTTCATTTTCTACCAACAAAATACGTGTGGTTTTTGGTGTTGTTTCATTGTTGTACTAGTAAGAGTACCTGGTAAATCTGCCTTGGATTACACTGCTTTACAGTCATCCCTGAATACGGGCGGCAAGCGTTTTTTAGCTGCCAAAAGTTCTCATGTCCATACATTTTGTATTGAGCATACCGAAATAACGCGACGCAACGCTTTGCTATTGGAAAATCCGATTTTGACAGAGCAATGCAGTTAGTTGAAAAAGAAAACAATTGTAACCGGAGAAAAAAAAAGCAAAAATTTACAAAAGTGAAATAAATAATAAAAGGAAATATGTGTGCACTTCGTATTAGAAAATGGGGGTAAAAAAACATTTCCAATATGATTATATACATACATATGTATGCACGTTTGTAATTTGTACAAAATTTCAATAACAAAATCACAAATGTCGTCCGTCGAGCTGTTCAAATAATCAGGGTTGTTTAATTTGTTTGTTTGAAAACCTCTTTTTATTGTTTTTTGACATAACGTTGCCGCTTTTGTTTAGGTATGGCATTTTAGCGTTAAAGTTCAGCTGAAAAAAACGTTCCGCTTTCCGCCCGTATTTAGGGATGGCTATTAGAATTACACTTGTACTTCACGTATACAAATATATTTGTGCAGACGTCTAGCGCATACTCTTTTACCATTGAAATAGATGGTGCCGAGTCCCCGGTTTTTAGTTTCGCAACAAATAATGTTTAATGTGCACTCGAAATTCACTTTTTTCCATTTTTAGAAAAATACACGAGGTTGTATGTTTTGAGCCGTTGTTAAACGCAAAGTAGATGACGACAACTGCTCCAAATTTGACAATAGTCTATTAAGAGGTGGTAATTGACAGTATTGAATTTCATATAACTACGAGGGAAGTTCGAAAACTTGCGTAGTCTGTCTCCTCAATACTATGCCCTCCTTTCTCTTCCTGCGCAATGCACTGCATATATAGGGGTCATCCCCTGAGTGCTGGAGGCTTATTCTGAATTGCGGTGCGAAAATCAATGCGATGCGCAAATGAAACGCGAAAGAAAATTGGTATTCTGTTAGACTTTCGTAATCGCATTCGCAATTTATTTCAAATCGCAGCTCAAATAAATGTCAGTGTGAACAAACGTCAAATTAGAAATAAATAAATTGTTTGGCTGTGAAAATTTTTTATAAAATTTATTTAGGAAATTCTGTAAGAAAAAAATAATAATAAAAATGGATTCTGTGGCACTGGTTCGACGACGAAGAATGGCATGAGCAAAATGAAAGGATACAGAGAAGATTGCTTAGAATCAAATCCGATATTCTAATATTGAATGAAAAAATGTAATTTAATTAAGATTTATAGGCTAATTGTTCGAAATTTGTTTTAAATCTCAGAGAGACATAATATATATTTCAAGGCACAATGAAAAGTTAGTTATTCAACTTACACAGCCGATCAGAGCAGCTGTTTTCGAAAGCCGTAACACTTTCATCATCAGTGCTGCAAGTTTAACGTTGATCTGTCAAGGGAGGAAATTATGAACTCCGAAGATCTGCCGCAATCGAATAATAATATACCACACTCAAGCAATTATAATAGTAGTAGCAATAATTATACAAACATCGCTAGAAATATTAGAGATGAAATAAAAAGCAATATGACTTAAATTTATGTAAATGTTTTACTTAAAAGACTCTTTTCATTATTTTAACTACTAGATAAAACAGTCTTTAATATTTCAAAACACAAAATCACTTCATTGATAAAAAAAACTTACAGGCTAATATAAAAAATAAAAACGGTCTTCATTGCATAACTCATCACTTAGCAGTTCGTTGCATATTAATATAACTACTTGTATAACTAAAAAATAAAAAAGAACAAAAATACTACATACAATAGCTAGCATCATTTTCTTTAACTCAAGTTTTTGTTTCAGCAAATTTTTGTTTCCGATTGCATTTCCTTTTTCAAATTCAAATGTTTGTCTTGCCAGATCCAATTCTTTTTCTCTTATTTCGAAATGCTTTCTCTGATATCGACTTAAACTTTTCAAAATTTCATTTATTTGCATCAATGAAGCCATACATTCTTTTTGGTATGCAATTTGATATTCAACTTGCTTTTTTAAGCAGACTATCTCTTTCACAGAAGCTTACTGAGCGTGAACGTTTTCTTGGATTACGTTCACAGCTTTGGGAACGTACATTTGTTACCACCTCTGAATCAACTATTACTTCCGTAGCTAATTCTTATAACGGCACTTCGTCCAACTGTTCCATCACAGCCATGTCTTCATCATTCTTTTCAAGATTGGAAGCAATAGTTGCCCCGAAGGACAGTGCGCCCGGTAATCTATTTACGGAATCTGTCATGTTTAACAATTTCATCACTTGCTCCTCTAAGGGAGACAGTTGATTATATATTGATGGGCCACCGCCAGTTCCGCAAATGTCGGTTTTATTTCGTCTAAGCTTCTGTTTGGTGTGTACTTTAAAATCGGCCCAAACCTTTTAAAATTAAAGTTGAATCAAATATTTTTAAACTGGTTTATATATTTCATACTTTTTTCCATCCTGCAGCGTCTCTGATAGGTGGTCCATTGATATTAAGTTCTTGAGTTAACATTTGCCACAAAGTATTTGCCGACTGACGTGCATTTGGTGTTTTCAAATGGCCTCTTGCCAATTGGATGTGCTTATTCATAAACTCTATCATTATTTCAAATTGACGCAGTTTAGTGGTCTTATTAATTGCTTCTCTGAATAAAATAATAAATATATGATGAATTAACCCTTTGTCGCCGGACGGTACTTACAAGTACCGTTACTTAATTTCATTCGCTACGTATTAAGCAGATATATTTTTGCATTATATGACCATCGGTTCTCTCAAGTACCATATTTTCAACCAATTAGAATAATAAATGTATGCTTTTTTTACTTTTATTGTTCATAAGCTCAGTTTCTCCCCAACAGTTGCGGTGCTTACAGGTGCTTTCGTAGAGCAAATTTTCAAGTTATTAAAAGTTTTATAAAAAATTAAAAAATTGTACAGGTCAAGTTCTTACATTGATAAATATATAGTCAACTTCACATACAAATCCTTATAGTTGGTGTTTAGTAATTATTTTGCTCTTTGTGATCATTTTTTTGCCGTGGACTGGTAAGGACCGTTGGTAAATTAACGCACATGATTTGAGTTACTAGCTTCGAGAATGTTCTTGGATTTTTAGAGAAATATGTCTGGCATTCGTCGTAAATTTCTAGATACTAATAACATTATGACCATATTGGAAGAGATTCCAGAAGACTATGGAGGAGACACTGATATAGAAAGTGATGAAGATGGTGATGACGAGGTATTTTCGGCCAATGACGAGGATCTTAGTAGGCTTTTAGAACAGGTGATAAATAGTGATGATGAAATACTTGAAAGCGGTGTTACTGCTGATGAAGAAGTTGTCTCTGAAGTAGTTTTATGCGCGGATTTGCCAAATACTAGTCGTAAGAGTAATTTTGAGCCTAATCGACAATGGAAGATGAAAGAACATGATGCAACAATACCAGAATTTTGTATGATGGAAGGGCCTGTTTCTGGTTTTTTTGATTCCTTAAAAACACCAACAGATTATTTCGTTTCATTTATTGATAACATAGTGGACGACATTATTTTTCAGTCAAATCTTTACGCAACTCAACATAATCGTACACTCAATTTGCAGAAACCTGAATTTTTTGCCTTTTTAGGAATAAATTTTTTTATGGGATATCACAGATTACCAAGTTGGAAAGACTATTGGAGTACAAGCGAAGATTTGGCAACACCCATAGTTAGCAAAACTATTAGCCGCAATAGGTTTGAAATGATCCTGAGATATTTACATTGCAACGATAATACCTTGATTCAAAAAAATGGTAGCGATCGCTTGCTGAAAATCAGACCAGTCATTAATGGCTTGAACCATAAGTTTGAAGAAGTCTACAATGGTACTAGGCAGCTTTCTGTAGATGAGTCTATGATACTATTCAAGGGCAGAAATACAATGAAACAATACTGTCCCATGAAACCCATAAAGAGGGGGTATAAAATGTGGTGTTTGGCTGATCAAAAGGGTTATATAAAACGATTTTCGATTTACCAAGGAAAAGATGGAGTCCTAGAAGATAAATTTGATGGCTTTGGCCTCGGTGAAAGGGTAGTTTTATCATTGACAGAAAATGAATGGGGCAAAAATAAAATTGTTTACTTCGATAACTATTTCACTTCTATACGACTTCTTGAAAAACTAAATACCGAAAGAATTTTGGCCTGTGGCACCATTCGCTCTAATAGAAAATTAGCTCCTCAAAATTTGAAACCAGACAAAAAAATGAAAAGAGGTGATTGGGACTTCAGAGTATCTAACACTGGTATTAGTTACTATAAATGGATGGATAGAAAGTCAATTTATTTAGCATCGAACTTTCATGGTAGTGAGTCGACTACAGTGTCTAGAAGAGACAATAAAGGAGTACAAAGTGAAGTAAGTTGCCCAATAGTTATTAAAGATTATAACAGCTTCATGGGGGGAGTGGACCACGCAGATCAATTACGTTCCTTTTATGGAATTGACCGAAAGTCAAAGAAATGGTGGCATAGAATTTTCTGGGCTCTCATTGAGATTGCCTTTGTGAACTCTTATGTTGTATTTTGACAGCTCAATGAAAAAATGTCCTTGCTTCAGTATAGACGATCCGTTGCTATGGGACTAATGACATTAAAGAAACTTGCTGTTAATAAACGAAGCTCTGTAACGGATCTTGCAACTTCAAGCAATAAAAGGCGCCGAGGAAAAACTGAATCAGTTACAACAGATGTAAGACTGGGTAACCTTGGTGTGCACTGGCCTACGTTTGGGGAAACTAGAGGAAGATGCGAGGTCTGTAGCATTAAAAAAATTCAGTCGAGACCATACTCAAAATGCAGCCACTGCGGTGTTTTTTTGTGTTGCAATGACAAAAAAAATTGTTTTACTGAGTACCATGGTATTAAATAAATATGTACTTTTTTTGATGATCTCTAAGTTTACTTACTTCTATTTCTAACGCTTTATAGCTTTAACAAATTTAAACTGAATGCATTCCTTATTTTTATACATAAAACTGAAATAAAATTTATAATTTTTGATAATAAAACACGTATTGTTTCTAAAAAAATATTCTGCAAAATCAGGATCCATTGACCCAAAGGTACTCCTAAGTACCAGGGATATTCAATACCCTTCCCGATCCGCCAAAAATATGAAACTTAGTTTTTGATCTTAAGTTGTGCCCAAAACATAGATTCTATAAAAAAAGTAAATATATTTTAATGATAAGCTGTCTTGGGCAACAAAGGGTTAATAAATAAAATATTGTCTTTCACTTACATGTTTGTACTTTGCGAATACTATTTTGTTGTCGAATAAATTTTGCGAATTTGACATGTGTTTGACATTTGTTTTCGCAATGTAGAATACCGACTTGCCACCTTTTCGCATTTGAAATGCGATTAAAAAAGAACTTTGCGAATGTCGCAATACAGAATAGCAATTGTTCGGATTTATGCATTTTGGGATCGCATTGAATAAGCCTCCTGGTGCAAGATAAAAAAAATTATACAATTTGATATATATTTACACTATTTTCTGTTATGTTACTTCAACGCCCAACAAAGGGGAGGGTTCCAAATATGTATTTCCCTGATTTTCTGGCTGCAAGTTCAATTCTTTGAACTTTCTTCGACATTCATAGATTATATATTATGAGTGTCAAAGATCTTGAACAAAATTACTAAAAAAAATTTAAACAATATGTTGTTTTTTAAGGTATGGTTTAGAAATTTAGTAGAAGTTGGTTTAGTTCTTCTTAGGGGAAGTTTTTTCCCTCTAGCCCGATTCAGTCCATGTATGAACTTGACCTGTAGTATCCATCAAAATGTATTTATATCAAATTTCCAATTCTTTTTTGGAGTGAATAAAAGTAAAACAAATTAACCAAACAGGATTATATATTTTTAAATATATGTATGGTTTTGTGTATATTATTACATCTTTAAAATATCTTATTTCAAACCAAAAACGTACATATTGCCCTGTTTTTATGTATGAAGCTGGAAGTACATAACACGCGTTTCACGCGTTCTATGCGTTTCATACTTCAGACACGTTTTTCAAATCAAGTTACATGCAAAGCGTTTTATGCGTCAATGTTTATGTTGTGATCAGCTGTATTCACAAAAGTTCATTTTGCTAATATGTTAAATAATATTTCTGTACAATAGTAATCTTTTGTTGTATAGAAGTTCGTAATTTTTAACGGCATTAATTAACTTCTCATCCATTGCACTTTAATATTATTATCTGTGTTTAACCTACCTTGTTTGATATATTGCAAAATTAATAAACATAACAGAGATGGCACTTATTACGTAAAATAAATCGATAAATTATATTAATATTTGGTTGAAGAAACAATTGTTATAAAATAACTGTTTCAATGCATTTCACTGTTGAAAATATTGGTAATCTTTATTGCGACAGTGTTTTCTTATTAAATACGTTTCATTATAATAAAAATGGAAATATAATAATCCAAGACAGAAACATATTAATCGATAATATTGAAAATGTAATATAATATAAATATAAATTGCTATCAAAAACAGCTGACATTTTTTCAAGACGCGTGCCGCGCGTACAAAAGTAGAAAGTAGATCTACTTTACGCGTCAAGCGTTCTACACGTTTTGCCATGCAACTTGTTACATACAATTACACTAGTTCTACTTTTTTGACAGACGCTTATAACGCGTGAAACGCGTGTTATGTACTTCACTTTGCTATATAAAATCGCTGCCAGAGATCAGCGGGCTTAGTGTCATTTTAAATCTAGACGTGTTAACATCGCTAAAATTTTAGCAGTACAAATACTCTTTTTACGCTGCGATTACACATGCAAGTAGTGGCATGCCATTGTTGTATACGTATTATCAACGAAAAATTATTCGAAATAGTCGAATCTCATGCAATTTGCTTTTCTGTCTACACATGCCATTGTTAGTTCATTTTCAAAATGACGTCGAAGCGTAAACTTCAATTTGGCTCAATTTTGATTCCATTTCAACTTATTCTTTTGTTTGTTATGTAGAGTTACCGAGTTAACCATATAGGATCATTTTTGGGGAAAAGGTTAGCATATATTATTATTAATATTATTTGAATAATATTAATGCCCTTAATTAACAAACTTGCTATTTTTTATGCGAATTTCAAGAAATACTGCATAATAATACATTAAATAAGTTAAAACTTGAATTACAATTTTACTATATTCCAGAAGGTTTGCATTAAATTTTTGCCAGGGTAACATTGATTATCGTTTAGACATTTAGTGGCATGCAAGTGCAAAATTTTTACTCGCATGCAAAATTATCTGCCACTGGAGCTGCCACTAGAAAAAATGTATGTGTATTAGTAAAAAGTTGTTAGTGTATTGACACACAATTTTTGTGATTTGTGAGTAACTACAAAAGTGGGTGCTGTTGGCTGAAGTAGTAGAACACGAGACTATGAAACGGAGGATCGTGAGTTCGAGCCCGCTCTGAGTCATGAAATATTGTGTTGAATTGTTCTAATCAGCATTAGTGCGTGGTTGTGTTAGTTGGTGCCAGCCTGTTTCAATGATGAAGAAATAGTCACTGATCACTGAACATAATTGGCAGCGACTGACACTATCATGTACTAAAAAGCAGAGTAACAGCACCCACCTTCGTCGGCCCTGTAGCAAAAATTAGCCGGCGAAGTATAAGGTTGAAATAGCTACAAAAAAAAAACTGTCTATCTTCTCATCTTTCCTAATCTGTCTCCTCAATACTATCCCCTCGTTTTCAGTTCCGGCGCAATGCATTACATATATAGGGGTCAGGGGTCATCCCCTGAGTGCTGGTCCTACTCCTAAAAAAAAAAAAAAAAGAACGGAGAGTCGTCGTGCATAAAACGAAATAGATACGACCTAAAGCAACTATGTCCAGACAAGAACTGTGTTAGGTAATAGTTCAGATCACCATGTTTCCTAGTCAGCCACAGTCTGATGTCGGGTATTAATGTATAAGTCCATCTTCCCTTTTCAGTGGTTGACCACCGTTCTTGCCACTTTTGCATACATAAGTCAGAGTTATCTCTATTCATGATTTCTAAATCGATAGGGATCATACCCGCAATGATAAAAGCCGCCTCGTCCGACACTGTCCGCAATGCACTACATACTCTTAAAGCAGCTAGCCTATACACAGGGGATACCAGCCCCACATATGTGGAATATCTAAGTGAGTCTGACCATACCGGGTGTGCATATAGGATAATGCTCCTTACTACTCCAGCGAGCAGTTTCCTCTGAAGATACTTTGGCCCTCTCGTGCTTGGCATAATCCGAGATAGCGCCAAACAGGTCTCTGATGCTTTGGATGCTATATATCGCAAGTGCTCGCGAAAAGATAGCCGTGTGTCAATCATCACGCCCAGATATTTCAGAAATGCCTTTGATTCTATCGAATAGGTGCCAACATTGAGGGTAATAGTTTCCCTAGCCTTACGACTACTAATCAAAACCGCTTCGGTTTTATATATATATATATATATATATATATATATATATTAGGGTGGACCTTGTGTCGATATTTTGGTAGATGAGGGCTCTATTCCGTGCCTTTTTGAAAAAAAATGACAATGCCGAAAAAAAATATTAAAAAAAAAAAAATTAGGGGTTGCGCACGAGCCGAGAAAAAGGTCCACTTTGCCAAAATTAGGGGGGAAATTGCCATAGGTCATCAGGGGTCACCCGTAGGGGGGAAGAATGTATGGCCGACCCCCATTAACTTTTTACCGCCAACATTTTCCCCCAAGACACCCACCCCCTAGCTCCTCCCCTTAGGGGGGTCACCATACAAAAATGGAGGTTGCACAGTATTTTCGGAAAACACCATAGGTCATCAGGGGTCACCCCTAGGGGGGCAAAATATATGACCGACCCCCATTAACTTTTCATCCCCAACATCTTTTCCGAACAAACTTACCCTCTATCTCTACTCCTTGAGGGACTCCCCATACAAAAATACTGAAAATCTATGTATTTACAGTTGCACAATATCGAGATTTTTTTGATTTTTTTACAGAAATTCCACCAATATTCCACCAAAGTTAAGATGACAACACAACTTAGATCGCGCGACGATATTTTTTTGATTGGTTATCCAAGCATGAATATTACGGGGAACAAATTACCGTCGAAGAAGCAAGTGCTAAGAATGCATTTCTTCAACATTCGCAAACGAAACATGTCGAAGAAAAATAGTGCGGTTATAGTCGCGGACGCAGTGATGATTTTTTGGCGCCAAGCAGCTATTCCGACGAAAGCCAGAGGAGATGTTACAAGAAAAATAGCTGCGCTGCACGATGAGTGGGATGCTTTAAGAAAGTCATCTCACAGAAAGACTGAGTCCACTAGAGAAAAAGAGAATAAGTTTTCTGATAGCTTGGATAATCTTTTCGACATCGCACACGCCAACGCCCTTGAGAAAATGACAAATACCGAAGACATTGAGTTTCTGCTAAAGCAAAGAGAAGATGGCCGGCCAGGAACTATGGGAGGTGTGGACGCTACTGATACTCGAACGAGGAAAAGAAAAGCTGAGCGCGAAGAACAAGAAGAGTTGCGACGCAAACGTGCAACGGAATCTAGTAGAGATCAGTTCGCTAAAGGCGGTAAGTTATTTCGCGCTTTGTGTGTTCGTCCAATGTTTATATTCAAATGAAATTCTTTCAATTGCAGTGGTTAAATTTTCAAGCAGTGATTCAAGCGATGATAATGGGAGACAGGACGAAAACTTCCCGGCAGAAGCTGGCCCATCAAATGTTGGTGACATAAGAGGTTACAAACAATCTTTTACTGAACGAGTCCTATCAGCTTTGGACAAGTGCAAAGTGACTGACCGAGACGCGGTCGGCATTATGATAGCGGCGGCAGAAGCATTTGGACGCGATCTTCAACAATACACAATAAACCGTACGTCGCTTCGGAGATGTCGGCGTTGAAATCGAGAGAACATGCTGGGTTATGTGAAAGACAATCCAGAAGTAAGATCGCATAGATTTATTTGCTCTCATTCAGAATTCTTATTCTTCAACGCGTTTCATTTATCTCCAGCTTGTCGCAGCTAAATCCTTCGTAGTCCATTGGGATGGCAAAATGCTTTTGGATTTTGTGGGTACAAAGAAGGTGGACCGTCTACCGGTAATTGTCTCGTACGGAGAAAAAGAACAACTTCTTGGAGTTCCCAAAGTAGAAGATGGGAAAAGAAAAGGCCGCAGAATAGCACATGCCGTTTATCAACTGTTGGCATCTTGGCATATGACACATCGAATACAAGGACTTTCTTTCGACACGACATCAACGAACAGTGGCCCATTCTCCGGAGCCGCAGTTACTCTTGAGCGGCTGTTGGAGAGAGAAATCTTATATTTACCTTGCAGACACCACGTATACGAACTGGTGCTAAGGGAAGTTTTTGAGACAAAAATGGGAAAGACCAGTGCACCAGGCGTTCCTTGCTTTGGCCGTTTCAAACAGGAATGGGACGCTGTAAAGGTTAAACCATTCCATTCTGGCTTGATAGACGATCAAGTCGTCAGAAAAATTCCTGTGGCAATGCAAGTCGGCATAAAGGAGTTTTGCTTAGATCAATTGAAGGAGAAACACCCTCGCGATGACTACAAAGAAATGCTACAATTAATTCTTTTGTTTCTGGGTGAAAAACTTGAGAATTACCATTTCCGAGCTCCAGGACCCGTTTCCCATGCTCGATGGATGGCAAAAGCCATTTACAGCCTCAAGATGTTTTTGTTTCGGAGAACTTTTCACTTATCTGTATGTGAATTGAATGGTATTCGACACGTTTGTATTTTTGTGGTGCGACTTTACGTCAAGGCATGGTTTGGTTCTTCTCGAGCAGCTGAGGCGCCGAATCAAGATTGCAAGTTTTTGAAGGACATCGTCGAGTACAAGTCCGTTGACCAGGATTTATCTCGGGTAATGATAAAGAAATTTATCGGTCACCTATGGTATCTCGCCGATGAGCACATAGCCCTTGCCTTTTTCGATGACAAGGTTTCAAATGAGTTGAAGGCCAAAATGGCCCAAGCATTGCTAGAAAATGAGAATGACGAAGGTGAAGAAGATGAAGAAGACGAAGAAGGTGAAGAAGATGAAGAAGACGACCCGGTTCCCCCAGCTCCTCGCGTCGTAATCAAAAGCACCAGCGTTAAAAAAATCGAGGTGAAATTCAAAGATGTGAATGAGGAATTCTTGGCTAAAGACTTGAGCAACTTCGTCTCTCATAATACCAAAAATTTATTTGTACGATTTGGAATATCGCAAGATTTCATTCTAGCAAATCCAGCAACCTGGAAATCTCGCGCAGACTATCAAGAAGGTCGTAGAATTGTAAATAACTTGCGCGTTGTGAACGACACTGCCGAAAGAGGAGTAAAAATGATACAAGATTATAATAGAATACTGTGTCAAGGCGAAGAAGAGAAACAGTATTTACTACATGTTATCGATTCTTACCGCAAGAAATACCCATCAGCGAACAAAAATATGTTAATTTGACTATATTATATTAAAAGTGCTTAGTAGTACTACTCAATTACAGCTTCTTTTATTTTTGTATGGGGAGTCCCTCAAGGAGTAGAGATAGAGGGTAAGTTTGTTCGGAAAAGATGTTGGGGATGAAAAGTTAATGGGGGTCGGTCATATATTTTGCCCCCCTAGGGGTGACCCCTGATGACCTATGGTGTTTTTCGAAAATACTGAGCAACCTCCATTTTTGTATGGTGACCCCCCTAAGGGGAGGAGCTAGGGGGTGGGTGTCTTGGGGGAAAATGTTGGCGGTAAAAAGTTAATGGGGGTCGGCCATACATTCTTCCCCCCTACGGGTGACCCCTGATGACCTATGGCAATTTCCCTCCTAATTTTGGCAAAGTGGACCTTTTTCTCGGCTCGTGCGCAACCCCTAATTTTTTTTTTTTTAATTTTTTTTTTCGGCATTGTCATTTTTTTTCAAAAAGGCACGGAATAGAGCCCTCATCTACCAAAATATCGCAAAAATTTCATTTCAAGGTCCACCTTAATATATATATATATATATATATATATATATATATATATATATATATATATGTATATACTGTGAACTCGTAAAACGTGAACTATTTTTTCACATAATAAAGTTTGTTCATGTTATCGCGTACCTAAATTAAAAAACAAATACCGTGTTTGACATAAAAATATATATATTTTAGCAAGTCAAAATGCTCAACACTATTTTAAATTAATTGTTTTATTAATTTTTAATAACAAAATATAAAATGCAATATATTCAGTTCACTTTGCATTCGATAAATAACAAAATAATATATCTAAAACAACGGACAAAAGAAATTCATTTTTAATAAACAAGAATAACAAAAACATTCACCAAAACTTAGGAACATTGTTTTTTGTTGGACAATTAATGATAAGTTAAGTAAAGTTTAAAAGAAAAAATCAGCAATTCTTTTTTGGTAAGTTTTTTCTTTTGCAATCTTTTTTTCTCAGCACTCTAATGTCACTTTGGTGTACCATCTCGTTTTCAGCCCATATTAAAACCTTATCCAAAGCTTCACTATACCCTTGTAGTAATTCAACAAAACATATTAAAAAACAGTATGTGAATAAAATGTGTTCATTCTTTAGAGCTTTCAGATTTTGTTCACGTTTTACTCTGTGGAAAAATAAATTTGTTCACGTTTCTGAGACGTTCACACTTTCGAGTGTTCACGTTTTTGCGAGTTAACTATATATAATTATATATATATATATATATATATATATATATATATATATATATGTATATATATATATATATATATATATATATATATATATATATATATATAAATTAATTATTTTATTATTAAAATTTATAAAAAAATATATTTTTTGAGCTAAAGCCCATCCTTTATTTCTCAAGAATGAATTAGAACTAACTTTTTGATACAAAATTATTATTATTAATACCTGTTGCACAACTTCAACAATTTGTGTGCATTGCAAAATATTTAGGTGAAATTTAAGAACATTAAAAATATAAAGTAAAAATTATGTGTGGATGCAACGTCAGCGTAATTCAGTGGCGGAGTTTAAGTAAGGAATGTGTTAACTACTCCCCCCCTAAAATTTCAAACGTCCTCGTTTGTTGTTTTTGGTTTATTGAATAACTGGTTCAGTCCTTCTATTGCCGAATCTGTTAGCTGGATGGCTTTTCCTTTTCCAATCTTCCAAGTACTTCTTCCGATAACTATAATGATGACGGCTATTACGAAGGTAAGAATTGAGGTTACAGTTTATTTTATTTTACTATCTTTCTCTAGGGTGTCTATGTAATTAGTGTTATTTGTGTTCAGTTGATGTAGCATTTGTAAGGAGAGTATTTCCTCCACAGTGTTGGATATAGATAAGGGTTGAAGGATTGCTGGTAGTGGTTTCCTTGTTGTTTTTTGTTCGTTGTAAAATTTTTCTCCCTGGATATCAATAGCAGAGTTAATAAAATGAATCAAAAATGTGCCATCTAATGTAGTTGTTTCGTTTTCAATGGTGACTTCTCCGTTAAATTTATTCAGGAATAAAATGCCTGGTGTTATTTCCTCAAAGTTCGGAATATGTTGATTGTTGATTTCGGTGCAATTCGGTGCGCGGCTTTTCAGGAGGTTTCTTACACAGGTATCGTTGCTTAAATCTACTATATTATTTCTTAAACATATTTCCAAATTATTATAGTTCTTACATTTTTCTTTAATTCCGTACATTTTTACATCGCAAATTAGTATTTCATTAAAATTTATTTTATTAATTCTCTCATTTTGTTTTACTGCTCTTACCTCAATTGATTTACATATGTTATTATCAACGGTTGGTAAGCTTATTATATAAATTATTATATTTCCGTTAGATGCAATTTTTATTTCGGAAAATTCAAAAGCTTCATCTAAATTTACAAATGGGATATTTTCTTTGTCAACAATATGTTTGGCTATATTAATCTCTTTGTTAGATAGGATATAAGAATTTACTATATTGGCTTTTGCCCAATGTATTGCAATTTACAATTTCTTCTTTCATGACTTCCAATTTAAATTTTAGCTTCAATAGTAGATCTATTTCTGTAGATCCACCATGTTCTATTGTTTTTGCAATATTATTAGTAATATTAGTAATTTCATTAATTTTTTCTATGGTTAGCTTGTTGATCAATACTTGATTGTTATTATTTTCTAGAACATTATTTAATTTGTTTAGTACAATCTCATGGTCGTGGCGGTCAGGACTTCCGGCTATCCACTTCCATGCGCTGCCTATAAAATCTAAAGATCTTTTTAGTTTTTTTACCCGTAAATTATTTAAATGTGTCTTGATTTGGGATATCAGTAAGGATATGAAAGGGTAATGTGGATTTCGTCTGATTGTCGATGTCTGTGTCATTCTTTCAATGTTTTCTATTATGTCTGAGAACTTGTCGATGTCTATCTCGTGAATTATTTTAAAATGTCCAGTTTGCAGTCTTGCTGTGCCCTTTTCTATTGTTACCAGTTGAGCATTTGAGTAGTCCAGGATCTGAATGTCCGCGTAACACAGCGACGGGATCGATCTGTATGGGAAAATGAAATTTATAATGTATTTTAGTTGCGTATTCTACTTTTATGTACTATCTGTCCCTTTTCCGTCAAAACAGTGCTATGTCTGTCTTCTTTAACTATTTCCTTTGAATATGGTTTGGAAAGTTTAGTTCCTAATCTTTTATTTCGCTTTACAAAAATTATTTGTCCTGGTAAATAGGATTTTAGTTCGTGTCTCTTCCTATTATGGAATTGAATATCTTTTCTCTGTTTCACTGCCAATCTTTCAAGGTTATCTTGCCTGGTCTTTTCTATATCCTCTGGAGTAAAACTAACACTTCGTCCGAAGAACAAGTCAACGGGTTTCCTATTAGTGACTGAGTGTATACTATGGTTGTATTCAGACACTGCTCTTTTCAACAACTCGTCAAAATTTCTGTGTCCCCCATTTTCCTTAATACATCGCATTATCTCTATTATAGTTGAGTGAAACCGTTCCACCTGACCGTTAGCTTGGCCCTTATATGGCGGTGTTGTATAAACCTCTATTTTCAACTCATCTTTCATCATGAATTTAATAGCGGTTGAGTTTAGTGAGGGTTCGTTGTCTATTATTATAAATTTGGGTACGCCAAAGCCGAATATTATCTCCCTGAGTGGTTTCCTAATATCTACAATTGATCTGCTCTTTAATATTTTTGTAATGGCAAATTTTGTAAATTTGTCAAGGGCCGTCAGTATTACTTTTCCCTCTTTTAAAAACAGATCTATGTGAATAGTGTGGCCTGGATGTGTTGGTATCGGTGTTTCTGTTAGCTTAGGTTGATTAGGGTGTCGGTCGTATTTACTTTCTTTGCACGTAGTACAGTTTGCTATAATGTTCTTTATTTTACTGAGCATACCTGGGAAAAAACTTTTTTCTAGAATTTGTGATTTATTTTCTCTCGCGTTCCTATGAGCGCGCAAATGTGTTTCCAAAATTACAGTTTCCTGATCTTGTTCATTGGTGATATCATTGACAAATTTTTGGGAATAGCGAGTTTTGTAGTTACTAAAATGTTGTGGATAGAAATTTTGGATAATACCCATTATCCCTTCCTCCGAGTGAATTCCGTTAATTACGGATGGGTTGAGATATCTTTTCAAATGAGCTAAAAGGATTTGTTCGTTGTATAGTGGTTCTTTAATAATATGTCTATGGACCGTAGGGAAGACAATTTTGAACTGATAGGATGCAGTTTCAGACTGTTTGAAAAATATTTGGTTCTTAAATACATTAATTGGTGTTTCGGCACATGATATCAAGTCATGTGGTGAACTTTCGGTACTATGGGCTGTAGATGTGAGTGTATTAATTTGAGCAGGTATTCGTGATAGGGCATCTGCCACTACATTGGAATATCCTGGTTTATATTTCAATTCATAATTATACTCCTCTAGAATCGATTTCCATCTTTTCATTTTTGAGTTAGTATTCTTAGAGCTCCATGAATATATGAGAGGTTGGTGATCAGTATAAATTTTGATTTTTTTCGAACCATATAAGTAATTTCTGAGGCAATTTAGTGACCATATGATAGCCAACATTTCTTTTTCGTTTGTGGCGTAGTTTTCCTCAGTTTTACTGAGACTTCTTGAAATGAATGTTATTGGCCTGTTGTCTTGCAATAGCACTGCTCCAATCGCGAAATCGGATGCATCTGTGGTAAGCTCGAAATCTTTCTCGAAATTTGGATGAGAAAGTACGATATCCCTTGATATCAGAGTGGTTTTTATTTTATTAAAGGAGTCTAATGCCTCTTTGCTTAACGTGATTAATTTCTTTTTTGATGCGTTCTTTGAAATATTACCGCATTCACCTCTCAACAATGCAGTAAGCGGTTTGGCAACTTTTGCGAAGTCCTTAATAAATCTTCTGTAGTAGCCCGCCATTCCAAGGAATGATCGAAGGTCCTTCAAATTCCCTGGAGGTCTCATTTTTGCAATTGCCTCCACTTTCTTCGTATTTGTTTTTATACCGTCTGCGCCTACTATGTACCCCAAAAATTCTACTTCCTCTCTAAGAAATGCACATTTATCCATCTGTATTTTCATATTGGCCCTTTCCAGAGTTTTGAACACTACCTCCAAATTTTGCAGGTGTTCTTCCTCATTTTTTCCAAAAATTATTACGTCGTCAATGTAGCCGTAACATCGTTTGCCTATATGCTGACGAAGAATGTCGTCTAAAGCTCGCTGAAATGTTGACGGTGCATTCTTAAGTCCGAAGGGGAGGCGTAAAAATTCATACTTCCCATTATTTACGGAGAATGCCGTCTTTTCT
Organism: Linnaemya tessellans; assembly: GCA_951800035.1. NCBI lineage: Eukaryota > Metazoa > Arthropoda > Insecta > Diptera > Tachinidae > Linnaemya > Linnaemya tessellans. Next base: position 63,902,927 of record OX637533.1, on the reverse strand, counting down.
ATATCAGACTCACGGAGAGGTATTTGGTGAAACCCACTCTTCAGGTCTATAACCGTGAAAAATTTGTTTTCGCCAAGATTTGAAAGTACCTCGTTTATCTCAGGTAATCTACGGTAATCTATTACCGGACGATATTTTTTTTTCACCAGAACTAACGGCCTTTTTATTGACTATCCAGACGGTTGAATTGTATGGCGATTTTGATTTACGAATAATTGAATTGGCAAGGAGTTCTTCTACTTGGCGTTCCACTTCTCCTTTTAGTGCCATTGGATATGGATATGTTTTAGAGTAAACCGGAGTATCCGTAGTGGTACGGATTTCGCCTTTCAATAATGTTGTGAAAGTTAGTCTTTCGTCGGGATCCGAGAATAAATTCGGGCATTTTAGTATTATATTATTTAATTTTATATGCTGTTCTCGCGTTAGGTTTGGCAAGTTCAGTTCAAATGAATTTACTTCCTGGGACATTCGTTGTTTTAAAGGAATTCTTATTCCAGGAGACATTGTCATAAAGCTTCTGTCAGTATGAATAGTTGCTTTCAATTCTCTCAAGGTGTCGTTGCCTATTATTCCGTGAAATGAAGAAAGGGTAGGCAAAATGTAGAATTTAATTTTTTTAATTTTTGGTCCGAAAATGTCGATATTTATGTGGTGAGTGATCTCGATGTCACCCGCAACGAAACTTACTTTGAACGGTTTTTCGTTTTGAATTGGATTCTTAATCCGAGTCGATTGGATGTAATTTTTGTTAGAACCTGTGTCGATAAGAAAGTCTAATTTGTCTCCACAACTAGTAACGTATTCGAAACATGGAAGCGAAGATGTCGTTATTCTAAAAAATTTACGTTATCGTGTTCTGATGGAATATTGCTTCCAGACGGAATATCGTCTGCGACGGCAACCTCATCTTCCGAAAATATGCTGTTCGGATCTACATTTGTTTGAACAGAATACAAAGTTTCATCGTCAAAGTACTCGTAATTTGTTTCGTCATGGTTCGTTTCTAAATGAAAATTACGTTGGATTTTATTGGGAGGATGGGAATTCTGACTATTCAGAGGACGCTTATTATTATAGTTCGGTGTTGGTTCAGTTCGATAGTTATTGTGCCTAAAGTGGCTCGAGCTATCGATCTCCATTGGCACCGGTTGTGCAGAAGGGCTATTTTGATTGTGGACTGTATTTAAATTCGGTCTAAAATGTCTAATATTATTGAAGTCATTATAGGGTTGATTATAGCTGAATCTGTTGTAATTGGGTTGCTGGTTACCGAATCTGTTGTAATTGAGCTGCATCATTCGTGTTGGTGGTCATAGCGCGGATTGTCTAGACATGCTACTTTATCTAAAATGAGTGACAGATGTTGATATACCATTTGGTAGAAGGTGGCTACGTCTCGATGACGTTGAGTTAAACTCGTCATCTGGTACTCTAGAGTACCAATATCTCGCTTATCTGAATAGTGTAGCATCAAGCATTTTTTTATTTGTACCCAATCCAATGGGGTTCGGTAGGATTCAAGTGCTGTGTCGGCCTCGCCTACGATCTTGTGTCTTATCGTGTGAAGTATAGCAAAATACTTCGGTGTGCCCCTAAAATTTGCGTATGCGTCCAGTATTCTGTCTACAGTTTTCCTCCATGAATTGAATTCCCCAGAACGTCCGGAAAATTGCCTAAGGCACTTAACCATGTCCGGTATACGGTCAAGGTCAATTGTGTTTGTAGCGTCAACTGCTACATGATTGTCCTGAAGGTCTTCTACTGGTCTATTGGCTATTTGATTTAATACCCTTTGGACTATTTCGCTAACAAGATCTGTATCTGTGGGAACAGAGGATTGATTTATCGGAGCCGGAATTGATTTTGAAGTGGTCGGTTGTGTATTCCCCTCTAGCCTCATTTGGCTTAATTGATTAATAATTTCGTTCTCCATTTAAAAAAAAATTTCCTAATGTTTTAAAACTGCCTATTATTATTTTCTACTTTTTTTATAATCCCTGCTGTTGGAGGGTCTCGTGAGAATCGCAACAGCTCCCCCTTTAATAAATCTTTTAAATAATTAGTATTAATATTGCAAAACCATAGATTTAAAAAATTATTTGATTTTATAATAAATCGTTAAAAAAATGTTGTTTTGAAAAACTTTACCACTTATTGTTGGTTTTATTTTATTTAGATCGCAAGGATATATTTTTTGTATCTCAATATTATAGATTTTATATGAATTGTTTAATAACAATTTGCAAGAATTTGCAAGAACTTTCCGTTTTCGTTAATTTTAATATTAATTTTTTTATCGTTACTAATTTCTTAATTTTATTATCTCGATTTAAGTATAATCATTAATCTTTTTAATTTATTGCAAATCAATTTGTTCTTTTAATTTTCAACTTTTTTTTATTTTGTGCGTTCACTTTTGCTCCTTACTTTTTGTTTTTCAGATAGCTTTTGTGTTCACTTTTCCTTACTTTTTATTTTCAGGACTTTTTTATTTAGTGTTCACTTTATCCTTACTTTTTATTTTCAGGAATTTTTACTTTGTGTTCACTTTATCCTTACTTGTTGTTTTCAGGATGTTATTTTGTTTGAACTCGCGGGGTCTTACTTTTTGGTTTTCAGACTTTTCACTTAGCGCATACGTTGGTCCCTGCTCGGGCGCCAATTAATTATTTTATTATTAAAATTTATAAAAAAATATATTTTTTGAGCTAAAGCTCATCCTTTATTTCTCAAGAATGAATTAGAACTAACTTTTTGATACAAAATTATTATTATTAATACCTGTTGCACAACTTCAACAATTTGTGTGCATTGCAAAATATTTAGGTGAAATTTAAGAACATTAAAAATATAAAGTAAAAATTATGTCTGGATGCAACGTCAGCGTAATTCTTTTGCTGTTTTGTGGGAAAATATTGTGCGCGTGTGTCTTGTCAGCAGTGGCGGAGTTTAAGTAAGGAATGTGTTAACTTATATATATATATATATATATATATATATATATATATATATATATATATATATAAATATATATTTATATATATATATATATATATATATATATATATATATATATATATATATATATATATATATGTATATAAAGGGTCCGCCATCTAACGTTTTTTTAACTGGTGCTTATTTCGTGAATGGTAATACTTTTTAGTCAGCTGGGCTCTTGCATTGATATAGATATACTTTGTTTGCTGTTTTTGCAATGTTTGAAAAATATTACAACCTTATTAATAAATTATACTTCCGTCAAAATTTTTTTCGTCAGGCTGTGTTTGTTCAACGTAAAACTGTTACTGTAGTAAAATTTGCTTTCTACTTTTTTTATGTTGTTATCGATTCAATGTTTTTTATTTAAATGAACCAAAAATATATATTTTATACCTTCTTAAACACCATTTAAACTATAAATATATAGAAATAATGAAAAGTCGCTATTGCAAAACTATAAAAAAATTTAGCTTAAAATTCCTTCTTTACCCAGTCTTTACACATGCAAGTACAAGTTCGAAAATCTCAACACACTCACACGTTTTTACTAAACCAACCATATTTTTCGTACTTGCAAAGATTTTAGCAGACAGTTAAATATATAAACAGTGTTACAAAATTTACTTGTTTAAAGAAACAATAATTATAGTTTTAACTTATTTTAATATATTTCTTGTTTTTTTTTTTTAAATGTACATAAAGTAGACAGTTGGTTTCATGTTAAAACATCAATTTCATTAGAAAATGCAATAATAATTACTAATGCCAATTGTTTCCATAAAAACGTATCCCACTTATCTCATTGGTAACTCTGATTAATAAACAAAACCAAATAAAAATTGACCCACTTTCACTTGACTGAGTAAACTTTCATGCAACTTGCATAACATTCGGCTATTTCATCAACATTTTCGATGATAATATGTATATACAACTTGCAAGTAATTACTTGCATGTGTAAAGGCAGAGTTAGCTCTATTTCAAACCTGATTTAGCTTTACATTATATTAAAATCTGGTCACACCGACAAACACATCAACATTTTGAATTTGTGTGTGTGAGAGAAATTTTGCAAACAAACGAGCATTCTCTCCACACTTAATTAACTTTTTTCAACAAGCGCCCAAACAACCGTCTTGGTTGGAAGCTTGTGATAGACTGAATTGTGAATCACAATTTTTGTGATTTGTGAGCAAGGTATATAAATACAAGGTAGTGCCACTTGCTTTTATTAAATTTTAATAAGGATTTTTGAAGTTTATTTTTCTACATCATATTGAATATGACGTTGCCACATTATAAAAAAAATTTGTTTATTTGGAAATTTTTAAATAAAATCTGTAATACATACATATATATATATATATATATATATATATATATATATATATATGTATATATATATATATATATATATATATATATATATATATATATATGTATATATATACATATATGTATTTTAAATGAAATTTATTTGTTGGTGGTCAAGCAATGTCTTTATGCCTTTCATTGGTGCTTTACCAAATCATCAGTAGACTTTTTCCATTTGTCTAGCAATTTCGTTAATTAAATTGTATATACTAAACTTCATTCCTTGATCTCTACCTTATTTAAATTTCAAGGTGTCCAGTTCAGCAATTTCCAAAATAATGGCCTCTTTAGTACCAAGCCACATTTTCATGAGATCGCGGACAAAGCACCATTATAATATATTATACCATGGTATTTAACTATTATTTTATCCCCTCTCTTTTAACATATTTCATTGTATTACCTCATTTTAAATTTAAACATACTGAACGTACAACATTGATAGAATATCCCGCTCAAAATCTCATTGTGAATCGTTTTTGCATATTGACCGAGAGAAAAATTTCATTTTGAGGTTTTGAACATAAACATTTTGCAATATTTTGCTAAAATAATTTAATAAAAGCTATATAAAATGTAAAGAACATAGAAAACTACGAAAAATCCCAGTTTCTATGCATTTCCACAAGAAATAATGTCATTGTGTTGCTTTGCATTGAAGCAAAAATATTGAAACCATTACATTGATCAATAAGACAATATAACAAAATCACGACAAGATTTTTATAATAAATTAATTGGCAAACGGATTTTAATTATTGTTAATTATGACATCGATGCAATTAAAAATTTTAACAACTCAAATGAAAAAAAAACGGGTAACTTAAAATGATATGGTAACTTAATTTTTATGAGAATGTCAGAATCCTTAAAATTGTCAGAAAATTATTTTAAATTTAATAGCTCACAGTGGCAGTACCTTGTTTTATTATACCATGTTTGTGAGTAACTACAAAAGTGGGTGCTGTTGGCTGAAGTAGTAGAACACGAGACTATGAAGCGGAGGGTCGTGAGTTCGAGCCCGCGCTGAGTCATGAAATATTGTGTTGAATTCTTCTGAACAGCATTAGTGTGTGGTTGTGTTAGTTGTTGTCAGCCTGTTTCAATGATGAAGGCATAGTCACTGATCACTGAACATAATTGGCAGCGACTGACACTATCATGTACTAAAAAGCAGAGTAACAGCACCTACCTTCGTCGGCCCTGTAGCAAAAATTAGCCGGTGAAGTAAAAGGTTGAAATAGCTACAAAAAAATCTGTCTATCTTCTCATCTTTCCTAATCTGTCCCCTCAAACTATCCCCTCGTTTTCAGCTCCGGCGCAATGCATTGCATACATAGGGGTCATCCCCTGAGTGCTGGTCCAAGATAAAAAAAAAATACGTGTGACTCTCAAGAGCGAATTTATATACATGCGAAGCGCGCTCACCCACAATGCCTATGTCTGGTTATGTGTGAACGCCATATAAAGCAGTGATGTGCTCTAACACACAGTTACGCTTGTGTGTGGCGCAGAGAAAAACCTCTGCTTACTTTTAACAGAGGTGGAAATGCTTTTGAATCACTTTTTACAAATTGTATTCAATGTTTGGTAACACATATAATTGTGAAACAGCATTTTCTACCATGAAAATAATTCTAAGCAAAGTACGCAAGAACAAAAGAGTACCCAGGCCATATAGATCTGGATGAGCTACATGATGTACACTGTACATACATGTAAAGATTCAGAAGTTGAGGTAATGATATACATATGTGCTTTTGAAAAGGCATAAAATAGGCAAAATTTAAATAAAAATTATATTGAAGCATTTTAACTCTGAGTAATGTAGTACTAACTGATATGGAGAGTTCTTCAATATTGACATTGATGAGGTATCTAGAAGATTAATTTGGTACCTTTTCAACAATTACTCTTCGAGAAAGTTAGTCCTTGAAACTACTTTAAGAAACTTGTATAGTCTTATTGAAAACAGCATTTCTTGGAAAGGGTGCTTTTGTAAAAATTTAATGTTAATAGATTTATTTTTTTATGAAAAGAATCTGCTTCAAAGAACGTACCCTTAAGAAAAGTCATTTACTAAGAAATAGTGATTTTGAAGAAAACACATTTTTTAAAAGGTTCCTTATTGAAAAATCCAATATGTGGTGTACATTTTTAACAAATATTTGAAAATAAAATTACTTACTTGAAAACTGGTTTTTGAAAAAGTACTTTTGGGTGAAAGTAGAAGAAAAAATTTTTCAGATATAGTTTCTTAAAATATTATTTGATAAAGTGCTTTTAAAGAATACGATATATGTTATTATATATAAGCCGCATTTTTCCTTGTGGGACAGAATTTTTAAGGAAGTTACGCTAACGAAGTAGCGGGTAATATGTCAGTATAGAATATATGTTATTTTTATTCTTAGTTTTTTTGTTCACTTTTTTATAATTTCTCAATAAATATTTCGTTTCAGCTTTAAAACAGAAATGTTTCATGAAATGCTTCATAACACCGTAATATTCAACCCAAGTTAGTTGTTTTTAACTTATTTATATATAGTTCCCAAATTAAATTGAAATTTGTTCTTTATTGACAATATTTCACGTATTACTCTAGGTCTATCGCTATTTTCCAGATCTTATATGATGTAACAGCAATAAAAAAATATTCAACACTTGCGCCTCAAATGTTTTCCAGCTTTTTTTAAATTCTTTCATTGTTTTTGTTTTTAAATTCTTTCCTTCTCTTTTGCTTGCCTTCTAATATTTTAGTTTTCCTTGTGATGATCATTCTATATGATTTATATTCTTTACTTAAAGACCGTTTTTCAGTGTACTATATATATATTATAGTTTATAAAGCGGAATTACATACATAAATTTGCAAACTGTCTTAGATTGTCATATGTGATTCTCTGCGTGTACATTGTTTGATTATACTGGTATCACCAGATCATATTATTCATTACTATTTTTAACGGAAAATTGTCAAACAAGTGCGATATTACTGGTTTACCCTGTTTTGAGTCACGAAGTTAAGAAACTTTCCTGACTACTCTTGAGAAGCCGTCATAATGTATGTGTGTGTGTATGTGTATAAGTAGGTGATCCTCTTATAGCTTTCAAACGGCTAAACCGAATCTAATGAAAGGGTTCCTTCAAACTTAGATTTCCTGTAAATTGGAACAGGTTAAGACCGGTATATTCTCGGGAATATAAAAAAAATTTAAAGTTTTTACAAGTGTTTCTTTCTGTTTTTGATAACTTCTACGTGGTTTGCGGAGTCGAAATCGGTTCACGTATTCGCGAGATATCGTGAACGAAAAAGGTGAATTTTTCAAAACACTCAGCAATTATATAGTAGAACACTACTATATTCTTTTGTAGTCATCAAGGAACTACACCAATTACAGTTTACCACGTGGTAATCGGTTGATCCATTTGAGAGCTATAGCAGTTTTAAAAATAATATAATCCCACTTTTAGCGGTGAAAATTAGCCTTTAAGGTCAAACGTTTTCCATATATTTTTTATCTAACAATTTTAACTCAAGATCACTTTACATTATTATCATTTAACTTTTATACCAATCGCTTAATAAATGAATTGACTAAATCTAAGAGCAATCATAATATAGTGTCACGGTGTTGAGGTGTTGCAGAAAATTAAAGTTGATCCTTGAAACTTGAAAGGAATCCGAATTGAAAAACTAAACTAGAAAAAATAGAAAAGCACGAAGCAAGAAGGCGTATTGAATTGTATGTATGTAGTACTCGAATTTGCTATAGAATAAAAGAGGTCAGATATGCAACAACTAAAAGAACAAATTGAGCAACTTAAATTGATGATACTGAATAGAAACCGAAATGAACATGGAGCAATACCTCAAATTCCACTACCGTAACCGGTGGATATAAAGGCGGTCGACATTGCGTAAAATTTTTAAAATTTCAAGATTTAATGGGAACTTTATTTGCTAACAGGGCTTTCAGCCCAAAATGAGGTGATGAAAAAAGCCTTTTTAGTGACGGCACACAAAGGCGCCAAAGGTACTAACTTTTCGAATAAATTGGAAAAAAATTCAAGTATCGTGAAAACTGAAACGCTCCGCTTAAAGAGCACAAAATTCTTCATCATCAGGCAAACAGTTAATGTGAATATGTAAAGGTATTTTTGTGGTGCTTCGTTGAAATTAAATATTGTGAGAAAATAAGTTAAAAATTAGTGAAATGAAAAAAAATTTTACACAAATAAATACAATGAATAATTTCAAAAAATTCATAAATCTTATGCCCAGTTTTTAACTTCAAAATTAAGTACTATTTAAACTTAAGGTGTATTTAAATACAAAGTTTTGTTTTTCACTTAAAAATAAATAAGATTTAAATGGCCCACATTGTACATTTAAGTTCAATTTAAGTTTTCATACAACCATGTGTTTTTCATTGTTTGTTTACATTCAACAACTTGAAAATTGGTAAAGCACAGGGCGCACTCATACAGGTAGGAGCAATACTGCCATCCCTAAATACGGGCGGCAAACGTTTTTTAACTGTCAAAAGTTCTCATGTCCATACATTTTGTATGGAGCATACCGAAATAACTCGGCGGCAACGCTTTGCTATTGGGAAATCCGATTTTGACAGAGCGTTTTCTGATGAAGTTGGTTGCAAAAGAAAAGAATTGTAACCAGAGAAAAAGAGCAAAAATGTACAAAAGTGAAATATATAATAAAAGAAAAAGTTTGTGCACTTCGTATTAGAAAATGGTGGTAAGAAAATATTTACAATATGATTATATACATACATATGTATGCACGTTTGTAATTTGTACAAAATTTCAATAACAAAATCACAAATATCGTCCGTCCAGCTGTTAAAATAATCAGGCTTGTTTAATTTGTTTGTTTGATAACCCTGTTTTTATTGTTTTTTTTACATACCGCTGCCGCTTTTGTTTAGGTATGACATTTCAGCGTTAAAGCTCAGCGGAAAAACACGTTCCGCTTTCCGCCCGTATTTAGGTATGGCTGATAGCCCAGTTGATTATTTTGTTGTTGGGAGAAATTCTAGTACAAAGTCAAAATTTTTTACATATATACATACATACAAAACTTAAGAGCAAATGTAAAAACAAATATGTATATTTGTTTTTGTACTTTTTCGTTTTGTTCTGTTCAACACATTTAATTGTGACATTTGTATTAGATTTCACAAAAACAAAATACATGTTGGTTATTATACCCTTTACAAAAAAGTGAAAGGGTATATATAGGATCGTCATTCCGTGTGTAATTTCTTCGATATCAATATAGGACCCCATAAAGTATATATATTCTGGATCCTTATGAATAGCGATGACGATTGAGCGATGTCCGTCTGTCTGGACGGGTTTCCCAAGCCCCCAGAAGTGCTAGAGACTTCGTTCTTGGACCGTTGGATTGGAAATGAACTTAAATAGAGTGGTATTGAATTTCAGAAAGATCCCAAGTATGGTTCCAAAGCTGGGAAATCAATTATTTTTTAATGTTTGTAAATTAAACTATTTCGTGCTTTGGGAAGCCTCAATGGTCTATTAAAAAATAAAAAAAAAATTCCAGGGATGGGAATTAAAAATTTTTTTTCGGTCTATTCCGTATATTGTAGTACATGTAGTAACTAAAATTGTTAAAAATTTCAAGTTTTTCTTTAACAAAACCTCTTTATATGTCATGAAAATTTGCATTGGAAAAAAATTTTAATTCAAATTTTGCTTCCAGGGGTGGGAAATTGCATTTTTATACCCTTCACAAAAAAGTGAAAGGGTATATATAGGTTTGTCATTCCGTGTGTAATTTCTTCTATACCAATATAGAACCCCATAAAGTATATATATTCTGGATCCTTATGAAAAGCGATGACGATTGAGCGATGTCCGTCTATCCGTCCGTCTGTACGTGAAATTGGTTTTCCCAAACCCTCAGAGGAGCTAGAGACTTCGTTCATGGACCGTTAGATTGGAAATGAACTTAATAGAGTAGTATTGAAATTCAGAGAGATCCCAAGTATGGTTGCAGAGCTGGGAAGCTTACACCTATTTTTCGACGCACAATTTATACCAAAAATCAATTATTTTTTTTAATGTCTGTAAATTAAACCTATTTCGTGCTTTGGGAAGCCTCAATGGTCTATTAAAAACTAAAGAAATAAAAATTTTTTCCAGAAGTATTTTGTAGTACATATGGTATCTAAAATTTTTAAACATTTCAAGTTTTTCTTTAACAAAACCTCTTTATACGTCATGAAGATTTGCATTGGCCAAAAAAAAGTTTTCTAATTCAAATTTTGCTTCTAGGGGTGGGAAATTGCATTTTTTTTTATATGTGAAAGTAATCAAACAGGCAACTGATGTGTTTTTTTTTGCTAACAAAGCCTGTCTTATAATTTAAGAAGAACAAAATTGGTATCAAAAATTCAAAAATAAAATTTCGAATCCAGGGATGGGCAAGTCCAATATTTAGTAGTACATAAAAGTGACCAAAATGGTTAAAGATTTTAAATTTTTCTTAAAAAAAATTACTTTATACCTCGTGAAGTGTTGCACTGATAAACAAAAAATTTAAAATTCACTTCCAGGCTTGAGAAAATGAAAGTTTTTTTGGTACATGCAATATTTTGTAGTACATGTAATAACCAAACTGATTACAAAATTTTAGTTTTTCTTAACAAAACCACTTTATACTTCATGAAGATTTGCATTGATAAAAAAAAGTTTAAAAATTAAAATTTCGCTTACAGGGTTAGGAAATTTAATTTTTTTTATATATAAAAGTAACCAGAGGCAATTGACGTTGTTTTTTTTTTTTTTTTGCCAACTAAGACTATTTTATATTTTAGGAGGAACAAAATTGGCATCAAAAATTTCCAAATAAAATAAAATTTTCGAATCCAGGGTTGGACAAGTGCAATATTTTATAGTTCATGAAGGTGACCAACATGGTTGAAAATTGTAAAGTTTTCTTAAATAATACTACTTTATACCTCATGAAGAGCTGCATTGGTTAAAAAAAATTAAATTTCATTTCCAGGGTTGGGAAGTTTAAAGTTTTTTTGGTACATGCAATATATTCTAGTACATGAAAGTGACCAAAATGGTTGCCAATTTTAAGTTTTCTGGGATTGGTAAAAAAAATTAAAACTTCGCTTTCAGGGATGGGAAATTGAAATTTATTTTATACATAAAAGTAACCAAAACGGCAACTAACGTCGGTTTTTTACTAATTAAAACTATTTTTTAGTTCAGAAAAAACAAAATCGGTATCAAAAATTAAAAAAAAAAATCAAAGTTTAGATTCCAGAGTTGGATAACTGCAATATTTTGTAGTACATGAAAGTGACCAACATGGTTACATATATTATGTTTTTTTTTAAATAAAACTATTTCATGCCTCATTAAGAGTTGCATTGGTAAAAAAATTTAAATGTCGTTTCCAGGGTTGGGAAATTGAAATTTTTATAAAAGTAACCAAATAGGAAATTGACGTTGTTGTTTTTGCTAGTTCAAACTATTATTTAATTCAGGAATAACAAAATTGGTATTAAAATCTTAAAAAATCTAAATTTCGACTCCAGGATTGAACAAATAAAATATTTTATGGTACATGAGTCACCAAAAAGTTTAAAAATTTGAATTTTTTTATCAAATAAAACTATGTTACATCTTTTAATTAAACCTACTTCTTGTTTTAGCAAGAGAGAAAGAAGAACTACATCTGTTAAGGGTATTTAAGATTCGGCACAGCCGAATACATCACTTTTACTTGTTTAAACTGGTCTAAAATATTATGACTTTATGACTAAATAGCACATAGTGTGAATACTCCAATAGTGTCTAAAACCACAATAAAAAGTGTTACTTGGCAAATTTTGCATAGACATATGTCATATAAGCATAAAATATTTTTATAAATTAGGCAATTAAGGTTTAATTCATTACATAAAACCCCTTAGCGGGCTTAAAAACATAGTTCCAGTAGAAAATCCTTTTTTATTAAAATCTATCCATGGCTTTAATACCGTCGATAAAAAGTGTAACCTTAACATATTCAATACGAATAGTACGTTTTTTATATTGCCATCATTGTCAACATTTGATGGCATACTAGGCCTTGATCTGCTAACGCAGTTAAATGCGAAGCTAGATTTCAAAAACAGTGAACTCAAAAAGGTTTGGAGAAAATAAAATTTTTGAGGTGTGCAAATATGAATTTCACACAAGTGGAGGACATAGTACTACCCCACACAGTCCTTACGAAATTTCGATGTATGATGAAGAGTTTGTTAGGAGTTTTTGCAAACTCTAATGAATCTTTACCTTTCAACACTAACATCGTCGCCACTATCCGAACCGAGACTAACGACCCGGTTTATTCAAAGCTCTACCCTTACCCAATGGGCGTGGCTGACTTCGTTAACTCGGAAAATTAACGTAATTTGCTGGAAAATGGCATAATCAGACCTTCTAGGTCCCCTTATAACAATCCCATCTGGGTCGTCGATAAGAAGGACAAGGATGATCGCGGAAACGCTATGAAACGGCTCGTTATTGATTTTAGGAAACTAAATCAAAAAACTATTGATGATAAATACCCCATCCCGGTTGTGGCATCAATTTTGTCAAACTTGGGTAAAGCGAAATTTTTCACAACGCTTGATCTAAAATCAGGCTTTCACCAGATAACGCTTGCAGAAAAGGATAGGGAGAAAACGGCTTTCTCGGTCGGAAATGGGAAATATTAATTCTGTAGGCTCCCTTTCGGTTTAAAGAATGCTCCCAGTATTTTTCAACGCACCATTGATGATGTATTGAGGGAGCAGATAGGGAAATCTTGCTATGTTTACGTTGACGACGTAATTATTTTCTCGGACAACGAAGACGATCATGTTAATCACATAGCATGGGTATTGGGTAAACTGTATGGGGCAAATATGAGAGTCTCTCGTGAGAAGTCGCATTTTTTTAAAGAAAGTGTCGAATATCTCGGCTTTGTGGTGTCCAGAGGTGGCTTTACAACAAGCCCCGGTAAGGTGAATGCAATTCGCAACTACGAGCAGCCTAAAACACTGTTCAATGTTAGATCTTTTTTGGGACTAGCAAACTATTATATGTAGATGCTTCATTAAGGATTTTGCTTCGATAGCAAAACCGCTTACCGATATTCTTAAGGGTGAAAACGGCAAGGTTAGCGCTCACCAGTCGAAAAAAATTAAGGTAAACTTCAATGAAAGCCAAGTTAAGGCTTTTGACAGGTAGAAGAAGATACTATCCTCAAAGGAAGTCATGTTACTCTACCCGGACTTTAAGAAGCCTTTCGATCTAACCACGGATGCTTCCTCGCTGGGTTTGGGGGCAGTCCTATCACAAGGAGGTAGACCGATAACAATGATTTCTAGAACTTTAAAAGACGGGGGATTGAATTACGCAACTAGTTAGCGCGAGCTGCTAGCTATAGTGTGGGCCCTACAGAAGCATAGAAACTACCTCTACGGTGTAAAAAATTTGAATATTTATACGGATCACCATTCACTCACGTTTGCGGTGGATGAGCATAATGCAAACATCTTTCACAAACCTGGCAGGGAAAATTAAATTGCCGATGCTTTGTCACGTTAAAATATTCATGCTCTGGAAGAAAGTGCTCCCTCTGATGTTTCTACGGTACACAGCGATAGGTAATTTACCTACTCGATAGTAGCAACAGATAAACCAATCAATTGCTTCAGAAGTCAGATGGTCTTGGATGAATCGCGCGTTGCTAGGAAGCGAAATTTCATACTTTTCAGTGAAAAGACTCGACACCTGATTGACTTTACTGATAGAAACATGCTCATTGATGAAGTAAAACTGGCAGTTAATCCAGGAGTGGTGAATGCAATTTACTGTGATTTGCCAACATTAGCTAGTATTCAGAATGAGTTAGTCAGGTGCTTTCCGGCAACCAAATTTTGGCACTGCAGAAAAATGGTATTGGATATTTTTGATAAAAATTAGCAGATCGAAATAGTTAACACAGAACATAATCGTGCTCATAGGGCAGCGCAGGAAAATGTAAAACAGATTCTTGATGACTATTACTTCCCAAAAATGGCTAAGTTGGCAGCCGAAATCGTGACAAACTGTAAGATCTGTAACAAGGCCAAATATGTTAGACATCCACGCAAACAAGAGATGGGAGCGACCTCAATACCATCTTACAAGAAAATCTTGATATGGACGGAATAGGACCTTTGAAATTGGGGAATGTGTGCTTGTGAAGAATAATAAGAGATTAGGGAACAAATTAACACCTTTGTATACCAAGGAAAAAATAGAAGCCGACTTGGGAGCTACAGTTCTTATAAAAGGGAGGGTAGTTCATAAGGACAACCTAAGATAAAAAAAAAACTACTTCTTAACCTTTTAGCACCGCTTCATCATAACTTTTTCGTTCTGTCTTTTTCTATAGGATTTTAGTCATAGTACTTCCAATCCGGATAGTGACTGCAAAATTAATGGACTACTCTAACTCGGATTATATTCCCATTACTGACGGCGACGTAGTTATATGGAAAGATTTTGACTACTTGAGACATACTACAAATTTGACGAGGTACTCTGAAATAGCTGACGAGACGATGCATCTTACAGAAAATTTTCCTTTATCCCATATGGTGAAAATTTTGGTTTCGGACGTTACTCGAATTAGGGCAATTGTGGAATCATTCGAAATTTACCACAGGCATGCCAGAAGTATTAATATTGTAGGCACTGCCCTTTAGGTAGTCGCTGGTACACCAGATTTCGACGACTTTGAGAACGTAAAATTTAAACAACAGGAACTCATCGAGTCCGAAAGCAGGCAAATACTGATAAATACAAAAACGCAAACGCAGATAAATAAACTTACAGAGGCAGTTAATATAATCATTAAAAATTCTAAAATCGAACAGATTGATACGGGTCATCTGTATGAAACACTTCTCGCAATAAATAGAATAATAATGTCGGAACTTGAGACTTTAATGCTATCTGTCACCCTTGCAAAGATAAGAATAATCAACCCTGCAATTTTGGATTCTAATGATTTAAAAAATATTGTAAACAAGCACTCTACAAATATTACTGTATCTGATCTAATGGAAGTGTCATATGTTAAGGTCCTTTTAGATAATAATTTTATACATTTTATAATCAAGTATCCTAAGCCTAGACTAGAATGTAAGAAAGTAATCTTATTGCCTGTTCAACATAATGGAATGGTTTTGCACCTCGGCAAAGATAACAATGTGGCCGATTGTGGAAATGAAATACTCTCAATTGGAAACTGCAGCGCTACACTCACGACAACCTTTTGCAGAGAGCTATTATATCCCACTTGTGACCAACAGCTCTACTCGGGTGGTACAGTTCTCTGCAGCACTCAACCCAGTCACCTTAGTCCACTGGTCGTAGTCGATGATGGCATTGTCATCATCAATGATGACACCGCCGAAATCAAAAATAATGGAAATTCAGAAAAGACTATCACTGGAATCTTCTTACTCATCTTTGATGATGAGATTCAAGTTAATGGATCCATTTATAAAAATCTGAAGCAAAATGTCAAGAAAATACCAACTTCTGCAATCGTGGCAATTCTTAATGTCATCAAGATATATTAAGCCTCCCATATCTCCAAAAGTTGGGCATCCGAAATCTGAATTATATTAAAGAGGTCGCAGGGAAACTTATCATAGGACCAACTGTCTCCATGTTGATCGTAATTTTAATTCTTTTAACCTATTGTTTGATTTCAAAAGTACGCATGAGACAAATGAAAAAGCGCCAAGATCATATCATTCAAGCCACCATCGATAGCTTTAAGAGAACCGAGGACGGCTCTCACTTAAGTGGGGGAGGAGTTAACGTTGGCATATCTGAAGTGTCACCCTAATGTCTTTCATTTATTTAAGCGACACCAAATACATTCCATATAAATTGCTGACGGCATGTCTGGCAATCAATTCATTCGTTTAAAAATTATTTTCCAGCAAATTTGGTGTAACCTGACTCCCCACACGAGGTGCATTGTAGACAAAGTAAATAGCATGGTAACCACCAACAAATAAATTTCATTTATATATAATAGTATTGTGACAACAATGTGTCAAATAAAAAATTTCATAACAGTTTGATTTAGATTTTATTTTTCATTTTGCCTTATAAATACTTTTCTTGTTATCCAATGGATTTCTGATTGTATAAAGGTGTAGAAAAATAAAATAGATTCATATCGAATATATTTTATTTGTTGGTTTAGTTTTGTATGAGTTTCAAGGCCTACTATTCTTATTCTGTTGTTATTTTTGAAAATAATTTGTAATTTACAAGTTGTGAATTCTCAGATGGTTTTCGGAAGTATATGCATAAGATAAGAGGTTTTTAACTTTTCAAAACTGTGGTTAAAGTCTACTGACGATTTGGTAAAGCACCAATGAAGTGCATACAGACATTGCTTAACCAGCCAACAAATAAATTTCATTTATATATAATATATATTTGTATATGTATGTGTATATATATATATATATATATACATATATATATATATATATATATATATATATATATATATATATATAATAATAATGACTGGTAGGAGTGTAGGGGGTACACATAAGGTTTTAGATTACACTTGAAATTTTGTCGTTCCCACATTCTTCCAGACAGCAAGGTAAACATAAAAATGTTGACTTTGCTTATAAGCTATTTTTAGTAATTATTCAAAATCATAAAAACGGCAACATAGGCATAAAATGTTGCTGAGCTTGTATCAGTTTTAAGAAATTAAATTAGGATTAGTAGTTATTGAGTAGTTCTAGATTTAAGACAATATAAAAAAACACATCATCCGTTCGTTTTTGGCGACGAGAATAACAAAACAAAAAAGAACAAGTTCAAAAAAGAAGATAACAATTTTCAGATCGATTCCTATCATAGAATTCAATTAGAAATAATATAAATAAAAGCATTAAAATTAAAGTAACAACTTACAAAATAAATAATAAATGAAAACTATTATTCCCGCAGACACTTAAGAAGTAAAGTGAAAATATATAATAAATTTAGAAATGAAGCTAAAGTTGCTCTTAAAAGCTGTTTAATTTAATTAATTAACTGGAGAACCAACAATTGTATTGAAACAACAGAGTCGTAAAGCCGTTACCAAAAGGAAGGACTGAAGAAACGAGTTTATAATAGAAGGAACATTCTATCCTATTCTATTTAAAGCAAGTAAGATTTTACTCTTAACTGTGAAAAATGAAATAAAAAACCAGATACATATATTGACCGATTTTTTTTTTCGTTGTATAATATATAATCTAGAAAGTAGAAAGTGTGTAAAATAGAATAAAGCACTAACCCTAAAATGGACGTACAAAAGTTTATCTTAATTTTAGATTGTATCAAAAATGTAAGTGCATTAGATGGTTCATACAGGAGTCCGTTGCTAGATTTTCTTAACCAAGTATAAAATATTTTGGCAAGAATTCAACAACTCGATGTAAACCATAGGAACACACTTATTGATTACGTAAAGGGTGTAATATTAGGGAAATGTAGAGAAGCTTTACACAGACAGGGAAACCCGAGCGATTGGAACCAAATTAAAGAGATATTAAAAATAGTTTTGGGGAGAAAGAAAGTAGCAACGTTCTAATGGATAGGCTTACATTATGTCGTATGACCGACACTAAAGAAATATATTACTCTCAAATTACGGAAATAATGAATAGAATACAGAACAGAAACCTACTATTTGGAGACAATGTATACTCCACTTCAGCATTAAATAAAATTGCACCTCAAACCTTTCGGGAAAACTTACCAGAACCAACAAGGACGATGATATTTGCCCGAAGTCCTAACAATATGGAGGAGGCACAAGATTATAGGAGAAGCAGGACACTTGAATTACAAGACAACAAAAAATAGAACTAATAATTTTAATTATCAAGTGTTTAATTCAAATTATGTCAGAAATGACAACAATAATTAGTCAGGGAGTTATCAAAGACAGAATAACCAATCAGGAAACTAGCAAAGACAAAATCAGTCAGGGATTTATCAAAGACAGAATAACCAATCAGGAAACTACCACAGACAAAATCAGTCACGGAATTATCAAAGACAGAATAATCAATCGGGAAACTACAAAAGACGACAAGATAACTACTCAGGAAATTGTGGCACGAGATGTGGTACTGGGTCCAAACGGAATAGAAACTTTAACAGACTTCAGGATGCAGTTCCCATGGTTATTGGGTCCTCAAATTTTTCAACAGAAGTCTTAAACAACTTTCCTAATAAATGAAATTTTTGCAAATTTGAAAAAGGTATGTTATTATCCAAACTTACAAAGGGAAATTCAGAAATACATTAACAATTGTGAGAAATGTAATCTAGCCAAGTTTGATAGGAGCCCAATCAAGCAAGGGTTTAAAGTACGACAAACAGGCAAAATGATACAGTTCACATGGATATTTGGTATCCACAGAGGAACATAATGTACCTTACTAGTGTAGATAAACTCACAAAGTATGCCAAAGCCGAAAAACTAAAAGACAGAACTCATTATATTAATGGACTTAAAAAACGAATCCAATACTTGGGAAACCCCAGGCTAATCGTAATGGATAATGAGTTCGACACTCTAAACGTAAATCAGTTTCTTGACGATAACCAAATCAGTTATCATCTACTCGTACAAACTACGTACCTTAAAACTGGGAATGCGGACGTTGGAAAGTTGCACTCTACTTTGAACGAACACATTAGATATCTAATGTGTTTAGAGCAATAACAGCCTACAATGATACAATTCATTCAACTACGAGACTGATTTCCTCAATAACCTAATCTCGACAAAGGATTTGGAAATTTTTGCCGGAAAGCAACACGAAGCAAAAGAAAGGAGGATCCAGCTATTGAACCAAGGAAGAAAGGAAGTAAGTGATATTGCGAACGCGTTTGTGGATAGTAGTAGTGCTGCAAATACCGACCAAAATATAGAAACACTTAAAATTTTGTGACGCAGGGAAAGTACATAGCATCATATAATAATAACTTTATGAAGGTTTACAAAAAACAGAGATACCAAAACTAAATATTACAGAATACCTTTTTTCGTTTCGTCTTTAGTGAAAAGAAACTGAAGACACCTTCGTATTTGTTTGTTTGTTTTTCTTTCCCAAAATGATACCATGTTATGTACTTTTGGCAATGCTTTTGAGGATGGTGCTTGAACGTGCTAGGACTGTTTTGTGTGGATTGCAGGTGACTCCAATTAGCGAACAATCGGGCTTTGTAAGGATACACCTATTTGAGACGCAGGTTGTTAACTTAACAAATACTATAATACATGTAATTAACCGATACAAAGCAATTATTCTGGGGATAGAGAATAATATAAAGCACATAGATTTATATAACATGGATATTATAGAAACGAAAATTAAAATTATAAGGGCTAAGGTAAAGGGTGATATTTCGAAGGTGTTGCTTTTCACATCATGACCTAATTTTCATAACGTATAATTTTCAATTAAATGTTCCTGAACAACTTGTTAGATATCGGGACTTTAAAAATATTGACTACATTAGGTTAGAAGAAGAATTTAGAATTGGTTGGAGCATTTTATATAGCTTAATTTCTGCGGATGAGCAGTTATATTTTCTGCAACACAACTAAAACTACTTATACGATCTTGTTGTTCCTTTTAGAACAAAAATTATAAATAGGCATAATAAGCCCTGGTTCACTCCCGACATAAAACAAGCGATTACTCGCAGAGATTTTCTATATGCTAGATGGAAACGTTTCAGAACCTCAGATTTGCATGATGAATATAGAATAGCACGTAAGATAACCAACAGGTTAATTAAAAAAGCAAAGTCGGAATACTATGCCTTGAAGTTCTCTACTGCAATAGACTCGAAAAAAACTTGCAGAACGATTCGCGAAATTGGCATCGGCAAACCTGGTAGCCAAGAACCCAGTGCTATCGACGCTAATACCCTAAATAATCAATTTAGGAACAAATACACTTTAGCTACGCACTTCCGATTGAGATGAAATTTCGCACATCAATAGAAAATTGGAATATAAGACGAAAGTTTTAAATGGTGAAAATCTCGGAAATGCATAGTTTTCGAGTTATGTTTTCCTACATTTTTTAATTTTGAAGGAATCTTATGATATATGCAAAAGTTATGAAAAAATTCTTCGGCTTCGCTGACTGAAGCTTCTCTGCATAGCTGAAAGATTTTCCCCTCTATGGTATAACAAACACCGGCTTCGCTAACTAAAGTTTCTCTGCATAGCCGGCCTTCGGCCGGACTTAAAAGTTTTCTCCTCTATGGTATAACAAACACCGGCTTCGCTAACTAAAGCTTCTCTGCATAGCCGGCCTTCGGCCGGACTGAAGGATTTTCTCCTCTATGGTATAACGAGCACCGGCTTCGCTAACTAAAGCTTTTCTGTGTTCATACATACATATACCTGTGTTCATACATATATATATATATATATATATATATATATATATATATATATATATATATATATATATATACCTAAATAAATTAAAACAAGTAAAAGTGCTATATTCGGCTTTGCCGAATCTTAAACACGCTTCATAGATGTAATTCTTCTTTTTTTCTTGCTAAAACAGGAAGTAGGTTTAATTAAAAAATGTAACATAGTCCTATTTCACAAATTTTTTAAGATTTTAATACTAATTTTGTTTTTCCTGAATTACAAAATAGTTTGAATTAGCAAAAATAACAACGTCAATTGCCTATTTGGTTACTTTTATATATATTTCAATTTCCCAACCCAGGAAAGGAAATTTAAATTTTTTTACCAATGCAACTCTTAATGAGGCATGAAATAGTTTTATTTAAGAAAAACTTAATATTTGGAAACTTTTTGGTCACTTTTTTATTTTGTACTACAAAATATTGCAGTTGTCCATCCCTGGATTCGAAATTTTATTTTTGAATTTTTGATACCAATTTGATTCTTCCTAAGTGATAATAAGACAGGCTTAGTTAGCAAAAAAAAACAACATCAGTTGCCTGTTTGATTACTTTCACGTATAAAAAAAATGCAATTTCCCACACCTGGAAACAAAATTTGAATTAGAAAAATTTTTTTTTTTACCAATGCAAATCTTCATGGCATATAAAGAGGTTTTGTTAAACAAAAACTTTAAATTTTTAACAATTTTAGTTACTATATGTGCTACAAAATACGTAATGGGCCGAAAAAAAATTTTTAATTTTCCATCCCTGGAATAAAAATTTTAATTTTTTTAGTTTTTAATAGAACATTGAGGCTTCCTAAAACACGAAATAGGCATAATTTACAAACATTAAAAACAAATTGATTTTTGGTATAAATTTTGCGTCGAAAAGGAGTTGTAAGCTTCCCAGCTCTGGAGCTGTATTTCGGATCTTTCTGAATTTCAATAATACTCTATTTATTATCATTTCCAATCCAACGGTCCAAGAACGAAACCTGTAGCTGTTCTGGGGGCTTGGGAAAACCGATTTCACATACAGACAGACGGACATCGCTCAACCGTCACCGCTATTCATATGGATCCAGAATATGGGGTGCTACATTGATATCGAAGAAATTACACATGGAATGACAAACCTATATATACCCTTTCACTTTTTTGTGAAGGGTATAAAACTGTAGGAAAACTGCGTTTTTATATGAAAATTTCGGAGGCCCATAACTCGAAAACTATGCATTTCCGAAACCTTCACTATTTGAAATTTTCGTCTTATTTTACAATTTTCTATCGATATGCGAAATTTCATCTCAATCGGAAGTGCGCAGCTAAAGTGTATTTAAGCCTCAATTTATAAAATTCCGAATGTGGCACCAGATACTGATTACTATAATTTCGCTAATGATATCTCACATAATAGTTTCAATTTTACCATCGTAAGACAATTTGATGTCTTACCCAGTCTTCTATCAATAAAATCCAATGCAGTTGGTGTAGATGGAACAGATCCTAGGTTTTTGAAGATTCTAATTCCAAAACTTCTTCCCCTTTTGTTTTTAACAAGATTTTTACCACCAACCAGTATCCAAAAATTTGGAAACTGGGTAAAATTATTGGTGAAGATATAAGACAGCAGGTAGAGTGCGGTAATGTTACATTTTTAGTTCTCTTTGATCATTCCATAGCGTTCAACACGGTTGACCATAGTATTTTGTGTCTTAAACTTACACATATGTTTGGATTTGCATCAACTGCCTCAGGTCTAATATATTCATACTTAGTCGATAGATACCAATATGTTGAAACGCCTACCTCAGTTTCAACATCTTTGTCATTAACTCGAGGTGTTCCGCAAGGCTCCATCTTAGGTCCTCTCCTTTTTTCATTATACGTGAATGATCTTTAGGGCAAACTCGAACACTGTAAGATTAGATTGTATGCGGACGATGTTTAGCTTTATATTAGCTGCTGCAACACTGCCGTTGATGAATGCGTGAGAATCATAAATCAGGAGTTAAGTCGTGTCTACGAGTGGGCCACAGCTAACGGTCTAGCAATTAATCCTACTAAGTCCAAGTGCCTGATTATTAAAAAGAGGTTATCAAATTTTGATTGCAATCCGATTTTAATATTAAACAACCAGTCCATAGATATTGCAAATTCTGCTAAAAAACTTGGCATATATTTTAACAGCACTCTCACTTGGTCTAATTAACTTAAATTTGCATGCGGTCGAACGTGTTCAATGTTAAGAAATCTCTGGCAAACTCAGTATTGTACTCCAACTAAAGTTAGAATAATCCATGCCAAATCGTATATAATACCGATTTTATTGTACGGTTGTGAACTTTTTGCCAGCTGCGATAGTGTAAGTAAAAGAAAACTTAACGTGACCTTTAATAACATTATTCGGTACGTATATGGTCTCAGAAGATATGACCATATTTCCCCCTATGAACATCTCTTTGATCGTTTCAGCTTTCCAACGCTTGCTAGAAGTAAAAGACTTCTAGCGTTTGGTCATCGAACTCTGGTTTCTAAACACCACTTCTTTATTAATGCTGTCAGTCTCTGGAATGTAATCCCCTATAGAATTCAGACTATTAGTAACGCACGTCACTTCAGGAAAAGTATTTTTTGTCATTTCTCACGTTGAATATATTTTTGTACATGAATATATTGTTTTTTGATAAAGTCTGATGGTATAACACTGTAGGTGTTAATTTCTTCAGGTTAAATTTTTTTTTAGTTATTATTATTATACCCTCCAAAAAAGAATTTGGAGGGTATATTCATTTTGTCATTCCGTTTGTAACGCATCGAAATATCCATCTCAGACCCCATCAAGCATATATATTCTTGATCAGTGATGAAATCTAAGACGATCTGAGGATGTCCGTCCGTCCGTCTGTGGAAACCACGATTCAGTGCAAACGAAAAGAGCTAGACCTTTGAAATTCGGTATAAATATATTCTGAAGCTTAGAGCAGGTTAAGTTCGAAGATGGACTAAATCGGGCATGAGGGAAAAAAGTTCCCCTAAGTGGAACTAAACCAACCTCTAAAAAACAACATCATTTTTAAAGTTTTTTTTTAATTTTGTTAAGCAAATGATATATTTTTATATCAAAAAAGGTCCAACGTGTTAAACTTAGAGCCATAAAATAAAAATAAAATAACTTTTGGATCCCGCCCCCTTTAGTGGGCGTTATTATATTCAAAAATAGCATACAAATTTAGCAAATTGTTTTACTTAACCCTACATTCCTTAAAAATAACATTTTTAAGCTTTAATGACGAAGCTGAGACGAAACCAGGTACTACTCTACCCTACCCCTTTCTCCCCCTTCACCCCCTAAATGACCCTACAAAAAAAATTAATTTTGTATACAATTATCCCAAGCATTTATTTTTAGAGTTTTATGACTGCCGATTTCTGCCCTACCCCCTCCTCGCCCTTTACCCCTACCAAAAAAAAAAATTATATTTCGTATACCATTATCCCAAGCATTTATTATTAGAGTTTTATGACTGCCTGTTTCTACCCTACCCCCTCCTCCCTCTTTGCCCCCTAAATGACCATATAAAGAGAAAAACAATTTTTGTATATAATTATCCCAAGCATTTATTTTTAGAGTTTTATGACTGCATATTTCTGCCCTCCTCCCCCTTTGCCCCCTAAATGACCCTATAAAAAAATATTTTTAATTTTGTACATAATCATTATGACTGCCTGTTTCTGCCCTACCCCCTTCCCCTCTTTGCCCCGTAAATGACCCTATAAAAAAAATTTATTTTGTATATAATTATCCCAAGCATTTATTTTTAGAGTTTTAGGACAAAGGTGAAATGTTTCCCCATTGCCCTTGCCAGAGCGATCCCGCCAAAATACAGTTTCTATACCCTCCAAAGAGAATTGGACCCTATATGGTAAATATGTATATTCTTGATTAGTGATGAAGACCGTCTTAGGTCTAGCAATGCCCATACGTTCGTCTGAGGAAAACATGATATTGTCTATTTTTGAACCACGCCCCCTTTAGTGTGCATTGACGTACGATATCATATATAGGAGCTCTGTCTCACCAAGTTAAACATTTTAAATTCACTTACTAAATATTTGGAGGGTATTTAAGATTCGACCCGGTCGTATATAACGTTTTTACTTGTTATATATTAGTTTTTTATTCTTATTGTTCATATATTTTACTTATGCAAGTGTTAGTGGACCCTGCACTACGGCCCTATTCCTTTCTTTAGCAACATCGGCTGTATAAGATACCTCAAGCATTGTTAGACCGTCTTAGACTTCATCACTAATCAAGAATATACATATTTACTTTATAGGGTCCAATTCTCTTTGGAGGGTATAAAAACTGTATTTTGACGGTGGCAAGGGCTGTGGGGGAAACATTTCACCTTTGTCATAAAACTCTAAAAATATATGCTTGGGATAGTTATATACAATATACATTTTTTTATTTGTTTATGGGGTTATTTACGGAGCAAAGGGGGAAAGCAGGTAGGGCAGAAACAGGCAGTCGTAAAGCTTAAAAATAAATGCTTGGGATGATTATGTAAAAAGTTAAAAATATATTTTTTATTTGCTCATTAAGGGGCAAAGGGGGAGGAGGGCAGAAATAGGCAGTCATAAAACTCTAAAAATAAATGCTTGGGATAATTATATACAAAATTATTATTTTTTTATAGGGTAATTTAGGGGGCAAAGAGGGAGGAGGGGGTAGGGCAGACACAG
The DNA here is from genome assembly GCA_951800035.1 of Linnaemya tessellans. NCBI lineage: Eukaryota > Metazoa > Arthropoda > Insecta > Diptera > Tachinidae > Linnaemya > Linnaemya tessellans. The sequence goes on along the minus strand of OX637533.1, from coordinate 63,877,224 downwards.
GCAGTCATAAAACTTTAAAAATAAATGCATGGGATAATTGTATACAAAATTAAATTATAATTTTTTTTTTGTACGGTCATTTAGGGGGCAAAGGGGATGGAGGAGGTAGGGGAGAAATTGGCAGTCATAAAACTCTAAAACAAAATGCTTGGGATAATTTTATACACAATTTAGTTTTTTTTTTGGTAGGGTCATTTAGAGGGTGAAGGGGTAGGAGGGGGTAGGGAAGAGTAGTCAGGTTTCTCCTCAGCTTCATCATTAAACTTAAAAATTTTATTTTTAAGGAATGTAGGCTTATTATGTTGTTTTTTCTGGGTTGATTCAGTTCTTCTTAGGGGAACTTTTTTCCCTGTTGCCCGATTTAGCCCATCTCCAAACTTAACCTTCTCTTAGCTTCAGAATATATTTATACCAAATTTCAAGAGTATAGCTCTTTTCGTTTGGACTAAATCATGATTTCCACAGACGGACGGACGGACATGCTCAGATCGTCTTAGATTTCATCACTGATCAAGAATATATATACTTTATGGGGTCTGAGATGGATATTTAGATGCGTTACGAATGGAATGACAAAGTGAATATGCCCACCATATTATTTTTTGGAGGGTATAATAAACTAATATTAAAATGTAGAAGTTAGCAATGTAAAAAAATTTATAAAAAAAAATTATAAGAAAAGGGAGAAAAAAAAATATATATATACGAGTACATATATATATATATATATATATATATATATATATATATATACATATATATATATATATATATATATATATATATATATATATATATACATATATATATATATATATATATATATATATATATATATACATATATATATATATATATATATATATACACATACATATATATATATATATATATATATATATATATACATATATATATATATATATATATATATATATATATATATATATATATACATATATATATATATATATATATATATATATATATATATATATATATATATAAACAATAAAAATAATAATTTTTCTTACTCGCACATTATATCTGTATAAAAAATTGTGTACAGTCGCAAAGCAGCTCTGAGTCAGTCAACATCAAGCATCGTTGGCAATTATTTTTTAAATGCAGCCAGAGCACTGATTATTTACTCTCTGTCGAGAACTTTGCGTCTCACTCGCACTAGTTAATTTCAACAACACAGATAACTGTATAGGTTTACGGTTGTTCTGAGGTTTTTTCCGTGGCTACTACGCATAGGTCCTTTACAGTCAGACACAGTAACGGAAAAGAGCAAACGTTTAATAACATCGCCGGCGTACGGTCCGAAGAACCCAGTTGGCATCTGTGCATTAGTACTTGGAAAATATTTTTGTAAAGTATTCTACGAAGAGGAAAAAATAAATAAATTTGTTGATGGCTGTTTGACCCCAAGTGTTCCGCCAAGTAAATCTCCCATCCCCTGGAATTCTGGGGGGAACGGAGTCACATCCAAGACACCCCAACTAATAATAATGGCTGGTAAGAGTGTAGGGAGCACAAATAAGGTTTTAGATTACACTTTAAATTTTGTCGTTCCCACATCCTTCCACACAGTAAGGAAAACATTAAAATGTTGACTTTGCTTATAACTTTTTTTTAGTAATTATTCAAAATCATAAAAGCATGAACATAGGCATAAAATACTTATATTGTTGAGTTTATATCAGTTTTCAGAAATTAGATTAGAATTAGTAGCTACTGAATAGTTCTAGATTTAAGCCATATAAATAAAAACTATAAAACCACATCTCCCGTTCGTTTTTATATACACATACACACATATATGGCTATGTGTTGAGAAATATATTGTCTCTAGCTTTAAATATGTGTGTGTATAGCCATTAATAATCACACCAATATTTATTGCGATTTCACATTCACATTTAAATATAATATTTTATTAGAATTGATTTGATGGTAATACAAAAGTAGCTACTATAATATACTTCTATAAACTATGTTAAACGATTTTTTTCGTTCAGCATAAATGTGCAGATTTTGTGCTTCAGAAACCCGCAAGCAAGCCACGTAAAACTGGCGTGAGAAAAACAGGGCGTGCCCAAATGTAAGATTGCTACTTTTAAGGAATGACCCTGTGATTTGTTAATAGTCATAGAAAATGCAACTTTCAATGGAAACTGCAGGCGTTTAAAATTAAATGGTAAATTATTGGGTATGATTGGGATGCGTGGTATAAGAACATTGTCTCCCTTGGCTTCTCCAGTTCACAATATGCCTTCCTAGTTCTGTGATTCGCAACCGAGTACCGTTGCATAATCTTGGAGCGTCCAGGTTACGCATTAACAAAGCGAGTGTACCTATCTTTAGTTTCAGTTTATGAGATGTCACGACTGTGTCAATGGAGTTATACACTGAAATTTCAGTGGTTATTTCGTCTAAGATTTTTTTTAATTTTTTTTTTCGCAACAGTCTCATTTTTTGGTGCCAGTGTGGTTCTTTCACACAGCCAATTTTCCCCGAGAATATTTTGATGCAGATTCGGAAAAACTTGATTAATGAGTTCGTCTTCCGACTCCACAGCATGGCAATCTTGGTCGGTGTTAAGGTGACCTTCACCAATTTCTAGGAGTTGCTGAGCAAATGCTCCTGACTCGACATCGCAGAATAACTGGGCTCGCATGTTAGTGGTCAGATAAAGCTTTTCAACTTTGGTCCACAGAAATGAAGCTTTCAGACATACATTAATTTCATCTGCCAATAACACTACTACACCACCCATTAACTTTCGATTGCCTTGAATGTCTTGTAGACAGCGATCAACCGCCTCGAGGACGCGTTTGTGTGACATAGTGCACACACGGTAGTTTAAAAACCGAGTGTGCCGTTCGCCCACATTTCAGTAATGTTGCAGCGATTCCAGAGGAAGCTACAGATAATGCGACATTACGGTTTTACGAACTTTTGCTAAAAGCAAATTAAGCAAAAATGTTTTGCCTGTTCCGCCTGGGGAATCAAGAAAAAAAGATCACCTTCACCACGATCGACTCGTTCTAATATTTTGTAATAAATGTCTTTTTGTTCGGGTAATAGACGCGGGTCCGTTTTGTTGACCTGAGCAATTAATAAAACTCTCTTATTTGCGAAGGAGATCGACACAGCACGGCGTTATCCACTGTGGCATCCCATTTGTTGTCTCACACGCTGCTCGAAAAGTTTCAAGTACTTGACCGTTTACTCTTTTTAGATACAAGAAATTAGTGGGGCCCTGTATTACATTGAGCCGCATCCGCAAACAATAACATTCGAAGTTACTAACGTGCACTGTGTAAATGCGACCAAGATCATCTCCTGCCTTCACTCCTGGCCAGCCGTCGACCGGCATTCCCTGTAAACGACGTTTCTATTTTGTTGATGATGCGTTCCAGGTAGTAGCGGGTTTAGTCAACATAAAGTAGTGGTTTTGAAAAAGTGTCTTTTTGGAACAGCAGGAAAAATGCAGTTATTGTCGTCCTAGATGGTGCGACCAATCTCTCTCTAAAATTGTTTTCAGTGAAGTAAATCCGCTCACCATTGGGAATGTTTGCACCTCATCTCTCGGATCTATATTAACATTACCTTGCTGTAGGATACTTAAAATAGCCTGATCGCTGCCTTTATTTATATATCCTACTAATATTATAAAGCCGAATGTTTGTGAGTGTGGATATGTTGATCTTTGTTCCTCTTTCACGCTAATGGGTTTACAATAATTGTGCTTATACATCAGAGTAATACATAGGCTATAATTTTTAAAGATTTTGTGTAAGTTGTCCAAAATATAACGATAAGTGTCAAGTAAGTTGAAAAAAATTCTACAATCGGCGAGATGTTTTGGCGTGCGCCGATAATATCGTTGAAGTTACACATATACAATTTTGATAGTACATTACGGAATCTATTGGCGGTAAAATAGCCTAATTTTATTTTTAATATCTCAAATGGGTGTGACACATAGCGCGTTTTTCTCATACATACCACGGCATTTCATGGCAAAAAGTATAACGAGAGGTCGTAGAACGCTGACATTTTCCACAGATCCTTTGATCAACTCAGTCAAGAAATATTTTAAGTTGTATCAAAGATGACCACGCCAACTACATCCCGCCCATATAACCTGAAAATATTTTTCCTGCCTAAATGTTTGTTTCTTCACCAAAAGTTACTAAACTTGGCACAAGTTATCAGTATTATGACATATCAGGAAAGTATTGTAGTGTGTGTGTGGGTATAATTCTTTTGTTGTTCAGTATTTCTAAGCTTTGCAGCCGCTTTTCTTCAGCACCAGAAGTGCCGATTTTGTTTGAGAAATAAAAAAAAAGATCTTGCCTCTTTGCTGAATAAATTATTTCTGTTTTTATTTACAAAAATTACCAACTTATATACTAACTTATTCTATTGGTCAGCATTATTCTGGGCTACCAACAAATCAGTAGTTGATTTGCTGTTCCCACGGTCTGAGCAAATTTTACTTTAGTTCCCATAAACCATTGGCACGTGAAAATTTCAATAAGAATTTCATATTACCCTTATTTCCATAGCCAATAGTTCATTAAACTTAAACAGAGTTCATGTTACAATTTAATTCTCATACAACTTATTTTATACAAACAAAAAAACTCAAATGCTTATTATTGTTGACCCAACATAAAATAAATGAAATTCTTGAACTATTACAGTACTTACTGTATATATATATATATATATATATATATATATATATATATATATATATATATATATATATATATACATATATATATATATATATATATATATATATATATACATATATATATATATATATATATATATATATATATATATATTACAGTACTAATTCTATATATGCATACACTACAGTATTATAGAAATAAGCCACGTCCATCGCACCGCGCCCATATGATCCGGAAATATTTAAGTAAAGAAATAAAAATTATGTATGAATTTCTATTTTAGTAGTGAACTTTTATTTATGTAAATTGTATTACAGGATGTTAATTTTCTCAACAGGCTATAAGTTCAAATCTGCGAAACTGAAATTATTTTTTATTTTTATTTAATAAATGAATGTGATTACATTCTATTTATTTCTCAGAGTGGAATATTAAGAATATTTTTCGTAGTCATCAAACCAGTAGAACGGATCAGTACTGATTTCGAGGCCGCTACGCCATCTCATCAGCGTTCTTTGTTCAATTTTTCCACTGTTTCAAGTGGCACCACCTCGAAATACAATTTACATAAATAGAAGTTCACTATTAAAATAGAAATTCATACATAATTTAAAACATTGCGAGGGCACGCGCACTTGTTTACATGTTCATTGTAAATTGTTAACTAAAATGCAATTTCTTGAACATAAATAACCAAAACTTTAGATATCTGCAGCCGATGACTCATCATGAAATAAACTTGCAAAAATTTTGGTTGCGTATTGGCAGCAGGAGGCAAAGAGCCATTTGTGTGATATATTTGCCAGCAAAATCCTAGCTTCGAAATGGTGTTATCCGACCCAAAAGATATCATGTGGAAACAATTATTGTATTTCCTAATGTTTTTGATGTGTTAACATCTATACGCGCGAATTTTGTTTTTAGATTTCACTATTTTAAAAAAAACACAAACTTTATATGTTTAGACTCAATATGTTTATTTATTTATTTCTTTTATTTAGACTTATTTGTAGGAGTAGCGACTTAGACCGTTTCACTTGATGGAAGAACAAAAACTGATTTTACAATGTTTCTTAATCTAAAATTATAACTTGTTCTTTTACTTAATTTTATTTATTTTTAATGTAATCATCATTTTTCAAATTAGTAACAAAAATTATTGAAAAGTATTTCGAAGTATTAAATGTCGCAATTAAAATAATTCTTGCAAGACTTGCAGTTAATTTGAAAGTGTATTGACAGCATTATTAATTTGGTTATTTCGAAATACTTTGACCTAATTACAGTTTTTAAATGTAAATGAAGTAAAAGTTCATTTACCTATTTCTTTTAAAAATTTATCCATATTGTCATTATAGGGTTTATATGTAACTACTGCCCCATTTAGATTAGAATTCTCCTGAATTCTATTATTTAATTTTATTTTAATATTTTGATGTTTCGTTAATATTATTACTATAACTATGATTATTATTATAATTATACTTAACATTACGATGTTACAACCATGTGACAATTTGCTATGACCTTAGTTAACGATGGATTTGTCACTGGCAAACAAACAGATGTCATCTATTTTGATTTTAGTAAGGCCTTTGATAAGGTGAATCACAACTTACTTATTCATAAGCTTGATCGAATTGGATTTGGAACGTCTCTAATAAAATGGATCGAATCTTATTTGAAGAACAGAATGCAGTGTGTCAAGTTCCGCAATATGTTCTCTACTGATATAAATGTTATATCAGGTGTGCCTCAGGGTAGTCATCTCGGCCCACTTTTATTTCCTTTATTTATTAATGATCTTCCATCCGTTGTTGAAAACTCAAATATACTAATGTATGCAGATGACGTAAAGTTATTCTTATCGCTTGATTATATTGATCAACAGTTGCGTCTCCAAGCTGACATTGTACACTTAACCGCTTGGTGCGCTAATAATTTAATGGACCTAAATGTGAAAAAGTGCAAATATATGATTTTCTCAACACCAATCAATGGACTCTATAAAATGAATAATGCTGTTCTTGACCTAGTGGATTCATTTAATGACTTGGGAGTTATTTTAGATAAAAAATTGGACTTCAGGTGCCATATAACCTCGACGATTAACAAAGCTACTGTTGTTCTGGGTTTTATTAAACGCTGGGCTAAGGAGTTCTCTGACCCTTATACAACCAAGATGTTATTTACTACTTTAGTTCGCCCAATACTTGAATACGGATCTGTTGTATGGGACCTACAATATCTTTCACATTCAAATAAAATAGAGTCAGTACAAGTGCAATTCTTATTATTTTGTCTTCGTGGTCTTCCTTGGAACTCTAATATAAGATTACCATCTTACGAGAGACGCCTAGGACTTATTAAGCTTCCAACCTTAAGGAGCCGTCGACAAATGCTAAATGTTACCTTTCTGCTGAAATTAATAAACGGCTGCATCACATCTCAATTTCTCCTGAGCAAAATAAACTTGAATATACCCAATCGTCCAACAAGGTATTATAGCTTCTTGAGAATTAAGGTTTACACTACAAACTATGGTAACTTCGATCCCTTTCGGAGAATTTCCAGTGATTTTAATAGTCTTTACCCTTGTATCGATTTCAACAAAAGTATTGATGTCGTAAAAAATGATATAATTTTACATCTTAACTCATTACAAAATTGATTATAAATAAATGTTTAATTTGTTAAATCGACATTTGTTAAAGCCATATTTTTTGTTTTTGCTGTAATTTGTCTTGTTACTATTAAAACAAAGCTTTATGGATTACATTTATATATGTATGTAATTATCATTTCTGAAACATTGTTATATTTTAATTGTATCAGTCTGTAAGGATTAATCCATAGACTAAATAAATAAATATGTATATATTATACTGTTGTTCAGTTTTAATTTCTTCGAATGAGATTTTTTTGTAAAATTTTGAACTGAATGTGTGTACTGAACTATTTGTCTTTCTACTATATTAGAAAAATAGTAATCTTTAATTATTATTGAACAATTATTAAAATTTATTAAGTAATTTCCTCTGAGAATAATTTCTTCAGAACTGCATGTTTGATTGACATAAGTATTATTTGCATTTTTCACTACAATTGTGTCTATATCTAATTGTAATACTTCAAAATCTTTGTTTTTTACCAATTGACAATTATTTTTAATTAGACAATGATTGCTTATTTTCAAATCTTTTAAGTGTTTACTTTCTTCAAACTTATATGTATGTTTTATTTTGCAATAAAAAATTTTTTCAATATTAGAATCAATTTCATTACTTTCCTTGTTTGGTAATGGCAGAATGAAACTTACTTTTACCGTTATAAATTGCTTAGGTATTTTTATTCCGAAAATTAGATAAGAGTTATTAAAAAATGCTGTGCCAAATTGGATATATTTTAATTTATTATAATCGATATCATATTTTTCTATTTCTTTATTGGTTAGAATACTTGGATGTACAATTCCATATTTTGCAGAAATTACATTGTCTTGGAGATGCTCTATTTTACTTTTTATCAATTGTATATTAGTTAATTGTTCTAAATATATACTGTTATTATGTTGTATTTCTAAAAATTTGTTCAAGGAGTTTAATTCCCTTTCCAATCTCTTTCTATCATTTATCGTTATCATTTTTAAATGATTGAGAGTTGTGTTATAATAATCATTAACTAAAATTTGCTGGTTATTATTTTCTTTAATATCTTCAATGTTAGAAAGGTGCTTTTGTATACCCTGTCTATCTTCATCGTCCATTGTCCCGAATAACCATTTCGACATGCTTCCTATTCCGTTGATTAGTCCGCGTCTCATTCTATTTTGTTTCGGTATCAAAGTCATTAACTTATTTTTAGTATCTAATAGTTCTAACTCGAGTAATTTTTTGTTTTCAGTTTTCATTAAGTGGATGTTATCTGTCATGTTGTTTAGGATTCCTTCTATTTCGTGAAGATTAATTATATGTAAAATTATATCTGATTCCTTAACAATTTCCTGATTTCTCATATTGATTTCTGTATATCCTGTCTGTTCTATCAAAAGTTTTGTTGTTATTAGTTCTTTAGTTTGTGTGGTCCATAGGAGAATCATTAGTATTGTCCAAATCTGAAAATTTTAAAGATCTTTTAATATTGCAAGGGTGTACGTTTTCCAAATTAGCTTTTTTATATTTTGGTTGCTCTTTGTGTCTAACAGCTTTATAGTATTTAATGAATCCCTCTTTTCTATTTTCTGTATATTCTTCTCTATGTTCATTTAATTTATTTATTACTTTTCTTTTGTTATCTTCTAAGTTATTCTTAATTCGGTTATTGTCGATTTTTCCCAAATGTACGTCGTATGGTGTACATTTAATACTTGAGTGGTATCGGTTATTGTAATTTCTTATTGTTTTTTGAATCAACTGTTTTACTTGTGTTTGTTATTAGATTGGTATAGAATTCTCAATTTTTCTGCTATAGTATTATGGAATCTTTCCACGTCGGCGTTTCCCGTGTGGCTATTTGGTTTAGTTAAGTGTAATTCAACATTTTCCTGTTCTAAAAATTCTTTTATTCTGAGAGCTGTGACGACCAAAAGTCGCCAACCTCGATTTTGGCGCACACTAGAGATAAGTACCCGTATATTTTGAATTCGAAGAGAATTTTATTTTAATTACCTAATTAACGAAACATTCCCACTGTGCTGATAAACTTGCAAAATAGCTTATATATTAAAATACTTACTTACGTACCTACATACATGCCTAACGGTCGCCATGAGTAACGGTCGCCATCCAAAATATCAATTTGTTTTACATACTGCTTGTGCATAAACATACATACATGCATTGGTTAGTTGTTACTGTGATCTGCTTTGCTCTTCATCGCACAGCCGTGATCATATAGTTGGCATGTACGCGTTTACCTACTCATGTATGTCGGTATGTACACATACTGATTGTTGTTTATTTGTAATATTTAAGCTGGTTGTCAACGAAGTAGAGTGGTGATGAATTGCTTATATATTAATTTAACATACGTGCTATGACTTCAAGAATTGTTCGTAGTTATTACGTTGCTTATACATTATTCTTATATATTGTAAGAACTGTACATTATGATAGAATTTTATAGTAGATGTTAAGTTAAGAAAACAGACAAGAAAATATTGTGCATGCTGCGCACAGCTATAAAAGGCGAAGCATTCCGCACAAACGAGGAGTTCCTGTGCAGGCGGCGTGGAGGTAAGTCATTTATAAGATTAAATATTAAATTTATTTTGTTCGTTTAGCTTCATATTGGGAAGCATTTGTGCTGGTTAGAGGAGAATTTATCAGCTAAACGGGATTGAAATTCCTACCTAAGGATATATTCTTTGCTCACCAACACCGCGTTGTAAAGACACTTTTCCGAGCCACTCCCTGCGTTTAGCTTCATATTGGGAAGCATTTGTGCTGGTTAGAAGAGAATTTATCAGCTAAACGGGATTGAAATCCCTACCTGAGGATATATTCTTTGCTCACCAACACCGCGTTGTAAAGACACTTATCCGAGGCACTGCCTGCGTTTAGCTTCATATTGGGAAGCATTTGTGAAGGTTAGAAGTGAATTACCACCTAAACGGGATTGAAATCCCTACCTGGAAGTATATTCATTACTCACCAACACCGTGTGAGACCTTATCCGAATCGCTTCATATTGGGAAGCATTAGCGAACGTTAGGGGTGAACTGCTATCTAAACGGGATTGAAATCCCTACCTGATAGTACGCTCACTGCTCACCGACACCGCGTGTTAGTCAGGCCGGCAAAACCTCGTAAAGTAGATACGTCATTGGCCACTGTGCCACCCGCCACGCCGCTGCAATCATCATCACTTCGTCGAAGCCCAGTTGTCTACAATAAAGAGCCCAATTAATTCAATCTCTGGAGTTTAATTTTCGTATCCCTGCAAAATTAAAAATTTATGTAACGACCCTGGACGCCGCTGAGCCATACCCCAGCATACCAGCGGAAACGTGTCGTCACAGACCTTTAAATTCATTATCGGCTATTATCGTCTTCGGTTTTCTTATCTTAGCAAAATGCTATTCAAGTTGCTCGATAATTGTTACATGATTTCTATCATTTAGTGGGTATGCTACGCCAAACTTAGAAAATTTGTCTATCATCGTCAAGAAATGAGTTCCTTTTATTACGTACGTATCCATATGTACAATTTGATTTTTTTCAGATGGTGTTTCTGTATATGCAAATTTTGCCTTAATAGGTTTCCTTTCATACATACTTGCTGGTATACTTCACATTGGTTAATCACCATTTGAATTAATTCCATAAGTTTTGGGTAATAGATTTTGTATTTCATTTGGTTGTATGTTTCCACTATTCCGGAGTGTACGCTTTCTCGTATATGATAAAAGGCTATCTGTTTCACTGCCTCCACTTCGGTTTCTATGTCCTGTGCTCGCATCGTGCATTTTATAAATTCTAGTTGGTTGTCATTAGAGTACATTTCTATTAATTTTTCTTGAACCGTATTATAGATGCTTTCGCTTAGCTCTGTAAATATACCTATTTTTCCTTTCCCAATATATTTTCTGAAAATTTCTCCCATTTGTTCCAAATCACACTCTGCAATAAAAATAATCCTTTTTCCATGTATTTCTTGTGTTTCTTGTACCTTATTATTCGTTAATATTATTTGCGTTTTGTATTTGTTTATGATTTCTTCTTTAATGAAAAAATGGTCCTGTAGATTTTCTTCCGCTGAATGGACAGTAATCATTGATACGTTATCATTCTCTTCTCGATTGTTCACGATATTGTAGTTTATCTCATTGCACGGGCTTTCTTGAAGGTTTGTTATAGTTTCCTCATTATTTTTTTCTATCCTGCTCAGAAAATCTGCCACTTTATTCTCCTTGCCTTTGATATATTCTATTGTAAAATCGTATTCCCCTAATTTCAAAAGCCAACGTTGATGCCTTGGAGACATATCCTTACCTCTATATTTCGAATGCAAGAATTTTATTGGTTGATGGTCCGTGAGTATTTGAAATTTTCTACCGTATAGGTATGGTCTGAAGTAATTCACACTCCATATTATTGCCAAAAATTCCGTATCAGTAGCTGAGTAGTTTTATTAAGGGTTCTAGATTCAAAACAAACCAGATGTCCTTCTTGTGATAGGACGGCGCCGTTTGCATAATTTGATGCGTCAGTTGTTAACACGAATTGTTTGTCATAGTTTGGGAATCTTAAGATGGGATGTGAGCTAATTAAATTTTTTAATTTTTCGAATGCCTCAATATAAGTAGGATCTTTCAAGTTTATCTTCACTCCTTTTTTTAAATACTTTATAATGGGCTGTGCTACTTTGGCATAATCTTTTATGAATTTTCTGTAGTAACCCGTTAGTCCTAGAAAACTCTTAATTTGTTTTTCTCTCTTTGGTAGCGTTAATTCCTGAATTATGTTGATTTTATTTGGGTTAGGTTTCAATCCTTCCTTTGTCAGTATGTGCCCCAAGAATTCCGTCTCTTTCTTCATGAAATTACACTTGTCAATTTGAATCTTTAACTTTGCCTTCTCTAATGTTATGAAAATATCTATTATTGCTTTTATGTGTTCGTTAAGCGATGTACTGAAGATTAATATGTCATCTAAATAGACTACACATGTCTTGTTGATGAAGTCCCGTAGTGTTTCGTTCATTAGTATTTGAAACGCTGCCGGAGCGTTTTTTAATCCAAATGGCATCCGTATGAATTCGTAGAGTCCATGGGGGGTAACAAATGCGGTCTTTTCCCTATCTTTCTCTTCAATTAGGATTTGATGGTAGCCTTTGGCCAAATCTATAGTTGTGAAATATTGTGCCCCTCCTAATTTGTCCAGTATTGAATCTATGTTGGGTAATGGAAGCTTGTCATCTATTGTCACTTCATTTAACTTCCTATAATCTACAACCAGTCTGTATTTCGGTTTCCCTGAATTATCTATTTTCTTTGGCACTACTATTAAGGGGCTGGAATATCTTGACCTACTTTTCCTAATTATTCCCTGCTCCTCCATTTCTTTTATCTGTCTTCTTACTTCAGCTTCATGCTGTGGCAGATATCTATATAGTTTGGCATTTATCTGCTCGTCTGTTGTCGTCCTAATTTCATGATGTATCCTCATGGTACTTGTCAATTTGTCACCTTCTTTAAAGAAGAGATTCTTGAATCTTCTCAAAATTTTCGTTATATCTTTATATTCTTCACTGTTCAAATGATTTAGCTGAATTCTATTCAATTCAAACGTAATTCCTTCTAACGTACAGCATTCAATATTTTTATAGGGGTTCGTTATAAATCTAAAAATATTTTTATTAATTGATATATATCCATCTACTAAATTTACAATTGTGTCAAAACAGTTTAATAGGTCGATCCCTATTATAAAACTATATTTCCTTTCTATAAATTCCGTTATCTTCCATCTAATTTTTGCATCAGGAGGGAGATTGAATTCATTAGGAGCCTGAGTTAAGGTTTCATACTTAATTATATCTTTTGTATTTATTGTACTGAAATTAATTGGTTGTTTTAGTAAAATTTTTCTGAAATCTTTTATTTTTCTATCCATTAGACTTATGTTAGCTCCTGTGTCTATTAGTGCAATATAATTTTGTCCGTTAATTGTGATTTTTATGGTGGGTAAACAGTCCGATTTGGTCGTCGAAAAAAAATGATCCTGGCTTTGTCTGACTTGACCCACATCACTATGAGATGGGTTTGGATCAGAGTGTCCTGCCATTGGAACACTATCAATTTCCGTATTCAATCCGTTTTGTACTTGATAATTTTGGTTTCTGTAGGGCTGACCAGGATACGATCCTGAATTTCTTGCCTGGACGGATTTATTAAAATTTTTCTGTTTCATTTCGATGTTATCTATTTCCATGGGCTCGATTCGATCTTGCCTAGGTGGATTCCAGCGGTATTGGCCGGAATTTGGCCTAGGGTTTCCTATCTGGGCGAACCTTTGGCTATTATCTTGATTATAATGGATTCCATATCTTCCTGAGTTATTCAAATTCTTACCAACATTGGTGAAGTTTTGCTTAAAATTTTTATTACTGTTATTACTCCTGCTATTATTGTAATTGTTAAATGAGTTTCTTTGTCCTTTACTCGTGTTGTAATTATTATTTTTTTCCTGTCTATATTTTCTAAATTCTGGTCTGATACAACTGTCTTCGTACCTTCGTCTTGTCATGATATCTAATATGCTACCTAAATCCCGCATGTCGTAAATTTTATCTAGCAAAGTACCTTGTGTTATTTCTTTTATGGTGTTTATTAATACGCTATCAATATTGCTTAAATCTATACAATGATCTCCACTATGATATATTATCAACTCATCTGTTTTATATTTTATATTTTGGACTTCTATTGCTAGTTCACTTACCGAATTTACATAAAGGTTGTTAATTCTTCGGTATATTTGGTGTGGTTCCGTGTCTGGCCTGTATCTAAGTTTAAGGAATTTTTTTATCAGTTCCCAGTCGTTCACTTGTTGTATGTTGATTATGTTGTTTTTCGCTTCTCCTTGTATACATCTGTAGTATATTGCCTTAGCTGCCTCTTTTCTGATCGCCTCGGTGCTTATTGTGGATAACATATATTCGACATTGCTCATAAAGGAGTTGATGGTTACGTGACCATCTCCTGTAAATGTTGGTATATGCGACACATTTTTGAAGATCTGTTCTATTTGCTGTTGTTGTACCAGGGCTAGAGTTGCATGTCCTTGTGGCTGTTGTTGTTGTTCCTGGTGTTGCTGAAACTGTCCCTGCAGCTCTATGTATACATTACGTAGACGTTCTAGCTATGCATCTTTCCGGGCTAGTTCCTCTGCCACATTCACTGATGGTAATTGAGCCTGTTCTTCCATTTTTCGTCTTTGGTCAAATATTCTCTGTCTTTTGGAGCACACTTTGAATTTTAAGTCTTATATTTTCTTAATTGTGTCCACTTTTTTTTTAAATGTTAACTGAATTAAGCTTTTCTTTGTTTTTATTTTTAGTGGTGTTCAGTTTTGACCACTGTTCACTGCACTTTTTAATTAGTGGCGTCCAATTTTGATAATTGTTCACTGCACTTTTTAATTAGTGGCGTCCAATTTTGATAATTGTTCACTGCACTTTTTAATTAGTGGCGTCCAATTTTGATAATTGTTCACTGCACTCTTTAATTAGTGGCGTCCAATTTTGATAATTGTTCACTGCACTATTACTTTATTATCCTGGAGGGTCCCGTAGGATTCGCAGATTTGTTAAAGTAGTTGTTTCTCACGAGGGTTGCTAATCACTGAATCCTTTATAATAAAAGGATCCTACCGACTGCGCCAATTTTGTTTTTAGATTTCACTATTTAAAAAAAAAACACAAACTTTATATGTTTAGACTCAATATGTTTATTTATTTATTTCTTTTATTTAGACTTATTTGTAGGAGTAGCGACTTAGACCGTTTCACTTGATGGAAGAACAAAAACTGATTTTACAATGTTTCTTAATCTAAAATTATAACTTGTTCTTTTACTTAATTTTAATTATTCTTAATGTAATCATCATTTTTCAAATTAGTAACAAAAATTATTGAAAAGTATTTCGAAGTATTAAATGTCGCAATTAAAATAATTCTTGCAAGACTTGCAGTTAATTTGAAAGTGTATTGACAGCATTATTAATTTGGTTATTTCGAAATACTTTGACCTAATTACAGTTTTTAAATGTAACTGAAGTAAAAGTTCATTTACCTATTTCTTTTAAAAATTTATCCATATTGTCATTATAGGGTTTATATGTAACTCGCGCCCCTAGGGCAGTAAACTATCAGTTTCAATACATACGCAAGTGTAAGGTGTAAGATGTAAGAGTTTGTTTGTTCGTTGCTTGGCAGTCGGTATTGAAAGTGATTATTGGGCGATTTTCATATAATTTTCTCACGCGATTTTCTCCGGAAATTCATAGCCGATTTTATTAATTTTTGGATTAAAACGCTAGTGCGGATTTCGACAAAGAGTTTAGGCGATCCGATATCGGCGAGCGGAGATTTAAGTGTTTTAATTCGGAGTATTAATTTGGAGTAATATTAAAAAAGTGTTTTATGTTGATCTTCGGTTTTGTCTTATGCATAGCAAAGAGAATGGTGACGTGGTTATACGTACATATATAAAAATGAGATAGCAAGACAGCAACGTATGTAGCTTATGTACAAACATAACAATGTATGTATGTACATTTGTCTGTTGCTTTGCATTCTCTTTGTTTTTTGTGGGTTTAATATGAAATAAATAAACAAAAAGGTGTTAACACACCGCCCGTGAGTTCGAATACTCATTGATTTTTTAAAAAACGGGTTGATTCTTCTGTTTCGCAAGAAAAAAGGTTTTTGAGGGGTTCAACTGGCTCATCTTTTGAAGAAAGGACTACTTTTCTTCCCGAATATGCCTGCAGCTTCCTCTTTCCATTTTAGCGCACTACAAAATTTGCATTCTTTATTAATGTCTTCTATTTTTTGTAGGACTGTGGCTTTCATAGTCAACAGTCTCATCGTACTCGAATGCAGCATTATCAAATATTCTCAACGTGTTTATTGTAAAAATTAGACGACGCTGTTGTGCCCTTTCAGCAACAGCACGTCTTCGAGATTCAGCTGCTTCAATTGTTTCGGTAATTCTTTGGGACGCCAAGCAATTCGCCTGCTGAAGATGCCAAGCATTAGACTGTTTTATAAAAACGTTGAGATGCCATATTTTCTGCATTTTGTTGACGCCGAGCTTGAGACAGTTCAAGAGTTTCAGCAGCCCGTTCAGATGCCAGATATTCAGCATGCCATCGACGTCGCTCTTGGGCCTGTTCTGGTGTCTCATCAACTCGTTGAGATGTCATAGATTCAGCGTTCTGTAGCCGCCGAGCTTGAGACAGTTCAGTTGTCTCAGTAGCCCGTTGAGATGCCAGATACTCAGCATGTCGTCGACGCCGCTCTTGGGCCTGTTCAGGTGTCTCAGCTCGTTGAGATGCCATGGATTCAGCGTTCTGTTGACGCCGAGCTTGAGATAGTTCAAGTGTCTCAGAAGCCCGTTGAGATGCCAGATACTCAGCATGTCGTTGACACCGCTCTTGAGCCTGATCTGGTATCTCAGCAGATCCGTGAATTGCCTCACGCTCCGCCTGCTGAAGCCTTCTTAGTTCGGCTTGATGAACCGTCTCGTTGAGTTTAGATACTTTCACAGCTCTAGCTTTGGGAAAGATTAGACTTCGCTGCATAATTCTTAATATATTTTTTAATAACGATAAATATTATTATGACAAACTTGAAAAAAGAGATATACAACCTTAGTAATGAAAATAAAAATTGAAACCTACTAATGACAAATATTATATTCACAAATTTGACAAAAAAAAAAAAAAGAAATACAACCTAACCAAAACAAAACTCTGTACAATAGGTAATGACAAATATTATTTTTTCAAATAAAAAAAAATTAAATACGACTTAAGTAACACTTATTGTTATATTTTGGAAAATTAACACAATATTTTTAAAAATTATAGCCTATGTGTTATTCTGATGTATAAGCCAAATTATTGTAAAGTTTCATAAAAATCCATTCAGTAGTTTTTGCGTGAAAGAGGAACAAAAATCCACACTCACAAACATTCGGCTTTATAACATTAGTAGGATATACAAACATATATATATATATATATATATATATATATATATATATATATATATACATATATATATATATATATATATATATATATATATATACACATATATATATATATATATATATATATATATATATATATATATATATAAACTGTTATGAAATTGTTATTTGACATACAGTCGTCACAAATGAAATTTATTTGTTGGTGGTCAAGTAATGTCCATTGGTGCTTTACCATTTCAAATCAACAGTAGACTTTAACCACAGTTTTGAAAAGTTAAAAACCTCTTATCTTATGCACATACTTCTGAAAACCATCTGAGAATTTTCAATTTGTAAATTGCAAATTATTTTCAAAAACCACACCAGAATAAGCATAGTAGGCCTTGAAACTCATACAAAACTAACCCAACAATTAAATTATATTCGATATAAATCTATTTTATTTTTCTACACCTTTATACAATTAGATATCCGTTGGATAACAAGAAAAGTATTTATAAGGCAAAATGAAAAATAAAATCTAAATTAAACTTAATTTAAATTAATGATCTGCCGAATTACTTAACCAATTCTGAATTACATCTTTATGCTGATGATGTGCAGCTCTACAGAAGTAACTCTTTGGAATTAATAAAGGAAAATGTTACCAAACTCAATGACGATTTGAATTGTGTCTACCGTTGGGTCACAGTCAATAAACTGCAGATTGACCCTAAGAAGTCAAAATGCGTCATCCTGCATAGAAAATCAATTAAGTTTGACATTTACTTTGAGATATTACTAAACAATCAAAGGATCAACATTGTTTCTTCCACCAAAAATCTTTGTGTTTTAATAAATTACAATTTATGTTGGTTTAATCATACTAATTATGCAGCGGGTAATACATTTATCAAACTCCGTGAGTTATGGCCGACACAGTACTATACTTCTCTTAACAGTGCAATGTTAGTTGCAAAAATGTACTTAATACCACGACTATTACATGGTTGTGAATTGTTTGCCAGGTGTGACTCTAACAGTAAAAATGGATTGAATAAATCGTTCAACAACTTAATTTGATATGTGTATGGTCTTCGTAGATATGACCATTTAACACCTTACTTAAAACGGTTATACGGTATTTCTTTTAACAGTGTGATGGATGTAAGAGTGCTTATGCCCCTTACTAGCAGGTCCACTGCTTAGCTCATCTGACATTTGCATATACAACGCATGTGTTTCTCGAGACATCCAAATAATATCCTTGTGAACGTTCTATCTTGTCTTGAGAAAGTCTAGTAGCTTTGCTATCCTCTAGCTATGGTGCTAAAACTTCACCTATCCGGCATGTTCACTACCGTGGGGGCGACCTCAGGACCACCGGCTTCATCAGATATGAATTTGGATTTTCAATCTCACCATTTCATGAGCTTTCCGCGCCCGGTTTTATACTAATTTTAATTGTGATCAATGATGAAATCTAAAACAATCTTTCCGGCCGTCTATGAAAGTCGCGACTCAGTGCAAACGAAGACAGTCAGACCCTTGAAATTTGGTATAAATATATTTTGAAGGATAGCGCAGTTCAAGTTCGTATATGGGTTGAATCGGGCCAAAGAGTTTTTGATGTAATTTTGTTAAACAAATGATTTATTTTCATGTCAAAGAACGTCTAAAGCGTTGAACTTAGAGCCATAAAATAACAAAAACAAATTTTCGGAAACCGGCCCCTTTAGTAGGAGTTTACGTAAGATATTATATGCAAAAATAGTGTAAAAATTTAACAAATTGTATTACTTAAGCCCAAATTACATTTTTAAGTTTTCTGACGAAGCGGAGACATTATATTATCATCCTACTCTCCCCCTCCCTTGCTCACTAAGTATACCTAATAAAAACAAATTTTTTTACACTTAATAATAACCCCCAAAATGTATTTTTAGTATGTTATGGCACCAGCCAGAGCGACTGCGACGAAAAAGAGTTTTTATACCTTCCAAAAAGGAATTGAACTCCATAAAGTATATATGTTTATTCTTGAGCAGTGATGAAATGTAAGACGATCTAGCCATGTTTATCCGAACGTCAGTGGAAAATACGATACAGTCCAGTTTTGGACTCCGACCTCCTTAGTGAACGTTGAAATTACATATTAAATGAAAAAATAGTGTAAATGTTTAACAAGTTGTATTCGATACTTAAGCCCACATTCCATAGATATTAAATTTGTAAGCTTTTACGAATGAAAAAATTTACTTTTTAAGTTTTTACGACAAAGATAAGATGTTTCCCCCACGACTCTTCCCGGAGTGACTTTGTGTAGAGCTTTAAAATTAGGCACAGAAATGTCTTAAGGGAACTGTGACCTAGTAGGTTAAACACTTTTAATTTATCTCAGTCCTTTTTTGCATGTTGATATAAAATATTAATACGTAAATTTTTGCTGAGGGTAAGGGGTCCCAGCCATACTCCTCCCATCACAATGACCGTATTAAAATAAATTCTTTTCTTTGTTTACTTAAGCCAAATACCATAAAAATTTAAATTTTAATAAATATTAAAAACTGACTTTTTATTTACCAATGTTTGGAGGGTACTTAAGATTCGACCTGGTCGAATATAACGTTGTTACTTGTTTCAATTAATGCAACATTATGAATAACTACTGAAACTAATATATATATATACTGCTTCCTATTTTTCCCTGAATTTTTAACAATCAATAATTCTTCGGAAGCAAATGTTTATAATTTTTTCAATAACTCTAAAAATAAAGCATAGTTTTATCTTTCATTAAACGTAACAAAATCGAATACGCCGTTTCAAAGTTGCGATAAGTTGTTTGCAGCAGCATATTCGAAAATCTCATATTTAAAAAAAAATGATGATAATTTTTGAATATAGGAAACCATAGCACATCAAAAAAAATATATTGATTACCCAAGGTCAGAAAATATTTGTGCATTTGTTGCATGGTAGATCTGTGCTTGCTGCTCACAGGGCTAAACGCTGATGAACTCACATTACTGAATGACCTTGTTTATACCCTTCACAAAAAAGTGAAAGGGTATGAATAGGTTTGTCATTCCGTGTGTAATTTCTTCGATATCAATATAGAACTCCATAAAGTATATATATATATATATATATATATATATATATATATATATATATATATATATATATATATATATATATATATATATATATATATATAATCTGGATCCTTATGAATAGCGATGACGATTGAGCGATGTCCGTCTGTCTGTACGGTTGTCCCAAGCCCCCAGAAGAGCTAGAGACTTCGCTCTTGGACCATTGGATTGGAAATGAACTTACATAGAGTGGTATTGAAATTCAGAAAAATCCCAAGTATGGTTCCAGAGCTGGGAAGCTTACACCTATTTCTCGACGTAAAATTTATACCATATATCAATTATTTTTTTAATGTTTGTAAATTAAACCTATTTCGTGCTTTGGGAAGCCTCAATGGTCTATTAAAACTAAAAAAATAAGAATCTTTTTTCAGGGATGGAAAATTAAAAAAAAATTTTCGGCCTATTACGTATTTTGTAGTACATATAGTAACAAAAATTGTTAAAAATTTTAAGTTTTTCTTTAACAAAACCTCTTTATACGCCATGAAGATTTGCATCGGCCAAAAAAAAAATTTCTAATTCAAATTTTGCTTCCAGGGGTGGGAAATTGCATTTTTGTTATACGTGAAAGTAATCAAACAGGCAACTGATGTTTTTTTTTGCTAACTAAGCCTGTCTTATAATTTAGGAAGAACAAAATTGGTATCAAAAATTCAAAAATAAAATTTCGAATCCAGGGATGGACAAGTGCAATATTTAATAGTACATGAAAGTGACCAAAATGGTTAAAAATTTTAAATTTTTCTTAAAAAAAAATTACTTTATACCTCATAAAGCGTTGCACTGAAAACAAAAAATTAAAATTTCGCTTCCAGGGTTGAGAAAATTAAAGTTTTTTTTTGTACATGCAATATTTTGTAGTACATGTAATAACGAAACTGGTTACAACATTATAGTTTTTCATAAACAAAACTACTTTATATCTCATGAAGATTTGCATTGATAAAAAAAACTTTAAAAATTTAAATTTCGCTTCCAGGGTTGGGAAATTTAAATTTTTTTATATATAAAATTAACCAAAGAGGCAAATGACGTTGTTTTTTTGCCAACTAAGACTATTTTATATTTTAGGAAGAACAAAATTGGTATCAAAAATTTCCAAAAAAATAAAAATTTCGAATCCAGGGTTGGACAAGTGCAATATTTTATAGTTCACGAAGGTGACCAAAATGGTTGAAAATTGTAAATTTTTCTTCAATAATACTACGTTATACCTCATGAAGAGTTGCATTGGTTAAAAATAAATAAAAAAAAATAAAATTTCACTTCCAGGTTTGGGAAGTTTAAAGTTTTTTGGTAGATGCAATATATTCTAGTACATGAAAGTGACCAAAATGGTTGAACATTTTAAGTTTTCTAGGATTGGTAAAATAAAATTAAAATTTCGCTTCCAGGGATGGGAAATTTTAATTTTTTTTATACATCAAAGTAACCAGAAAGGCAACAAAGTAACCAAAAAGCAAATTAGTTTTTTACTAATTAAAACTATTTTTTAGTTCAGAAAAAACGAAATTGGTATTAAAAATTAAAAAAAAATCAAAGTTTAGATTCCAGAGTTGGATAACTGCAATATTTTGTAGTACATGAAAGTGACCAAAAAAGTTACAAATATTAAGGTTTTATTAAATAAAACTATTTCATGCCTCATTAAGAGATGCATTGGTAAAAAAATTTAAATTTCGTTTCCAGGGTTGGGAAATTGATATATATATATATATATATATATATATATATATATATATATATATATATATATATATATATACATGTATATATATATATATATATATAAATATATATATATATATATATATATATATATATATATATATATATATATATATATATATATATATATATATATATAAAAGTACCCAAATAGGCAATTGACGTTTTTGTTTTTGCTAATTCAAACTATTCTATAATTCAGGAAGAACAAAATTGGTACTAAAATCTTAAAAAATATAAATTTCGACTCCAGGGTTGAACAAATAAAATATTTTATGGTACATGAAAGTCACCAAAAAGTTTAAAAGTTTGATTTTTTTTGTCAAATAAAACTATGTTACATCTTTTAATTAAACCTACCTCCTGTTTTACCAAGAAAGAAAGAAGAATTAGATCTGTGAAGGATATTTAAGATTCGGCACAGCCGAATATAGCACTTTAACTTGTTTTTTATATATTTTTGTTTTTGATTGTAAATAATAATAAAAAAGTCAATTTTAGCTGGTATATTCACTTTGCTCTACAAATAAGATCATTTACTACGCATCTGCACAGGCAGCTAAAAGCCGCTATAGGTGTGTGGAAAATTACTGCTTCCGGCATTTCACAGTAATGAGGTAAAGGTATGTGTAATAATTTATATAACAAACATACCCGTGCAATTATTAAAAACTAACATTTCATGAGTGAAAAAGCGGTTTCTTACTCGCATAGGTATGCAAGATGATCAGAAACAGAAAAAATGTGCCTTTTTCAACAAAATGGCGCAATAACGCGCAAGGCTTTTTTCCTGTCTAAAAGTAGAGATTTCTTATATTATAGTAAATTATAACATTTTTACGAACTCGATAGAACTCACTTTCAAAAACCTTTTGATATATTTTTTTACAAAAAGTTTAACAAAAAAAATATTTTTATTTTTTATTTAAGACAAATTTTCTTATCATAAAAATTTAAAATAAAACTTTTCTAAAAATTAAAATAAGCAGGTGATAATGTAACCTTTCGCAGAGCAAACAAAAAAAATAAATGAAAAATCTTTATTCAGCTTAGCTACAAAAAAATTTTAAATGCCTCAAAACCGTAAAAATTCAGTAAAAACGTATGCCATTTACTCAACTTTCCTGACTTTAACAATGTCGCAAAACGGCAAATCTCAAGCAAAGGCCTTAAAAATTCTCTATACGATGCAGAGTTTTGTTGTCTGTCAAGCTGCGTACTTAAATTTTTACATTGCTTAATTTTAAGTTTTAGCCTAATGCCCGGCTAGAATCGCCAAATCTTCATCTTCACGCTTATAAAGCTCAACTCTTTCAAGGATTAAAGCCGCCCGGCCAATGTTTGCGTCGAACGTTTTTTAATAGGCTCTACGAAAAACTGAACGAAACCAACGCACTTTTGAACAAAATAGCCCTTGGTGAGGTGATTATACCCATTTACAATTAGGCGGTTATGTAAACAAATAAGTTATTGCATGAGAGACTTCCCGGTAGCGTAATATCTTCATTTGGCGCTGTTAATTGTCGTCCTTGTGATTTAACGCCGCTGGATTATTTTCTCTGTAGCCATTTGAAAGACTCGCTTTACGTGAACAAACAGCTGATGCCCACAAGGGCGAATCTCGGCGCTGCATTGATGAGATAAACGAAGGCCATATTTCTACTTTACAGTGGCATCAATAAAACTGAATTCATCAAACAAAAAGGTGTGTTTCTACGCAAATATAATTCCTAACCCCAAACTTATCCACTCTATACATTTATATATATATATATATATATATATATATATATATTATATAGGTTTTTAGACCTTTTCGTAGAAACGATTTTTACTTATCCTTCATTATTAATTTTAGAAATATAATGCGGCATAACTTTATTACTTAATTAACACGAGTATTTGTACTTCTAAGCACTTAGCGATGTTAGCACGTCTAGATTTAAAAATCCACTCATTTCGCTGATGTCTGGCAGAGACTTTATATAGGCAAAATGACGTCGTCTGGTAACTTCGCGAAGCAGCTGCTTATGTTCATATGTTTGTATATATGACGATGCTGTCTTGTGTGTTTTGCTTATTGTAACTATGTGTGGTTGTATGTATGAGTGTTCTGTGTGTTGTGTAGTTTTGATACTTCTCGTGCTATGTGAGTATGTCGCTGTGTATATTTGCATACTTGGTTAAGAGATACTTGCGTACAAGATCAATAAGAATAAGATCATCATCTCTTAGCATTGCTGTTGCTAGCTTTATCGTTTTTGTTATCTACAGTTATTATTACACAGTCTCGAATGATCTTGTATATTCTCGTCGATGTATCCGGAATATTCCATTTCCGTTAACTTGAATATTATCTATATTGTGTTGACCAGAGTTGTAATATTTTGACAACTAGAGCTGAATTATAGTCCTGTCAAGTATATAGAGCCACATTGTCGTTATATTTGGATCTATTTATAAAGTTTGTAATACTGCCGCCCACTTAAGCCTGTTTGATTCCAATAGGCATACAATCACCTCTTCCATAGTGCCCCAATCGTTCGAGGTGTACTATACTAATTTACGACGTTGTTCTATTGTACTTCTACATCCGGTACACAACGTCATTCACTCTCTGAATCACATTATACGGGCCATCCCAGTGAGTCTGTAATTTTGGGGACAATCCTTTCTTCCGTTGTGGATTATAAAGTAGAACCAATTGACCTTCCTCACTTGGGACGTAATGGTTACTTCTTCTACAGCTGCCTTAGCACCAAATTCCAAATCACAAGGCAGTTTAATTCCGTCCCGAAGATAATTTTGGCTTGGCTTGTGGATGTTGAGTCATGAACAGCTGACCTATATGACATCAAAAATTTGGGAATGTGCTCGTCCCAATCCCTCTGATGGTTGCTTACCACTTTTCGTAGGTACTCTTCTTAGGTGTGATTGAGACTTTCTACCATGCGTCATTCTGGTTTTCTTTATCCCATAAAATTCGCAGTTTCCTGAATATAGCAGACTCGAAATTTCTTCCTTGGTCGGTATGTAATTCTATTGATACACCATAGCGACATACCCAGTTGTTGACGAATGCATTTACAACTGTCTTTGGTTCTTGGTTAGGTATAGCATATACCTCTTGCCATTTACTGAAATAGTCCATTACCATAAGAACATAACGATTTCCGGTTTCAGTGACGGGGAAAGGACCTGCTACATCCATTGCGATCCGCTCGAATGGTGCTCCCGAGTTGTATTGCTGTAGCTGCCCCTGCTTCTTGTTACTGGGCCTTTGGCTGCTATGCACTGTGGGCAGTTTGCTATCCAGTCGGCTACGGCTTGCTGACATCCAACCCAATAAAATCGCAGCTTCATTTTCTCAAGTATTTTTGTTACTCCAAGATGATCGTCACTGGGTCCATTGTGAAATTCTTGCAAAACTTTACTAATCCTGGAGTATGGCACAACTATTAAATTTTAAGTTATTTTGCCATCTACACTTTGCCATACGCGTTATAGGCACTATTTTTTACCTTGAGGCTGTTCCACTGAGCCCAATAACATTTAGCGAGTGGGCTTTCAGCCGAAATTTCATTCCGGGATGGTTTTCTGTCCTACTCTTTGGCTGCTATTATATTTCTCAGTATACTGTCGTCCCTCTGTGGCGCTGACCAGTCTTTATTATAGTCAATGTGCATTAGGCGAACATCAACAACGACATCCTTTTGTTCTAACGCAATGCTTACACTCTAAATTGCAGGGTTTCCTTGATAGAGCATCCGCATTGTTATGTTTTGTGCCCCTTCTATGCTCAATGGTGAAGTCGTAGCTCTGAAGGCGCTCAATACACCTTGCCAGTTGCCCTTCAGGATTTTTAAACCGCAATAGCCATTTCAGTGCAGAATCTTCCGTCCTTAATGTAAAGTGTTAACCATACAGGTACTTATGGTGATGTTTAATGTATTCCAATACTGCCAAAGCTCACGTCGTGTCAGACAGTAGTTCCTCTCAGGTTTTGAGAGTACACGGCTATAATATCCTATGACTTTCTCAGTTCCATTAACTACTTGGGATAGCACGCCCCCTATGCCATAGCCGCTCGCATCAGTATCTAGCACAAATTTTTCTCCAGCTGTTGGATACGCTAGTACTGATGATGTACACAATAATTCTCTAAGTTTTTGGAATGCATTTCCCTGTGACTCACCCCAATGGTATGGTCTCGACTTCTTTGTCAGCTCATGCATGCTTGCAGCTACACTGGCAAAATTTGGCACAAAGCGTCTGTATGTACAAAGTCCTAAAAAGCTGCACAACTCGTGAATATTTTTAGGTTGATTCTAGTCCCTTACTTCCTGTATTTTTTCTGATGTAACACGATGGCCCAAATAATTTACTTCTTTCTTGAACAATGCACATTTCCTCAGGCTGAGTTTCACTCCAGCTAATGATATCCGTTGATGAACTTTCATGTTTTTGAGGTGTTCATCAAAAGTTTTCCCCATCACTGTTATGTCATCTAAATATACCAAGCACGTCTTCCAGTGGAGTCATTTTAGTACCTTCTCCATTAGGCGTTAAAATGTGGCCGGAGCATTACAGATACCAAATGGCATAACTTTCAACTGCCATAAGCCGTTACCGACGCTGAAAGCAGTTTTCTCCTTGTCTTTCTCTGCAATCTCCACCTGCCTATATCCGCTTCGCAAGTCCAGCGTAGAGAACCATTTGGTACCAGCTAGCGTGTCCAAAGTGTCACCGATTCTGGGGAGAGGATAACTGTCCTTCTTGGTTATGTCATTGAGCTTCCTGTAGTCTAAGCAAATCTCTAGTACAACCATCTAACTTTTTAACCTAGACCACAGGCGAACTCCAAGGATCAGAAGATGGCTCAATTACACCACCACGCTCCATTTCACTTACTAGCTCTTTGACTTCATCTCGCTCTGCTAGGAGTACACTTCAGGGTAGCTGTTTAATCGGCCTAGCTTCGCCTGTGTTAATTTAATTTTTAATCAATGCAGTTCTACCCTGGCTTTGGTTTCCCATGGCGAAGATACTGGCATGCCGTTTTCCCAACTGTTTGGCTTTATTTCTATCTGTCGGGGCTAGTCCTGCTACCCATTTCTCCACATACTCTTCAACTTGTTCACGTTCTTTTGTGGATAAATTGGTAGGATTTATCTTCTTCTCGCAGTTTATTATTGTTTTTGCAGGAGTACACTGGCCAACGTCGAAATTTTCTTTAATGACTTTTTCATAGTCTGCCAAGTTAAGCGCTCTTATAAAGACTATTCCACCTATACTAGATTATACTAGAGCTTTTGTTGTTATAAGCTCTTTCTTGAGATCTGTTGATTCTACAACCCAAAAGCGATTGTCACACAACCTCCCTTCATATACGCGACTGTGGCGGTAACGTCTGACTCTCAATAGTATATACTTTTGTTACTTGTGAATTGCTGTCATATCCAACAACAACGGGTATTTCCACATTAGGCCAATCATAAGCTGTTGTCCCATATGTAGATAATTGCCAAAAAAGGAATTTTTCCGCACCACACATAGCCATTTTAATATCAGAGTCGCGAATGCCGTTAACGAACGCCTCAGTTTTAAAGTGGTCCAGGAACGGGTGACTCTCGCCTGGATATGTGAGCCTCACTAAGCGCTCGATGTTATTTGCGAAGTCTTGTAGAGACTCAGGCTTCTGAACTCTACATCGCGATTCTATTCTATATAAATCACGCTTGGGCTCACCACCATACTTGCGCTGCAATGCTGCCATTATTCCACTATAATTGTTTCTGCTGCTTACTGGCACGGTCTCAAGTATATATCTCTGCGGCTGTACCCTTTAAAACCAAAATCAACTCTATGGCATTCTATTCAGCATCCCATGCATTTCTACTAGCAACCGTTTCGAAGTTGTATTTAAAGATACCCAATTGTATGCTGCCGTCGAAGAATGGCGCCTTTATTTGCGCAGAAACCTCCGCAACTACTCGTACTGACCCGCCACTACACTCAAGGTTATGCATTTTGTCTTCTAGAGCATGCAATTTCTCTTCAAACTATTTTACATGCTGTTCCAGGCCACCGCTTTCTAGATGTTGGACTCTATCTGCCTGCTCTATCTACCTGAGTCTTGTTCGTGGCTCTACAAGCTTTTCAGTGCTGATCCTTGAGTTCGGTTTTATTTCAGTTATTTCGGCTGCAAGCTTTTCAGTGCTGATCTTTGAGTTCTGTTTTATTTCAGTTATTTCGGCTACAAGCTTTTCAGTGCTAATCTTTGATGCATCCTGCATCTGCTGAGAGTTCGGTTTTATTTCAGTTTGTGCATCATTGATTCCTTTTATCTGGATCATCATAGCAGCGAACATTGAATTTATGACCATGCTCCTGGTCATAGCAGAAGGACATATCTCTACATCGTCTTTGTCCTCAAACTCGTATGTCACGATATCAGCCTCTTCCGTAGTTCAGCCTTGTTACCTGCTGTTAGCAATTCCCACTTACTAAGCTCCTTTTTCAGTTGCTCAACTTTTAGCTCATCAAATTCAATGATTATTTATTATAATTTTATTATGAAATTTTTATTTGACATATTGTTGACAATACTATTTTAAATGAAATTTATTTTATTTCTAAAGGTGTAGAAAAATAAAATAGATTCATATCGAATATAATTTATTTGTTGGGTTAGTTTTGTATGAGTTTCAAGGCCTACTAGCTTATTCTGCTGTGATTTTTTAAAATAGTTTGTAATTTACAAATTGTGAATTCTTTGATGGTTTTCAATAAGAGGTTTTTAACTTTTCAAAACTGTGGTTAATGTCTACTGATGATTTAGTAAAGCACCAATGAAATGCATATAGACATTGCTTGACCACCAACAAATAAGTTTCATTTGAAATATTATTATATTATTATTATATTTTTTTAATGTCATTTTTATTTCTTATATTGCAATGTCCTTTTAATTATTTTTGCAGTCCCACATCTAACAGCAATCGTTACGTTTTTAGACCTTTTCGTAAACACGCTTGTTACTTATGCTTTCTTACTTATGCTTCAAGGATTCGTTTAATTTCATCAATCTAAAATTTCCATTTTAGAAATATAATGCGGCAACACTTTATTACTTAATTAACACGAGTATTTGTACTTCTAAACACTTAGCGATGTTAACACGTATACATTTAAAAACACACTCATATCGCTGATCTCTGGCCACGACTTTATATAGGCAAAGTAACGTCGTCTGGTAACATCGCGAATCATCTATTCGTGGTTGTTGTTGGTTGTGCTTCACTTAAAATGTAGCTATATACGTATGTTTGTATATATGACAATGCTGTCTTGGGTGTTTTGCTTATTGTAACTATGTGTGGTTGTATTGTGACGACCAAAAGTCCCTGTAGTCGTTTTTGGGCACATCATGACTTAAACATAATAATTCTTATTTTAAAATTATTGCAAACTCTGAATTTGTAATAATGAAATGTAATTAGTGAGTTCCGAATATTATATTATTATATTTATTTTGTGTTAAGTAAAATTGTATTACTTCACTTGACCACGCAAGCAAATCAACCTGCGCCCCATTGTGCCCATGTGAGATTTGTTCTCGTTAAAGGGTCATATAGAAAAGAAAACAACAGACATTCCTACATACGTATGTAAGTCGCAGTGTAGTTGATTTCCAAATTCTTTGCTTATGTACAAGCATTTATACTGGCACACAATGTTTGTAACGGTCGTAAGTCAAAGCATGAAACTTGTTTTGTCGTCTGATTGTGCATAAACATGTACATATCGACATACATGAATTGCCTGTACGCAACTAAATATAATCAAAACGAACCAAAGCTGCGAGTACATACGTTGAGTGTGTCTCTATACACATGTCTATACGTAGGTAACTGTACACTAGCATTGTAGTGTAACAATTTAGTCTAATAATGAAATTATTTTCCAATGAATTGTATATAACGCCAGCTTTATTATAATGTTTGTTGTAAATATTCAAGTAAGGAACATTCTGCTTTGCGAAGGTATAAAAGGGCAAAGCAGAGTGAAATCAAGATCAGTTCTTGGGAATAATACTTGGAGGTAAGTCGTTTATTTGAGTAACATTAAATTGTAGGATAGTATAATTTAACATTTTGTAGGAAAACCCAGCTAGATTTGTTGCACCCAATAGGAGTGTATCCGTATCGGTGAATGAATTTGGCTATTTGGTGCTTTTCAGTAGTACTTTTTGTTGTTGAGCCTAGGAATGGGTAATTGGCGAACCTCTTTCTAACCGGAGTGTCTCCTTACTGGGAGTGTGTTCGTTACTCACCCATAGCATAACAGCAGTACATTTTTCTTCATTTCCCTTCATCAGAAAAAGCATCCAGCAAAAAAAGCAACAGATGCAGTGTTCCTGAAAAACTACATAAACGGCTGAAGTGGAAATGAAAAAAGTGAAAAAAAACAAAAAAAAAAAAAAATAATAAAACCACGAAAATTTTTAAAGAAAAAAACCCCAAAGAAGATTTCCAGAAACGTGAGCAGCCACCATGGTGAAGACATCCTGGGTCTACACCCTCAAACGAGAGGATTTAATTAACTACCTAAGCGAGTTAAGTCTACCAGCGAGTGGTAGTGTAGAGGAGCTCAGGAAGCGGCTCAGCAAATTTATAAGCACCGAACAAGATGAAGCCACGATGGCGCGATTATGGCAACTACAACAGCAACACCCAAGCCTAGCGGAAGCATACCTCTCCCACCCGAACACGACACGAATAATTGCGTAATGGTGGTAGAGTTGGTACGCTAATGGGGCCTAAAATATGACGGCGGAAATGATCCAGTTGGATTTGTCGAGCGGATCGAGGAGCTGTCAGGTATGTACGAGGTAGATATAAATCAGGTTCTGAAAGTGCTAGCGGAGTGCTTCAGAGACAAGGCTCTAGTGTGGTACAGAAACAATAATAAAAACTGGACCCACTGGCACGCGTTCAAAGCTGACTTCTACAAGTTTTTCTCACCAGCAAGGTACTTTGAAAAACTTGAAGATAAAATACGAAAACATACTCAGCGCACGCGAGAAGCCTTTAAAGATTATGTCGTGGATCTACAAAACCTGATGCGGCATGCAGACCTTACCGCAGAACAGAAACTTGAACGTATCTTCCGCAACGCCTTACCTGACTACCAATGGTACATCCACCGCCGAGACTTTTCCACCTTAGATGAGCTGATAGATCTTGCGGCCGAACTCGAGGGAATCCCTACCACAACAAATCCTGGTAGAGGAGAGCACGATCGGCTGATGGCAAACAAACCTGCCTCACGAAAGCGTGCCTGTCGCAAGCATCACGAAAAGAGTCAGGAGAAGACTCGAAAAAACCAAACTAGTCTGGAGTGGGAGGAAAGCAAAATAAAGGCCACCATAATCATCGCGAATAAATTGGTAAGAGCCACCGTAGATACTGGAGCCACCCGCAGTTTCGTTCAGCCGCATCTTGTACGTCAACTGGTTCCGCGGCCAGCCTACACGCATACAGAGGTAGACGTAATATTGGCAGATGGTTCTAAGACAGTCATCCAGCAGGCCCTGATGATCAAGGTAACAATGGGCAAGACTACGGCCAACTGCGAATTCCTGATCATGGAGAAGGCTACAGAGTAGATAATATTGGGCCTCGACTTCCTCCGCACATTCAACACCAGCCTAAGGTGTGCTGGTCTGACAGTACACAGCAGCAATATTTCAGCCGTAACTGCCTGTGCCAAAGAGCAGTTTGGCCAGGTAAGCGACAGCTCAAACCCATCCGCAGCCGAACTCCCCGGTACGTGTGAAAACCCTGGTAGCCAAGAAGAACACATCGCCCGGTTTTTGAAGGACGAACTGGCCAAGTTTCAAGGCATTATGGGGCTGGCGAACGTAGCTAGCCATTAGATAACCATGAGAGACGATCGACCTATAAAAATCAGGTACGCTCCCCGCAATCCGGCCATGCAGGCAATAATTGACCAAGAAGTCAACAAACTTATCCAGCAAGGGTGCATCGAACCGTCAAATAGCCCATATAGCTTCCCAATTACATTGGTAAAGAAGAAAAACGGCACGTGGCATACCTGCATGGATTTCCGCCAGCTAAACGCCAGATCGATACCGGATGCCTACCCATTACCTCGAATCGACACAATCCTGGATAGATTGCTGAATGCAGTCTGGATCTAAAAGACGGTTATTGGCAGACACCCATGGATGAGGACAGCAAGCAGTACACAGCATTCGCCGTGGCCGGACGAGGCCTACTCCAATGGCGTGTTATGCCCTTCGGGCTCCACTCTGCGCCCGCAACATTTCAACGTGCTCTAGATCAAGTCATTGGACCCGCACTAGAACCGCACGCATTTTCCTATTTGGGTGACATCAGTGTCATTGGCACCACCGTCGACGAACACCTACGCAACTTGAAGGAGGTTTTTAATCGTTTACGTGCAGCTAATCTACGCATCAATCCAGACAAATGTGAGTTCTTTGCCGCCGAAACCAAACATTTGGGTCATATCGTCACCAAAGAGGGTATAAAAACCGACCCGGACAAAGTTGCCGCGATTGCCGAAATGAAGCCTCCAGTGAATGTCCGAGAGGTGCGACGTTTCCTTGGCATCACATCGTGGTACCGCCGTTTCGTTCCTGAGTTTGCTACACTCACCAACCCCTCACCACGCTTTTACAAAGGGGCCGACATTGGAAGTGGGGAAATGAGCAGCAGTTGGCATTTGAAATGCTTAAAACGAAGCTGACAGAAGCACCGGTCCTAGCTTGCCCGGACTTTACGCAACCGTTCACATTGCAAACGGATGCGAGCGACTGCGGTCTAGGGGCAGTCCTGACACAACACAGTGAATGACAAGAGCACGTGATAGCATATGCTAGTCGTCACCTCAACAAGGCAGAGAAGAATTATTCAACCACAGAGAAAGAGTGCCTAGCAATTCTCTGGGAAATTCGTAAGATGCGTCCGTACTTGGAGGGGTATGTATTTGATGTTGTTACTGATCATTTGTCCCTCAAGTGGCTGAATGGGATAGGCAACCCCACTGGTAGTCGTGGCAGACGCATTGTCGCGACAACCCGTCGAAGCAGTCAATTTAGCCCAGGTAACATCAGCAGTTACGTGTGCGTGGCTGGAAAACCTGGCTGGAAGGGTGTAGTAGAAGACCCCGAGAAATTTCCTGAGTACGCAATAGTCAACAACCAACTTAACCGCCACTTTTCGAGGGAAACCAACGACGAAGACAGCACTCCGTGGAAGCTATGTGTAGGGTCAGCACTACGACACCGGGTCATCGCCGAAGCCCATGATCAACCCGCTGGTGGCCACCTAGGTATTCGTAAAACCATATACCGCATCACCAGCCGATATTACTGGCCAAATATGGTAAGAGATATCACCCGCTACGTACGCAGCTGTGAGGTCTGCCAACGCTACAAAATCGCTCAACAACAACCATCCGGACACATGCTAACCAGAGTCCCAGAAGAGCTTCCTAAAGTACTCCTCACCGACAACGGTCACCAGTTTTCCTCATCCGTACTGCAGAAATACTTGGCAGATCTTGGGGTGAAACAACAATTCACTGCGCCATACACGCCACAGGAAAACCCAACCGAACGCGCCAACCGCACCATAAAACAGATGATAGCTCAGTTTTCTGGGTCCAACCATAATCGCTGGGATGAATTCCTGCCGGAAATTATGTTGGCCTTAAACACCGCCATATCCGATTCGACTGGGTACTCTCCGACCTACCTTACCCAAGGACGGGAGTCTCGACTACCCGGCGCCATCTATGACCAGGTTACGATCGGAACGAGAGCACAACGGGTACCACCAACCGAACGTGCCAAAGAGCTACGAGAAATATTCACCCTAGTCCGCTCGAATCTGAGCAAGGCATCCTCCAAACAAAAACACCATTATAATTTGCGACGCCGACGCTGGCACCCTAAAGTCGGAGACAAAGTTTTCGTTCGACAACATCCACTGTCAAAAGCAGTGGACAAATTTGCCGCTAAATTAGCACCAAGGTTTGGGAGACCTTATGTCATCAAGGGATTCGTGTCCCCCGTAATAGCAGAAGTTGT
The DNA here is from genome assembly GCA_951800035.1 of Linnaemya tessellans. NCBI lineage: Eukaryota > Metazoa > Arthropoda > Insecta > Diptera > Tachinidae > Linnaemya > Linnaemya tessellans. The sequence goes on along the minus strand of OX637533.1, from coordinate 63,842,775 downwards.
AGATTTGGCTACTAACAAAACTCGCACAGTGCACCTGAGCGAACTCAAACCTTTCATCGCGCCTCAACACTAATATTTTCCTTTTTATCTGTTTCTTCCGTAGTCAAGCGTCATTAGCTACAGGAAGATGAACCCTAAAAATAAAAAATTTGAAGACTCACGCCGGCGTTTCAGAACCCACCTAGAGCAGGCCAAGAGGAAGAGGACTATATTTTTGGCAGACGACGATGTCCCTGGGCCACATCGAACAGGCCGGCAAACGACTCAAGGTCCGGTCTACAACTGCAGAATCATCACCCAGACCCGAGGGGCACACCTCAGCGAAGCCGGTCAGACAACCAGACTACCAACGTCGACGCAACCTGGTAAAACACCAACACCCCAAAGGAAACTAAAGATTCCACCGCCGCCGCCAACTTACACGCTGCCACCATCGCCACCAGCAAGAATGGAAACAGAGACGCCACCGCCTTTTGTTGAACCGGAGACACCACCGCCTCCATCCATGGAGACAGAGACACCACTGCCGCCTCCGCCATGTATCAATGTGGATGCACCTACACCACTGATAGTAGACGATTTAGTCATCGACTTAGATGACTGTGCCGAGGAGTTCCTGAATTGTGCCGTCATCTGGGGCTGGGACGAGCTGCACCGCTCGTTCTTCGGACACAATGATGTCACCGTCAGTCGTCGTCCACCATCGCTGTCGTCGCAGTCAACATCTGAAGAAGGCGATGATAACGATAAGCGGCCTACGCCACCACGACACCAGGGCCTAGGAATGCTGGATGTCACCGACGGCCAGTATCAGTTTATGGGTTGTAGATGCTATGAGCGCTGTCTGGGAGTGCGGCTGTTACTCCCGGGACAACGTTTTCAGCCAACCTACCCAGCCCTGGAACTTGGGAGCAATCCCCCACACCACAAAGAATGCCGGACCGGCAGCACGAGTTGGAGTCGCCACTAAAAGGGTACTACGAGGACACGCCGCAACTGCCTGCCACCCCAGGACTAAAGTGGTTCAGACCGCTTCGCAACATCAACTCGCCACCCCTCACGCTAGGCGACATGCAATCGAGCGCCGTGGAAGAAGAATGCGGCATATACTCTCCAGCCATTTCGGGGCCTACGCCATCCGCAACAGCCCGAGGCACATCAAAGTCCTCACCAGACCGCGCACCCCCAGACGCAACCTCGCACAGCGGGCCTATCGAAATCCCGCTTGCCAACGTTCCGGCAGAGGTCCATCGACTCATCGCCGAAAGAGTAGCAACGCGACAGACACGCCAGCGACTACGATTCATTACCAGTAGCGCCGGCCAACACTTTCGAATTAATGTATCCGCCGCAGGAAACATCCGAGCGTGGGGAATCGGGTAAGCAAACAGCCGCCTCGGATAAAAGGGAGGCCATGTGACGACCAAACGTCCCTGTAGTCGTTTTTGGGCACATCATGACTTAAACATAATAATTCTTATTTTAAAATTATTGCAAACTCTGAATTTGTAATAATGAAATGTAATTAGTGAGTTCCGAATATTATATTATTATATTTATTTTGTGTTAAGTAAAATTGTATTACTTCACTTGACCACGCAAGCAAATCAACCTGCGCCCCATTGTGCCCATGTGAGATTTGTTCTCGTTAAAGGGTCATATAGAAAAGAAAACAACAGACATTCCTACATACGTATGTAAGTCGCAGTGTAGTTGATTTCCAAATTCTTTGCTTATGTACAAGCATTTATACTGGCACACAATGTTTGTAACGGTCGTAAGTCAAAGCATGAAACTTGTTTTGTCGTCTGATTGTGCATAAACATGTACATATCGACATACATGAATTGCCTGTACGCAACTAAATATAATCAAAACGAACCAAAGCTGCGAGTACATACGTTGAGTGTGTCTCTATACACATGTCTATACGTAGGTAACTGTACACTAGCATTGTAGTGTAACAATTTAGTCTAATAATGAAATTATTTTCCAATGAATTGTATATAACGCCAGCTTTATTATAATGTTTGTTGTAAATATTCAAGTAAGGAACATTCTGCTTTGCGAAGGTATAAAAGGGCAAAGCAGAGTGAAATCAAGATCAGTTCTTGGGAATAATACTTGGAGGTAAGTCGTTTATTTGAGTAACATTAAATTGTAGGATAGTATAATTTAACATTTTGTAGGAAAACCCAGCTAGATTTGTTGCACCCAATAGGAGTGTATCCGTATCGGTGAATGAATTTGGCTATTTGGTGCTTTTCAGTAGTACTTTTTGTTGTTGAGCCTAGGAATGGGTAATTGGCGAACCTCTTTCTAACCGGAGTGTCTCCTTACTGGGAGTGTGTTCGTTACTCACCCATAGCATAACAGCAGTACATTTTTCTTCATTTCCCTTCATCAGAAAAAGCATCCAGCAAAAAAAGCAACAGATGCAGTGTTCCTGAAAAACTACATAAACGGCTGAAGTGGAAATGAAAAAAGTGAAAAAAAACAAAAAAAAAAAAAATAATAAAACCACGAAAATTTTTAAAGAAAAAAAACCCCAAAGAAGATTTCCAGAAACGTGAGCAGCCACCATGGTGAAGACATCCTGGGTCTACACCCTCAAACGAGAGGATTTAATTAACTACCTAAGCGAGTTAAGTCTACCAGCGAGTGGTAGTGTAGAGGAGCTCAGGAAGCGGCTCAGCAAATTTATAAGCACCGAACAAGATGAAGCCACGATGGCGCGATTATGGCAACTACAACAGCAACACGAGGCAGTAGGTACGTCCCCGAATCTCAGTGTTCCAGTGCCTGCATCCCCACCACAGCATCTCCACCCAAGCCTAGCGGAAGCATACCTCTCCCACCCGAACACGACACGAATAATTGCGTAATGGTGGTAGAGTTGGTACGCTAATGGGGCCTAAAATATGACGGCGGAAATGATCCAGTTGGATTTGTCGAGCGGATCGAGGAGCTGTCAGGTATGTACGAGGTAGATATAAATCAGGTTCTGAAAGTGCTAGCGGAGTGCTTCAGAGACAAGGCTCTAGTGTGGTACAGAAACAATAATAAAAACTGGACCCACTGGCACGCGTTCAAAGCTGACTTCTACAAGTTTTTCTCACCAGCAAGGTACTTTGAAAAACTTGAAGATAAAATACGAAAACATACTCAGCGCACGCGAGAAGCCTTTAAAGATTATGTCGTGGATCTACAAAACCTGATGCGGCATGCAGACCTTACCGCAGAACAGAAACTTGAACGTATCTTCCGCAACGCCTTACCTGACTACCAATGGTACATCCACCGCCGAGACTTTTCCATCTTAGATGAGCTGATAGATCTTGCGGCCGAACTCGAGGGAATCCCTACCACAACAAATCCTGGTAGAGGAGAGCACGATCGGCTGATGGCAAACAAACCTGCCTCACGAAAGCGTGCCTGTCGCAAGCATCACGAAAAGAGTCAGGAGAAGACTCGAAAAAACCAAACTAGTCTGGAGTGGGAGGAAAGCAAAATAAAGGCCACCATAATCATCGCGAATAAATTGGTAAGAGCCACCGTAGATACTGGAGCCACCCGCAGTTTCGTTCAGCCGCATCTTGTACGTCAACTGGTTCCGCGGCCAGCCTACACGCATACAGAGGTAGACGTAATATTGGCAGATGGTTCTAAGACAGTCATCCAGCAGGCACGGATGATCAAGGTAACAATGGGCAAGACTACGGCCAACTGCGAATTCCTGATCATGGAGAAGGCTACAGAGTAGATAATATTGGGCCTCGACTTCCTCCGCACATTCAACACCAGCCTAAGGTGTGCTGGTCTGACAGTACACAGCAGCAATATTTCAGCCGTAACTGCCTGTGCCAAAGAGCAGTTTGGCCAGGTAAGCGACAGCCCAAACCCATCCGCAGCCGAACTCCCCGGTACGTGTGAAAACCCTGGTAGCCAAGAAGAACACATCGCCCGGTTTTTGAAGGACGAACTGGCCAAGTTTCAAGGCATTATGGGGCTGGCGAACGTAGCTAGCCATTAGATAACCATGAGAGACGATCGACCTATAAAAATCAGGTACGCTCCCCGCAATCCGGCCATGCAGGCAATAATTGACCAAGAAGTCAACAAACTTATCCAGCAAGGGTGCATCGAACCGTCAAATAGCCCATATAGCTTCCCAATTACATTGGTAAAGAAGAAAAACGGCACGTGGCATACCTGCATGGATTTCCGCCCGCTAAACGCCAGATCGATACCGGATGCCTACCCATTACCTCGAATCGACACAATCCTGGATAGATTGCTGAATGCAGTCTGGATCTAAAAGACGGTTATTGGCAGACACCCATGGATGAGGACAGCAAGCAGTACACAGCATTCGCCGTGGCCGGACGAGGCCTCCTCCAATGGCGTGTTATGCCCTTCGGGCTCCACTCTGCGCCCGCAACATTTCAACGTGCTCTAGATCAAGTCATTGGACCCGCACTAGAACCGCACGCATTTTCCTATTTGGATGACATCAGTGTCATTGGCACCACCGTCGACGAACACCTACGCAACTTGAAGGAGGTTTTTAATCGTTTACGTGCAGCTAATCTACTCATCAATCCAGACAAATGTGAGTTCTTTGCCGCCGAAACCAAACATTTGGGTCATATCGTCACCAAAGAGGGTATAAAAACCGACCCGGACAAAGTGAATGTCCGAGAGGTGCGACGTTTCCTTGGCATCACATCGTGGTACCACCGTTTCGTTCCTGAGTTTGCTACACTCACCAACCCCTCACCACGCTTTTACAAAGGGGCCGACATTGGAAGTGGGGAAATGAGCAGCAGTTGGCATTTGAAATGCTTAAAACGAAGCTGACAGAAGCACCGGTCCTAGCTTGCCCGGACTTTACGCAACCGTTCACATTGCAAACGGATGCGAGCGACTGCGGTCTAGGGGCAGTCCTGACACAACACAGTGAATGACAAGAGCACGTGATAGCATATGCTAGTCGTCACCTCAACAAGGCAGAGAAGAATTATTCAACCACAGAGAAAGAGTGCCTAGCAATTCTCTGGGAAATTCGTAAGATGCGTCCGTACTTGGAGGGGTATGTATTTGATGTTGTTACTGATCATTTGTCCCTCAAGTGGCTGAATGGGATAGGCAACCCCACTGGTAGTCGTGGCAGACGCATTGTCGCGACAACCCGTCGAAGCAGTCAATTTAGCCCAGGTAACATCAGCAGTTACGTGTGCGTGGCTGGAAAACCTGGCTGGAAGGGTGTAGTAGAAGACCCCGAGAAATTTCCTGAGTACGCAATAGTCAACAACCAACTTAACCGCCACTTTTCAAGGGAAACCAACGACGAAGACAGCACTCCGTGGAAGCTATGTGTAGGGTCAGCACTACGACACCGGGTCATCGCCGAAGCCCATGATCAACCCGCTGGTGGCCACCTAGGTATTCGTAAAACCATATACCGCATCACCAGCCGATATTACTGGCCAAATATGGTAAGAGATATCACCCGCTACGTACGCAGCTGTGAGGTCTGCCAACGCTACAAAATCGCTCAACAACAACCATCCGGACACATGCTAACCAGAGTCCCAGAAGAGCTTCCTAAAGTACTCCTCACCGACAACGGTCACCAGTTTTCCTCATCCGTACTGCAGAAATACTTGGCAGATCTTGGGGTGAAACAACAATTCACTGCGCCATACACGCCACAGGAAAACCCAACCGAACGCGCCAACCGCACCATAAAACAGATGATAGCTCAGTTTTCTGGGTCCAACCATAATCGCTGGGATGAATTCCTGCCGGAAATTATGTTGGCCTTAAACACCGCCATATCCGATTCGACTGGGTACTCTCCGACCTACCTTACCCAAGGACGGGAGTCTCGACTACCCGGCGCCATCTATGACCAGGTTACGATCGGAACGAGAGCACAACGGGTACCACCAACCGAACGTGCCAAAGAGCTACGAGAAATATTCACCCTAGTCCGCTCGAATCTGAGCAAGGCATCCTCCAAACAAAAACACCATTATAATTTGCGACGCCGACGCTGGCACCCTAAAGTCGGAGACAAAGTTTTCGTTCGACAACATCCACTGTCAAAAGCAGTGGACAAATTTGCCGCTAAATTAGCACCAAGGTTTGGGAGACCTTATGTCATCAAGGGATTCGTGTCCCCCGTAATAGCAGAAGTTGTAGATTTGGCTACTAACAAAACTCGCACAGTGCACCTGAGCGAACTCAAACCTTTCATCGCGCCTCAACACTAATATTTTCCTTTTTATCTGTTTCTTCCGTATTCAAGCGTCATTAGCTACAGGAAGATGAACCCTAAAAATAAAAAATTTGAAGACTCACGCCGGCGTTTCAGAACCCACCTAGAGCAGGCCAAGAGGAAGAGGACTATATTTTTGGCAGACGACGATGTCCCTGGGCCACATCGAACAGGCCGGCAAACGACTCAAGGTCCGGTCTACAACTGCAGAATCATCACCCTGACCCGAGGGGCACACCTCAGCGAAGCCGGTCAGACAACCAGACTACCAACGTCGACGCAACCTGGTAAAACACCAACACCCCAAAGGAAACTAAAGATTCCACCGCCGCCGCCAACTTACACGCTGCCACCATCGCCACCAGCAAGAATGGAAACAGAGACGCCACCGCCTTTTGTTGAACCGGAGACACCACCGCCTCCATCCATGGAGACAGAGACACCACTGCCGCATCCGCCATGTATCAATGTGGATGCACCTACACCACTGATAGTAGACGATTTAGTCATCGACTTAGATGACTGTGCCGAGGAGTTCCTGAATTGTGCCGTCATCTGGGGCTGGGACGAGCTGCACCGCTCGTTCTTCGGACACAATGATGTCACCGTCAGTCGTCGCCCACCATCGCTGTCGTCGCAGTCAACATCTGAAGAAGGCGATGATAACGATAAGCGGCATACGCCACCACGACACCAGGGCCTAGGAATGCTGGATGTCACCGACGGCCAGTATCAGTTTATGGGTTGTAGATGCTATGAGCGCTGTCTGGGAGTGCGGCTGTTACTCCCGGGACAACGTTTTCAGCCAACCTACCCAGCCCTGGAACTTGGGAGCAATCCCCCACACCACAAAGAATGCCGGACCGGCAGCACGAGTTGGAGTCGCCACTAAAAGGGTACTACGAGGACACGCCGCAACTGCCTGCCACCCCAGGACTAAAGTGGTTCAGACCGCTTCGCAACATCAACTCGCCACCCCTCACGCTAGGCGACATGCAATCGAGCGCCGTGGAAGAAGAATGCGGCATATACTCTCCAGCCATTTCGGGGCCTACGCCATCCGCAACAGCCCGAGGCACATCAAAGTCCTCACCAGACCGCGCACCCCCAGACGCAACCTCGCACAGCGGGCCTATCGAAATCCCGCTTGCCAACGTTCCGGCAGAGGTCCATCGACTCATCGCCGAAAGAGTAGCAACGCGACAGACACGCCAGCGACTACGATTCATTACCAGTAGCGCCGGCCAACACTTTCGAATTAATGTATCCGCCGCAGGAAACATCCGAGCGTGGGGAATCGGGTAAGCAAACAGCCGCCTCGGATAAAAGGGAGGCCATGTGACGACCAAACGTCCCTGTAGTCGTTTTTGGGCACATCATGACTTAAACATAATAATTCTTATTTTAAAATTATTGCAAACTCTGAATTTGTAATAATGAAATGTAATTAGTGAGTTCCGAATATTATATTATTATATTTATTTTGTGTTAAGTAAAATTGTATTACTTCACTTGACCACGCAAGCAAATCAACCTGCGCCCCATTGTGCCCATGTGAGATTTGTTCTCGTTAAAGGGTCATATAGAAAAGAAAACAACAGACATTCCTACATACGTATGTAAGTCGCAGTGTAGTTGATTTCCAAATTCTTTGCTTATGTACAAGCATTTATACTGGCACACAATGTTTGTAACGGTCGTAAGTCAAAGCATGAAACTTGTTTTGTCGTCTGATTGTGCATAAACATGTACATATCGACATACATGAATTGCCTGTACGCAACTAAATATAATCAAAACGAACCAAAGCTGCGAGTACATACGTTGAGTGTGTCTCTATACACATGTCTATACGTAGGTAACTGTACACTAGCATTGTAGAGTAACAATTTAGTATAATAATGAAATTATTTTCCAATGTATTGTACATAACGCCAGCTTCTACATAATGTTTGTTGTAAATATTCAAGTAAGAAACATTCTGCTTTGCGAAGGTATAAAAGGGCAAAGCAGAGTGAAATCAAGATCGGTTCTTGGGAATAATACTTCGAGGTAAGTCGTTCATTTGAGTAACATTAAATTGTAGAATAGTATAATTTAACATTTTGTAGGAAAACCCAGCTAGATTTGTTGCACCCAATAGAAGTGTATCCGTATCGGTGAATGAATTTGGCTATTTGGTGGTTTTCAGTAGTACTTTTTGTTGTTGAGCCTAGGAGTGGGTAATTGGCGAACCTCTTTCTAACCGGAGTGTCTCCTTACTGGGAGTGTGTTCGTTACTCACCCATAGCTAGTGACTCAAGTAGATACGGTCCGGTTTAATTAGGGTAGGAGAACATTCATACTTAGTTTGTTGCACCTAATAGGAGTGTCTCCGTAGCGGTGAATGAACAGTAGGAATCTTCTCCAGCTATTTGGTACCCACTCGCAAACAAGAAAATCCTCCGCCTCCCAAGAACTGAACAACATTTTGTTCTTTTATTCTTGTAATAAAAGAACCTATTTTTTGTAATAAAACAATTCTGCTAACAACACTCGTTGTTTCATTGTATCCTTGCATATACCCTGGGCGCCGATGAGTTCTACTCCAGCATCCAGCGGGAACGTGTCGTTGCAGTATGTATGAGTGTTCTGTATGTTGTGTAGTTTTTTTTTTTAGGAGTAGGACCAGCACTCAGGGGATGACCCTATATATGCAATGCATGGCGCCGGAACTGAAAACGAGGGGATAGTATTGAGGGTACAGATTAGGAAAGATGAGAAGATAGACAGTTTTTTTTTTGTAGCTATTTCAACCTTTTACTTCGCCGGCTAATTTTTGCTACAGGGCCGACGAAGGTGGGTGCTGTTACTCTGCTTTTTTAGTACATGATGGTGTCAGAAGCTGCCAATTATGTTCAGTGACTATGCCTTCATCATTGGAACAGGCTGGCAACAACTAACACAACCACGCATAGTCTCGTGTTCTACTACTTCAGCCAACTGCTTCGTCTTGTGCTATGTGTGTATGTGCTGTGTATATTTGCATACTTGTGTAGGAGATACTTGCGTACAAAATCATTAAGAATAACATCATCATCTCTTAAGCATTGATGTTGCTAGGTTTATCGTTTTTGTTATCTACACTTATTACTGCACAGTCTCGAATGATCTGGTATATACTCGATGTATCCGGAATATTCCATTTCCGTTAATTTGAATATTACCTATATTGTGTTGACCAGTGTTGTAATATTTTGACAACTAGAGCTGAATTTATAGTGCTGCCATATAGTCACATTGTCGTTATAATTGAATCTATTTTGAAGTTTGTAACAATATATACATATATATATATATATATATATATATATATATATATATATATGTATATATATATACATATATATATATATATATATATATATATATATATATATATATATATATATATATCGCCTAAGATGTCCCACAAAGAACTGCAAATGTATATCTATATTTGTATATATGTATAAATATATATATATATATATATATATAAATTTATATATATATATATATATATATATATATATATATATATATATATATATATATATAAATATATACACATAAATATTTTTAAATTTTTTTTGTAGTGATAGCACTTAAATAATTGAGAAATGTTGAACGGAACAAAGTGCGATAGGGACATCTTAAGGAACGTTCAAAGTATTTTACATTAGCTTGGAAGGATTGCAGGGTTAAAAACTTTTCAAAGGCAAAAACGTCTCCATATCCAAGTTAAGAACAACGATATGATCGTGCTTTAAGTAGCGGCTCTATTTAGAAAAGCAATTCGTGCAAAGCAAAGATAATTTTTTTCTGTCTTTGAAATTTCACTGCGGTATATTTTACCTAGCGTTTGATTGGCAATCCTTTTTTGTTTCAAGGTCGACCCGCTTAATATTTTGATTAGATATACATACGTAAATATAATTATAGAATATATGTACGTAAATATAATTATAGTTTTTGCTGATGGTGTGCACAACTGCATGCGTTTTCGAACCATCGCAAGACACCTGATCTGCAGGAAATTATATATAGACACATACGTACATTTATATGAATGAATGATATGAATGAATTCTTACACTGAACTTTTCTTGTGCTGTGCTAGCATCAATAGAACGTACATGTATTAGATTCCTTTTTTGTATAGCATCAAATTTACTGAAACTCGATTTCTAGAAATAAAAAATGTGTGCGAAATTTATTAAAAAAATGAAAATATTTACTATATGTATATACTAATGTAACCCTAAACAATCGATACTCTAATTTCACATAGCAAAAATTTCATCACGAATGTATATTAATCCGCACGGTGCTCAAAGTTGGAGTCGTACCCCCGAGAACTCTCATTATTTTCTCATGACTTATCTCCCCAGCGAAAGGCAATATTATTATTACTATTTCATATCCCGTATATACAGATATATATAAACATAGATACATATATCAATGAAATTCAACTAACTTTAGATTAATTTTATTTATTTCCCTTTGCTATTTTTACATTTAAATTTTTATACAATTAACTTTTGTACTGTATATTTTATTAGTAAAGCAATAACTTCTTCCAATATAAAAAATAAAAGAGAAGATAAAATTCGTTATTTTTAATCTGATCCACCAGAGAATCATGTTAAAACTGTGTTATTAAATTTAAAAAACCTCACGCGCAGTGGAAAAATTTGCAAAATGTTAAGAATATGCAATCAGATTTTGCAGAGAACAAAATCAAATAGTACTCATCAAAGGCAGATGATATATTTCATATTGCTCTCCAAGATGCCTTTGCCACAAATTAATTAGATAACGACAAGTTTCTTCTGAAACAAAGGGAAAAGAGTCAGTCAGGTTGTATGCTTGGAGTTGATCCGAAGTTAGTTAGATCTGAAAAAAGAAAACAGCAAAAAAAACGTGCAAAAATTAACCTGGATAACAAGATAACCAATCACCAAAAATTAACTAACCCAAACATTTTGATGGAAAAGAAACCATGGTGAACGATGAAAATTTCCAAAATGTGTTACGAATATAAGTTTGTACTTCGCAGAAAATCTAGGAACGTTCAGGACAATCTCATAGCAAAGCGATAAAGCGTGGCGTTCAAGTTTTTGGATCGGTTTAAAGTACCTGGCAGAAATAAAACACGGATACTCAGAGTATTCAGAGAAAAATACACCCAGAAGATCTTTGAACGAATTAATATAACAGAGGAGGAGTCTTTAGTAGTTCATTGGAACGGAAAACTTTTACCCGATATTGTAAGGACAGAGTAGAGGGAACGAATTCCTGATGAAAATGAGAAACTGGTATGAGTTCCTGAAGTTGAGAGAAGCTCTGGTAGAGACCAATACATGTCTATATATGAATGTCTCCATTAAGACTATGTGTTTCGACACTAGGGAGGTTCAAATCAACTTGTACAATTATGGGAGCGCATTTTGAATAGAAACCTGTTTTAACTGGCCCCCACCACATTCTTAAGATCATGATGAGAGGAGTTTTCGGATCAACAACTGGGCCTCAATACGTTGCACTCAAGAGATTGCAAAATTCATGGCCGAAATTCGGCAAGAAATAATATGGCACGGAAGAAAAATCGGAAGCGGCGAACAAAGTTCAAACTCTGAGTGAAATGGACACAAAATACTCAAGAATTGTAAAACCTAAATTTCCGAGATTCCAGTTGGAATAATTTTTTAAAGCAAGGTTAATTAATACGACGACCACGAATTTCTTTGATCGTTTCCATATTAATGCAGATTTTCTTAGAGAGTTCTTTTAGTAACAAAATTTTTAACAAGTTTTATAGGAATCAGATTCTCTGGCGGTTCGGATTATGAAAATTTTATGATTACTTTTGTTTTTAAAACTAGAACAGGAAGCGATTGTTTTACTAATAAAATAAGCATTTCAATAATTATTTGCTGCATAATTTAAATGTAACAAGTAAAAGTGCTATATTCAGCTGTGCCGAATCTTAAATACCCTTCACAGATGTAATTCTTCTTTCTTTCTTTTTTGCCAAAACAGAAAGTAAATTTAATTAAAAAATCAAAATGATGTTATCGGTTACTTTTGGTTCTTCCTGAATTATAAAACAGCTTTAATTAGAAAAAAGAAACAACGTCAATTGCCTTTTTGGTAACTTTTATGCAGAATAAATAAATCAATTTCCCAACCCTGGAAACGAAATTTAAATTTTTTTACCACTGCAACTCTTAATGAGGCATGAAATAGTTTTATTTAATAAAAACTTAATATTTGTAACCATTTAGGTAATTTTTATATACCACAAAATATTGCAGATATCCAACTCTGGAAACTAAATTTTTTTTTTTTAGTTTTTGATATAAATTTTCTTTTTCCTGAACTAAAAAATAGTTTCAATTAGTAAAAAAAACAAGGTCAATTGCCTTTTTGGTTACTGTTATGTAAAAAAACAAATCAATTTCTTAACCCTAGAAGTGAAATTTAAATTTTTTTAAATTTTCTTTATGAATGCAAATCTTCATGAGGTATAAAGTAGTTTTGTTTAAAAAAAAGTCGAAATTTGAAACCATTTTGGTTATTACATGTACTACAAAATATTGCATGTACCAAAAAAAAAATAATTTTTCCAACCCTGGAAACGAAATTTTAATTTTTTTTTGTTTTTTTTTATCAGTCCAACGCTTCATGAGGTATAAAGTAGATTTATTTATGAAAAATTGCAAATTTTTTACCATTTTGGTAACTTTCATGTACCATAAAATATTGCACTTGTCCATCCCTGGATTCGAAATTTTATTTTTTTTTTATTTTTGATACCAATTTTGTTCTTCTTAAATTATAAAACAGTTTTAGTTATCAAAAACAAAAAAAATAACAGCATCAGTTGCCTGTTTGATTACTTTCATGTATAAAAAAAAATTCAATTTCCCACCCCAGGAAGCAAAATTTTAATTTAAAATTTTCTTTTCTTTTTGCCAATGCAAATCTTCATGACGTATAAAGAGGTTTTGTTAAAGAAAAACTTAACATTTTTAACAATTTTAGTGACTACATGTCCAATCCAACGGTCCAAGAATGAAGTGTCTATCGCTTCTGGGGGCTTGGCAAGACCTGTTTGATTACTTTCACTTATAAAAACAATGCAATTTCCCAACCCTGGAAGCAAAATTTGAATTTAAAATTTTTGATTTTTTTTTTGCAAATGCAAATCTCTATGACGTATAAAGTGGTTTTGTTAAAGAAAAACTTAAAATTTTGAACAATTTTAGTTACTACATGTACTACAAAAGACGGAATAGGCCGAAAAAATTTTTTTTAATTTCCCATCCCTGGAAAAATTTTTTTATTTTTTTAGTTTTTAATAGACCATTGAGGCTCCCTAAAGTACGAAATAGTTTTAATTTACAAACATTAAAAAAAATTGATTTTTGGTATAAATTTTGCGTCGAGAAATAGGTGTAAGCTTCCCAGCTCTGGAACCATACTTCGGAACTTTCTGAATTTCAATAGCAGCCTGTTTAAGTTCATTTCCAATCCAACGGTCCAAGAACGAAGTCTCTAGCTCTTCTGGGGGCTTGGGAAACAGACGGACGGACAGACGGACATCGCTCAATCGTCATCGCTATTCATAAGGATCCAGAATATATATACTTTATGGGGTCCCATGTGCATATCGAAGAAATTACACACGGAATGACAAACCTATATATACCCTTTCACTTTTTTGTGAAGGGTATAAAAGTAACAAAGAGAAATAAATAACATTAATTTAAAGTTAGTCGAATGACATCAGTTTTATCGATATATCTATGTTTATAGTAGTTGGCCTGATAATATACATTTTCAGGAAGGCTTTCAAATTGTGGAATAACTAGAGGTCGTTAACGATGTGGCAGAACGAGGAGTGAAATTAATTACAGATTTTAATAACGCTCTCAGCGAAGGTGTGAGAAGCAGAATCAATATGTCTTACAAGTAGTACACAATTGTCGAAAACTGTATCCACACTTTGTTTTTTTTAATCCTGGACCAGCCCTCAGGGTACAGATTAAGAAAGATATGAAGATGGACAGTTTTTTTTGTAGCTATTTCAACATTTTACTTCGCCGGCTAATTTTTGCTACAGGGCCGACGAAGGTGGGTGCTGTTAATGTGCTTATGGCACATGATTGTGTCAGTTGCTGCCAATTATGTTCAGTGACCAGTGACTATGCCTTCATTATTGAAACAGGCTGGCAACAACTAACACAACCACGCACTAATGCTGATCAGAAAAATTCAACACTATATTTCATGTTGAGTTCGCTAGCTCGAACTCAGAACCCTCCGTTTCATAGTCTCCTGTTCTACTACTTCAGCCAACAGCACCCACTAAGAAGAGAGAAAACCTCTCGAATAAAGCATTCATTCATGAATTCTTCTAATTTAAGAAGATGGCAAACGATACAATGTACTATCTTTTTTTTTTATTATATATGTTGTAAAAGAGCATTGCCATTTTATTCCATCATAACTAATTTCAAACTGAATAATATTAACATATACTCATATCATAATGCCCTTAATATAATTACTTCTCCACGTAGTGCCCTTTGCGTATAAATATGATTTGCCGAGACATGTGTTTATAAGACAATTTCGCCGTTGGAGTCAGTTGTCTTTCAGCCGACCCATTTCTTCAAGTTTGGGAACAATAAATAGTAACTCGAAGCTAAATATGGATAATAGGGCAGATGAAGGAGGAATTATTAACCCAATTCATAGAATTTTACCAAGGAAAGCGCAGATGTGTGTATCTTTTCGTTCTGAGCAAACGCCACACTTAACTTGCGGAAAGCTCTCTCATGCTCGGGTGACCATTCAAAATTGAAACCACTTAGCTGTGTTATATGCTTATGGCTTCCATCATCTCCCTCACCTTCAATTTCCTCTTAAATGAAATTGTGAATTTTTCCAATTGTTTCGGATGTAAAGACCTCAACAGGGTGCCCAAAACATTCGTTATCTACCGTGCTGATACGGTAATATCGACATTCAGTAAAGAAAAAATAATGCTTAATGAGCAGGCGAAATTCACTTTTTTTCATTTTCTTCTCAAGACGCGTGGTAGTCTGCTATCAACGACCGCCAAACGCAAACTAAATGAAGCACCTTGTTCAAATTTTGAAGGAGTCAACTAAAAGTTGCCTGTTGACAGGATGTGTATTGCTGTTTCAATTAAGAGGAAAAATTCAAATAGCCTTGGAGTTAATGTATCTGTTATGGTGTAACAACAAACATTTAAAATATATGTATGTTACATAGATCAATATTGCCTATGACTTGACTCCCACATCAGAAAATATAATGAGAAGTTACGAGGGCGGATTGATATTGAAGCTACCTAGCGCTAGATGACAGCACAAACACACAAAAAATTTTTTCACAGCGGTGTTTGGACATGATAAAGCGTCATCTTGTTGATTTTTGGCGTCGATTAATAACTGTTGATGAAAACGTTTGTTCACCACTACACATATGAAACCAAAAATCAATCGAAACAGTGGGTGGAAGCTTTTGGAAGTGCTCCGAAAAAGGCGAAGACAGTGAAATTCGCTGGAAATGTTATGGCCACTGTATTTTGGGATGCACACGGAATACTGCTAATCGATTATCTTGAAAAAGGATTCACAATCACAGGAAAGTATTATCGTGCATTATTGGATTAATTGATTGATGCAATCAAGAAAAAACGACCACATTTAAAGAAAAACAAAGTGATCCTTCTTCAAAACAACGCACCGGCTCACACAGCATTAGATACGATGCTAAAATTACGTGAAATGCACTTCGAATTGGTTGATCATCCACCTTATAGTCCAGATTTAGCTCCTAGTGACTTTTTTCTGTTTCCAAACGATGAAGTGATTACCGAAACTAACGCGTATTTTAAGAGGTTCCCAAAATCGTATTATTCAGATGGTATAAAAAAGTTGGAATATCGTCTTACTATGTGTATTGAGCTAAAAAGAGACTATGTTAAGAAATAAATGGTTTTTGAAAAAAATATATATTTTTTTTTCTACTTATGTAGCTTCAATGTCAATCCGCCCTCGTACACTAAGATGCCAAATATCTTGTTTTTTATATCCTTCACAAAATGTGAAATGGTATATATAGGTTTGTCATTCCGTGTGTAATTTCTCCGATACCAATATAGGACCCCATAAAGTATATATATTCTGGATCCTTATGAATCTGTCCGTCTGTACGTCTGAGGGTTTTCCCAAGCCCTCAGAAGAGCTAGAGACTTCGTTGTTGGACCGTTAAATTGGAAATGAACTTAAATAAAGTGGTATTGAAATTCAGAAAGATCCGAAATACGGTTCCAGAGCTGGGAAGCTTACACCTACTTCTCGACGCAAAATTTATACCAAAACCCAATTATTTTTTTAATGTTTGTAAATTCAACCTATTTCGTACTTTGGGAAGCCTCAATGGTCTATTAAAAACTAAAAAAATAGAAATTTTTTTCCCAGGGATGGAAAATTAAAAATTTTTTTTCGGCCCATTACGTATTTTGTAGTACATATAGTAACTAAAATTGTTAAAAATTTCAAGTTTTTCTTTAACAGAACCCTTTATACGTCATGAAGATTTGCATTGGCCAAAAAAAATTTTCTAATTCAAAATTTGCTTCCAGGGGTGGGAAATTGCACTTTTTTATACGTGAAAGTAATCAAACAGGCAACTGATGTTTTTTTGCTAGCTAAGCCTGTCTTATAATTTAGGAAAAACAAAATTGGTATCAAAAATTCAAAAATAAAATTTCGAATCCAGGGATGGACAAGTGCAATATTTAATAGTACATGAAAGTGACCAAAATGGTTAAAAATTTTAAATTTTTCTTTAAAAAAATTACTTTATACCTCATGAAGCGTTGCACTGATAAACAAAATATTAAAATTTCGCTTCCAGGGTTGAGAAAATGAAAGTTTTTTTTTGGTACATGCAATATTTTGTAGTACATGTAATAACCAAACTGGTTACAAAATTTTAGTTTTTCTTAAACAAAGCTACTTTATACCTCATGAGGATTTGTATTGATAAAAAAATTTTAAAAATTAAAATTTCGCTAATTAAAACTATTTTTTAGTTCAGAAAAAACAAAATTGGTTTTAAAAATTAAAAAAAAATTAAAGTTTAGATTCCAGAGTTGGATAACTGCAATATTATGTAGTTCATGAAAGTGACCAAAATGGTTACAAATATTAAGTTTTTCTTAAATAAAAGTATTTCATGCCTCATTAAGAGTTGCATTGGTAAAAAAATTTAAATTTCGTTTCCAGGGTTGGGAAATTGAAATATATATAAAAGTAACCAAATAGGCAATTGACGTTGTTGTTCTTGCTAATTCAAACTATTTTATAATTCAGAAAGAACAAAATTGGTATTAAAATCTTTAAAAAGCTGTGGTGCTGTTGGCTGAAGTAGTAGAACACGAGACTATGAAGCGGAGGGTCCTGAGTTCGAGCCCGCGATGAGTCATGAAATATGCTGGCGAAGTAAAAAAAGGTTGAAGTAGCTACAAAAACAAAAATAAACTATGAAGTAAGAATTTTAACGAACATTTTATATTGCTATATTAAATTGAATTAAGATTCTATAGGCTAATTGTTCGAAATTTTTTTAATTTAAATCTCAGAAAGACATGATAAATATTCCAAGGCACAAAGGCAAGTCAACATCAGTTTTTGTTATTCAACTTACACAGCAGAGCAGAACAGCTGTTTTCGAAAGACGCAACCCTTTCATCATCAGTGCTCATGTGTATTGTGTTTGTCACCACTTAGTAGGTGGCTTAGTTGAATGTGATAACAGTTCCTATTTACACAAATTTTATTGTGAAAAAGAATACGAGAACTGTATCAAGCTAATGTTAACATGTTATTGTTATAATACCCGTGTTACCGTTTGATTATTTTTCTTCATGTCCCATTTTTCTGAATTTTTTCTTCCATCATACCTAAGTCAAACTTTTTTGGTTTGAATTTTATACTTAAGTACATGAGTTACTTGTTTAAAGGAAAACACTGTTTGAATTTTTATTTTTGCGTCTTCGCTTTATTAAATGAATCTTAAGACTAAATTATTTTCTAAAATCTTTTTAACAACCATCCAGAATTTATTTTCGTTTTCTTACATTTAAAAATTCTTACAGAGCAAAATCGATCGTAAAATTTTGTATCGATTGTGGTTGGTTATTTTCTTTTTGTTTATTTAGAATTTTATTGTGCAACGACACTTTGTTTCATGTCAATGCCTTGGCTTAAAAATTATACTTAAGTAATCAAATTTTAAGGTTTTGTTTATTTTCTTTAATTTTTATGCTGCAACGACACTTTGTTTTGTGTCGATGCCTTTGTTTAAAAATATGCTAGTTATTTAAATTTAAAGTGAAATTCGATATGTGTTTGGTTGTATGTATATTTAGTTGTTTTTCAAAACCTGAGGCAACGGCACTTATATTTTTCTAGTGTCGTTGACTTTTTGTAAATATTAAAGTTATGAATGTTGGTTTAAGTATTTTGAAATTATTCCGGAGATATCGCTAGAATCCACGAGGGGTGTTGTGGAATAACATATGTAACTCCTCCCCCGTTAGATGAAGGATTCTCCCGAATTCTCTCGTTTACAACAACCGTTTCTCTTTTTTTTTGTGTATATTATTATTACCAATATTACTACGACTATTAAGAATATCATAGCAATTGGAGCACTATATAATATTACTTCGTTTTTAAATTTTATTTCCTTAATTTCTTTAATATTTTGGAAATGTCCTAATACTATCTCGTTAAATGTTAATTTCCGAGTGAAATTCTTTCTGAATGTTGGCGGTTCCACAATCTTATCGTTAAATTCTAGTTTTTTATTTGAGTAGATATTATTTTCGATGTTTATCGTGCAATTATTAAACGTAATGATATAATTTTTATTTAATTCTACGTTCCTTTTATTATTACAATTATGATGAAGTTCTGTATTTTTTGCATTAACAATCAAAATTGTGTCATCAGTTAGTGTTTCTATTCTAGTTTCATTATTTTTTATCCAATAACAATTATTATGAAATATACAATTTTTGCTTATCTTTAAATCCTTAAACATTTTTTCCTCTTCATATGTGTATATAATGTCGTTTATTTCCGTAACAAGTTCTTTACTTTGGTCTATTTCGAGTTCGTCCTTATTTGGTAAGGCTATGATTAGTTTTTTGTGGTACGAATGTAACTTTCTGGTATCTTTATAGCCAAAACTATTGTATCATCTTCGTAAAGTAATACTCCCATCTTGATGAGTTTTAGTTTGTAAAAATCAATACTATTCATTTCTATTTCTTCAGCTGTCAGTATTGAGGGATGGAATATATTATATTTTGCGGATGCTATATTATCTTGAATCTGGTCTATCTTTCCTTCTAGCATTCTTAACTTCATAATAAGGTTATGGAATTGTAATCCGTCAAATACCTGATCGTATGATTTTTGTATACTGTTAATTGTGGTTCTTATTTTCTGTCTATCTTCGTCTATACTATTCTTGATTAATATAATACTCTTGTTAAAATGTTCGTTAATAACTATCTGTTTATTTGTGGCTGTAATAATGTTGTGATTATTACCAACAGTTACTTCTAAATGCTTTAATATGTTTTGTCGGTCCTCGTCGTCCATAAGTCCGAACAACCATTTTTGTGCAGACCCTATTGCGTTCAGGAGACCACGTTTTCTCCTATTTTGTGTTGGAATTATTGATTGTAGTTTTGCTTTAGCAATTTTTATTTCATTCTCTATTATATTTTTATATTCCTCGCCCAATGAATCGGTGATTTTTTCCAGGTCGGACAGTATATTTTGAATTTCTTGCGGTTTTATAAGGTGTAATATAATTTTTGTTTCATTAATGAACTCCGTCTCGAACATATTAATCAATGCGTAACCATTTTCATTCGTTAGTGGATGAACTGTTAGAGTTGATCCCGTTATGTGTATGATTGACAGTAGAAGCGTTATTATGATGGCCTGAAAATTTTAAAGGTCTTTTAATATTGGTTGTGTGAATCCTCCCAGATTTTTTTTCACAAATTTAGGTTCCTCTTTATGTCTAACGCTTTTATAATTTTTAATGAATCCCTGTTGCCTATTTTCTGAATATACTTCCCTATTTCTGTTTGCCTTTGTAGTTTTATTTTCTTTATGCTTAATTAAATTGTTGTAAATAACGATTTGCTTTACTTTATTATTTTCTGCATCAAATGGCGTACACTTTATTGTGCTATGGTATGTGTTATTGTAATGGTAAATGGCTTTACTCATCTGTTCTATTATTGGTATTTTTTCTTCGATGTTTAATGTTCTAATATTTTCGGATATTGTGTTGTTTAGTCTTTCCGCATCTGCATTGCCAGTATGGCTGTTTGGTTTCGTGAAGTGAAAATCAATACATTCTTTTCTTAAGAAGTCCTTAACATTTGCATTATTGAATTCATTATCGAAAACAAAGTTTTTTATTTTGCCCTTTATTGACAGAAATTCTTGAATCTTAGAGACGAGAGTTCTACTGTTTCTATCCATTAGTGGGAAAGATATTGCGTGTTTTGAGAACTTATCGACAAAAATTACGAAAGGTTGCCTACTATTTATATATGTATCTATATGAATTATTTCGTTTTTACTTTTGGGTGTTTCTGTTAGAGCAAACTCATTTTTTATAGGTTTCCTATCGTACTTCCCACCAGTACATATGTCGCAATTATTGATAATTTTATGAACACTTTCTTTTAATTTTGGGTTATAAATTTTGGTTTTCATGCCTTCATATGTTGCTATAATACTAGCATGTCCGGTTTCGTTTTTATGGAAAAGTGCTATTTGCTTACAGAGTTCGTCTTCGTTATGGATGTCTTCTGCAAAATGGGAACACTTAATAAATTTTAGAGGGCTTCCATTGAACTTTTTTATTATTGCTTGTTGTATTTTATTATATTCATGATCGTTCGTATCGGCATATATTGCAATTTTTCCTTTTGAAAAGTACTTTGAAATTAATCTTGCTATAGCATTTTGTGATAAATCCTTTAGATCTACAAATAGTCTCTTATTGTTAAATATGCGTTCAAATTCCTTACGTTTTGTGTGTAGAAAGATTATCTGTTGGCGGAATCTATTCACGATGGTAGTAAGTATAGGAATGTGATCATTAAGCTCTTCTTTTTGTGAATGGATTGTTGCAAGCGCCAAAGAACTCCCATTGTCACTTTCGAGGTTGGTTATGTCGTTAAGACAATTGATTTCAGAACATTCTGTATTTATTCGACTTAAAAAGTCCGCTATTTTATTGTCTTTGCCTTTTATATGTTCGATTCTGGCATCATATTCTCCCAATTGTAGGATCCATCTTTGTAGCCTTGGATTTATATCCTTTCCAGCGAATTTAGTGTGCAGCCATTTCAGCGGCTGATGATCTGTTTGCAGATCGAATTCTCGACCATATAAGTAAGGCCGGAAATATTTAACTGCCCATACAATGGCCAGCAATTCTTTTTCGACCGTAGAGTAATTACGTTCGTGTTTATTTAGTGTTCTGGATGCATATGCAACTGGGTGGCCTTCCTGTGTTAAAACTGCTCCCACAGCGAAATTGCTTGCATCCGTTATCAATTTGAATTTTTTTGTAAAATTTGGATATCTTAGAATAGGGGTTTGAGTTACTATATCTTTTAACTTTTCAAAGGCGAATATATAGTTTGGATCATTTTTATTGACTTTTTCGTCTTTTTGCAAATATTGTATCATTGGTGCTGCTATTTTAGCATAATCCTTGATGAACTTTCTATAAAATCCTGTCATACCCAGGAAGGATTTTATTTGCTTCTGGTTGACCGGCAATTTCAAATTTCGAATTACATCGATTTTTCGATTATCTGGTTTGACACCCTCTGTCGTCAGGACATGACCCAAAAATAAGGTTTCTTTCTTAAGAAAGTCACATTTGTCGGGTTGAATCTTCAGATTTGCCCGTCTGAGGGCATGTAAGACAAGCCTCACATTAGAGATATGTTCCTCCAGGGATGTACCGAAAATGAGGATATCGTCCATGTAGACGACACATATCTTATTAATATGCTTCCTCAGAACTGAATTGATTAGTCTTTGGAACGTGGAAGGGGCGTTCTTTAGACCAAAGGGCATCCTGATGAACTCATAATGCCCGAATGGTGTTGAAAAGGCTGTTTTAACCCGATCCCCTTCGTTAACTTTTATTTGATAAAAGCCTTTTGCCAGGTCTAAGGTCGTAAAATATTGTGACCTCCCTAGCTTATCAAGAATGCTGTTTAAATTCGGCATCGGAAATTTGTCGTTAACAGTATTTGCATTCAAATTTCGAACAATTAGCCTATAGAATCTTAATTCAAAAAAAAACTATCTTATCATCTTTCCTAATCTGTCCCTTCAATACTATTCCCTCGTTTTCAATTCCGGCGCAATGCATTGCATATATAGGGGTTATCCCCTGAGTGCTGGTCCTACTCCTTAAAAAAAAATCTTAAAAAATCTAAATTTCGACTCCAGGGTTGAACAAATAAAATATTTTATGGTACATGAAAGTCACCAACAAGTGTAAAAATTTGAATTTTTTGTCAAATAAAACTATGTTACATATTTTAATTAAACCTTTTTCCTGTTTTAGCAAGAAAGAAAAAAGAATTACATCTGTGAATGGTATTTAAGATTCCACACAGCCGAATATAGCACTTTTACTTGATTTTAAATAAATTTTGAGCCTACAACAGCACGTTTTAATATATTCAATTGCACTCAAACTTTGTCTTTCGTAAAATCTACAAAGATTCATCGTCAAGTGGGGTTCCCTTTTACAAATTTCAGGATTTTTCCCTCTACTAGGTAGGTAGATTTTTTTTTAAATCTTATTGCATTATTAAAATGCGAAGCATAATAATACATACATTTGTACCGAATGCCGAATATTAATTTTGGATACTCTCAAGTTCGAATATCTAAAATAATATTCGCGAATACGAATGTTAAGTGTGAAGTTTTAAGATACTTAAAGTCTAATTATTTGAGAATTTTGCATAGAAATATGTCAAATAACGATGCTACAGGGACCGCCAAATAACTTTTTTTTTTGAAAATGCTGTATTGAATATTTTCTCAAATATCTTTTTAAAATTTTCTTTTCTTTTTGCCAATGCAAATCTTTATGACGTATAAAGAGGTTTTGTTAAAGAAAAACTTAACATTTTTAACAATTTTAGTTACTACATGTACTACATGACGGAATAGGCCGAAAAAAAATTTTTTAATTTCCCATCCCTGGAAAAAAATTTTTATTTTTTTAGTTTTTAATAGACCATTGAGGCTCCCTAAAGTACGAAATAGTTTTAATTTACAAACATTAAAAAAAATTGATTTTTGGTATAAATTTTGCGTCGAGAAATAGGTGTAAGCTTCCCAGCTCTGGAACCATACTTCGGAACTTTCTGAATTTCAATAGCAGCCTGTTTAAGTTCATTTCCAATCCAACGGTCCAAGAACGAAGTCTCTAGCTCTTCTGGGGGCTTGGGAAACAGACGGACGGACAGACGGACATCGCTCAATCGTCATCGCTATTCATAAGGATCCAGAATATATATACTTTATGGGGTCCCATGTGCATATCGAAGAAATTACACACGGAATGACAAACCTATATATACCCTTTCACTTTTTTGTGAAGGGTATAAAAATAACAAAGAGAAATAAATAACATTAATTTAAAGTTAGTCGAATGACATCAGTTTTATCGATATATCTATGTTTATAGTAGTTGGCCTGATAATATACATTTTCAGGAAGGCTTTCAAATTGTGGAATAACTAGAGGTCGTTAACGATGTGGCAGAACGAGGAGTGAAATTAATTACAGATTTTAATAACGCTCTCAGCGAAGGTGTGAGAAGCAGAATCAATATGTCTTACAAGTAGTACACAATTGTCGAAAACTGTATCCACACTTTGTTTTTTTTAATCCTGGGCCAGCCCTCAGGGTACAGATTAAGAAAGATATGAAGATGGACAGTTTTTTTTGTAGCTATTTCAACATTTTACTTCGCCGGCTAATTTTTGCTACAGGGCCGACGAAGGTGGGTGCTGTTAATGTGCTTATGGCACATGATTGTGTCAGTTGCTGCCAATTATGTTCAGTGACCAGTGACTATGCCTTCATTATTGAAACAGGCTGGCAACAACTAACACAACCACGCACTAATGCTGATCAGAAAAATTCAACACTATATTTCATGTTGAGTTCGCTAGCTCGAACTCAGAACCCTCCGTTTCATAGTCTCCTGTTCTACTACTTCAGCCAACAGCACCCACTAAGAAGAGAGAAAACCTCTCGAATAAAGCATTCATTCATGAATTCTTCTAATTTAAGAAGATGGCAAACGATACAATGTACTATCTTTTTTTTTTATTATATATGTTGTAAAAGAGCATTGCCATTTTATTCCATCATAACTAATTTCAAACTGAATAATATTAACATATACTCATATCATAATGCCCTTAATATAATTACTTCTCCACGTAGTGCCCTTTGCGTATATATATGATTTGCCGAGACATGTGTTTATAAGACAATTTCGCCGTTGGAGTCAGTTGTCTTTCAGCCGACCCATTTCTTCAAGTTTGGGAACAATAAATAGTAACTCGAAGCTAAATATGGATAATAGGGCAGATGAAGGAGAAATTATTAACCCAATTCATAGAATTTTACCAAGGAAAGCGCAGATGTGTGTACCTTTTCGTTCTGAGCAAACGCCACACTTAACTTGCGGAAAGCTCTCTCATGCTCGGGTGACCATTCAAAATTGAAACCACTTAGCTGTGTTATATGCTTATGGCTTCCATCATCTCCCTCACCTTCAATTTCCTCTTAAATGAAATTGTGAATTTTTCCAATTGTTTCGGATGTAAAGACCTCAACAGGGTGCCCAAAACATTCGTTATCTACCGTGCTGATACGGTAATATCGACATTCAGTAAAGAAAAAATAATGCTTAATGAGCAGGCGAAATTCACATTTTTTCATTTTCTTCTCAAGACGCGTGGTAGTCTGCTATCAACGACCGCCAAACGCAAACTAAATGAAGCACCTTGTTCAAATTTTGAAGGAGTCAACTAAAAGTTGCCTGTTGACAGGATGTGTATTGCTGTTTCAATTAAGAGGAAAAATTCAAATAGCCTTGGAGTTAATGTATCTGTTATGGTGTAACAACAAACATTTGAAATATATGTATGTTACATAGATCAATATTGCCTATGACTTGACTCCCACATCAGAAAATATAATGAGAAGTTACGAGGGCGGATTGATATTGAAGCTACCTAGCGCTAGATGACAGCACAAACACACAAAAAATTTTTTCACAGCGGTGTTTGGACATGATAAAGCGTCATCTTGTTGATTTTTGGCGTCGATTAATAACTGTTGATGAAAACGTTTGTTCACCACTACACATATGAAACCAAAAATCAATCGAAACAGTGGGTGGAAGCTTTTGGAAGTGCTCCGAAAAAGGCGAAGACAGTGAAATTCGCTGGCAATGTTATGGCCACTGTATTTTGGGATGCACACGGAATACTGCTAATCGATTATCTTGAAAAAGGATTCACAATCACAGGAAAGTATTATCGTGCATTATTGGATTAATTGATTGATGCAATCAAGAAAAAACGACCACATTTAAAGAAAAACAAAGTGATCCTTCTTCAAAACAACGCACCGGCTCACACAGCATTAGATACGATGCTAAAATTACGTGAAATGCACTTCGAATTGGTTGATCATCCACCTTATAGTCCAGATTTAGCTCCTAGTGACTTTTTTCTGTTTCCAAACGATGAAGTGATTACCGAAACTAACGCGTATTTTAAGAGGTTCCCAAAATCGTATTATTCAGATGGTATAAAAAAGTTGGAATATCGTCTTACTATGTGTATTGAGCTAAAAAGAGACTATGTTAAGAAATAAATGGTTTTTGAAAAAAATATATATTTTTTTTCTACTTATGTAGCTTCAATGTCAATCCGCCCTCGTACACTAAGATGCCAAATATCTTGTTTTTTATATCCTTCACAAAATGTGAAATGGTATATATAGGTTTGTCATTCCGTGTGTAATTTCTCCAATACCAATATAGGACCCCATAAAGTATATATATTCTGGATCCTTATGAATCTGTCCGTCTGTACGTCTGAGGGTTTTCCCAAGCCCTCAGAAGAGCTAAAGACTTCGTTGTTGGACCGTTAAATTGGAAATGAACTTAAATAGAGTGGTATTGAAATTCAGAAAGATCCGAAATACGGTTCCAGAGCTGGGAAGCTTACACCTACTTCTCGACGCAAAATTTATACCAAAACCCAATTATTTTTTTAATGTTTGTAAATTCAACCTATTTCGTACTTTGGGAAGCCTCAATGGTCTATTAAAAACTAAAAAAATAGAAATTTTTTTCCCAGGGATGGAAAATTAAAAATTTTTTTTCGGCCCATTACGTATTTTGTAGTACATATAGTAACTAAAATTGTTAAAAATTTCAAGTTTTTCTTTAACAGAACCCTTTATACGTCATGAAGATTTGCATTGGCCAAAAAAAAATTTCTAATTCAAAATTTTCTTCCAGGGGTGGGAAATTGCACTTTTTTATACGTGAAAGTAATCAAACAGGCAACTGATGTTTTTTGCTAGCTAAGCCTGTCTTATAATTTAGGAAAAACAAAATTGGTATCAAAAATTCAAAAATAAAATTTCGAATCCAGGGATGGACAAGTGCAATATTTAATAGTACATGAAAGTGACCAAAATGGTTAAAAATTTTAAATTTTTCTTTAAAAAAATTACTTTATACCTCATGAAGCGTTGCACTGATAAACAAAATATTAAAATTTCGCTTCCAGGGTTGAGAAAATGAAAGTTTTTTTTTGGTACATGCAATATTTTGTAGTACATGTAATAACCAAACTGGTTACAAAATTTTAGTTTTTCTTAAACAAAGCTACTTTATACCTCATGAGGATTTGTATTGATAAAAAAATTTTAAAAATTAAAATTTCGCTAATTAAAACTATTTTTTAGTTCAGAAAAAACAAAATTGGTTTCAAAAATTAAAAAAAAATTAAAGTTTAGATTCCAGAGTTGGATAACTGCAATATTATGTAGTTCATGAAAGTGACCAAAATGGTTACAAATATTAAGTTTTTCTTAAATAAAAGTATTTCATGCCTCATTAAGAGTTGCATTGGTAAAAAAATTTTAATTTCGTTTCCAGGGTTGGGAAATTGAAATATATATAAAAGTAACCAAATAGGCAATTGACGTTGTTGTTCTTGCTAATTCAAACTATTTTATAATTCAGAAAGAACAAAATTGGTATTAAAATCTTAAAAAAGCTGTGGTGCTGTTGGCTGAAGTAGTAGAACACGAGACTATGAAGCGGAGGGTCCTGAGTTCGAGCCCGCGATGAGTCATGAAATATGCCGGCGAAGTAAAAAAAGGTTGAAGTAGCTACAAAAACAAAAATAAACTATGTAGTAAGAATTTTAACGAACATTTTATATTGCTATATTAAATTGAATTAAGATTCTATAGGCTAATTGTTCGAAATTTTTTTAAGTTAAATCTCAGAAAGACATGATAAATATTCCAAGGCACAAAGGCAAGTCAACATCAGTTTTTGTTATTCAACTTACACAGCAGAGCAGAACAGCTGTTTTCGAAAGACGCAACCCTTTCATCATCAGTGCTCATGTGTATTGTGTTTGTCACCACTTAGTAGGTGGCTTAGTTGAATGTGATAACAGTTCCTATTTACACAAATTTTATTGTGAAAAAGAATACGAGAACTGTATCAAGCTAATGTTAACATGTTATTGTTATAATACCCGTATTACCGTTTGATTATTTTTCTTCATGTCCCATTTTTCTGAATTTTTTCTTCCATCATACCTAAGTCAAACTTTTTTGGTTTGAATTTTATACTTAAGTACATGAGTTACTTGTTTAAAGGAAAACACTGTTTGAATTTTTATTTTTGCGTCTTCGCTTTATTAAATGAATCTTAAGACTAAATTATTTTCTAAAATCTTTTTAACAACCATCCAGAATTTATTTTCGTTTTCTTACATTTAAAAATTCTTACCAAGCAAAATCGATCGTAAAATTTTGTATCGATTGTGGTTGGTTATTTTCTTCTTGTTTATTTAGAATTTTATTGTGCAACGACACTTTGTTTCATGTCAATGCCTTGGCTTAAAAATTATACTTAAGTAATCAAATTTTAAGGTTTTGTTTATTTTCTTTAATTTTTATGCTGCAACGACACTTTGTTTTGTGTCGATGCCTTTGTTTAAAAATATGCTAGTTATTTAAATTTAAAGTGAAATTCGATATGTGTTTGGTTGTATGTATATTTAGTTGTTTTTTTTATGTATTTCAAAACCTGAGGCAACGGCACTTATATTTTTCTAGTGTCGTTGACTTTTTGTAAATATTAAAGTTATGAATGTTGGTTTAAGTATTTTGAAATTATTCCGGAGATATCGCTAGAATCCACGAGGGGTGTTGTGGAATAACATATGTAACTCCTCCCCCGTTAGATGAAGGATTCTCCCGAATTCTCTCGTTTACAACAACCGTTTCTCTTTTTTTTTTGTGTATATTATTATTACCAATATTACTACGACTATTAAGAATATCATAGCAATTGGAGCACTATATAATATTACTTCGTTTTTAAATTTTATTTCCTTAATTTCTTTAATATTTTGGAAATGTCCTAATACTATCTCGTTAAATGTTAATTTCCGAGTGAAATTCTTTCTGAATGTTGGCGGTTCCACAATCTTATCGTTAAATTCTAGTTTTTTATTTGAGTAGATATTATTTTCGATGTTTATCGTGCAATTATTAAACGTAATGATATAATTTTTATTTAATTCTACGTTCCTTTTATTATTACAATTATGATGAAGTTCTGTATTTTTTGCATTAACAATCAAAATTGTGTCATCAGTTAGTGTTTCTATTCTAGTTTCATTATTTTTTATCCAATAACAATTATTATGAAATATACAATTTTTGCTTATCTTTAAATCCTTAAACATTTTTTCCTCTTCATATGTGTATATAATGTCGTTTATTTCCGTAACAAGTTCTTTACTTTGGTCTATTTCGAGTTCGTCCTTATTTGGTAAGGCTATGATTAGTTTTTTGTGGTACGAATGTAACTTTCTGGTATCTTTATAGCCAAAACTATTGTATCATCTTCGTAAAGTAATACTCCCATCTTGATGAGTTTTAGTTTGTAAAAATCAATACTATTCATTTCTATTTCTTCAGCTGTCAGTATTGAGGGATGGAATATATTATATTTTGCGGATGCTATATTATCTTGAATCTGGTCTATCTTTCCTTCTAGCATTCTTAACTTCATAATAAGGTTATGGAATTGTAATCCGTCAAATACCTGATCGTATGATTTTTGTATACTGTTAATTGTGGTTCTTATTTTCTGTCTATCTTCGTCTATACTATTCTTGATTAATATAATACTCTTGTTAAAATGTTCGTTAATAACTATCTGTTTATTTGTGGCTGTAATAATGTTGTGATTATTACCAACAGTTACTTCTAAATGCTTTAATATGTTTTGTCGGTCCTCGTCGTCCATAAGTCCGAACAACCATTTTTGTGCAGACCCTATTGCGTTCAGGAGACCACGTTTTCTCCTATTTTGTGTTGGAATTATTGATTGTAGTTTTGCTTTAGCAATTTTTATTTCATTCTCTATTATATTTTTATATTCCTCGCCCAATGAATCGGTGATTTTTTCCAGGTCGGACAGTATATTTTGAATTTCTTGCGGTTTTATAAGGTGTAATATAATTTTTGTTTCATTAATGAACTCCGTCTCGAACATATTAATCAATGCGTAACCATTTTCATTCGTTAGTGGATGAACTGTTAGAGTTGATCCCGTTATGTGTATGATTGACAGTAGAAGCGTTATTATGATGGCCTGAAAATTTTAAAGGTCTTTTAATATTGGTTGTGTGAATCCTCCCAGATTTTTTTTCACAAATTTAGGTTCCTCTTTATGTCTAACGCTTTTATAATTTTTAATGAATCCCTGTTGCCTATTTTCTGAATATACTTCCCTATTTCTGTTTGCCTTTGTAGTTTTATTTTCTTTATGCTTAATTAAATTGTTGTAAATAACGATTTGCTTTACTTTATTATTTTCTGCATCAAATGGCGTACACTTTATTGTGCTATGGTATGTGTTATTGTAATGGTAAATGGCTTTACTCATCTGTTCTATTATTGGTATTTTTTCTTCGATGTTTAATGTTCTAATATTTTCGGATATTGTGTTGTTTAGTCTTTCCGCATCTGCATTGCCAGTATGGCTGTTTGGTTTCGTGAAGTGAAAATCAATACATTCTTTTCTTAAGAAGTCCTTAACATTTGCATTATTGAATTCATTATCGAAAACAAAGTTTTTTATTTTGCCCTTTATTGACAGAAATTCTTGAATCTTAGAGACGAGAGTTCTACTGTTTCTATCCATTAGTGGGAAAGATATTGCGTGTTTTGAGAACTTATCGACAAAAATTACGAAAGGTTGCCTACTATTTATATATGTATCTATATGAATTATTTCGTTTTTACTTTTGGGTGTTTCTGTTAGAGCAAACTCATTTTTTATAGGTTTCCTATCGTACTTCCCACCAGTACATATGTCGCAATTATTGATAATTTTATGAACACTTACTTTTAATTTTGGGTTATAAATTTTGGTTTTCATGCCTTCATATGTTGCTATAATACCAGCATGTCCGGTTTCGTTTTTATGGAAAAGTGCTATTTGCTTACAGAGTTCGTCTTCGTTATGGATGTCTTCTGCAAAATGGGAACACTTAATAAATTTTAGAGGGCTTCCATTGAACTTTTTTATTATTGCTTGTTGTATTTTATTATATTCATGATCGTTCGTATCGGCATATATTGCAATTTTTCCTTTTGAAAAGTACTTTGAAATTAATCTTGCTATAGCATTTTGTGATAAATCCTTTAGATCTACAAATAGTCTCTTATTGTTAAATATGCGTTCAAATTCCTTACGTTTTGTGTGTAGAAAGATTATCTGTTGGCGGAATCTATTCACGATGGTAGTAAGTATAGGAATGTGATCATTAAGCTCTTCTTTTTGTGAATGGGTTGTTGCAAGCGCCAAAGAACTCCCATTGTCACTTTCGAGGTTGGTTATGTCGTTAAGACAATTGATTTCAGAACATTCTGTATTTATTCGACTTAAAAAGTCCGCTATTTTATTGTCTTTGCCTTTTATATGTTCGATTCTGGCATCATATTCTCCCAATTGTAGGATCCATCTTTGTAGCCTTGGATTTATATCCTTTCCAGCGAATTTAGTTTGCAGCCATTTCAGCGGCTGATGATCTGTTTGCAGATCGAATTCTCGACCATATAAGTAAGGCCGGAAATATTTAACTGCCCATACAATGGCCAGCAATTCTTTTTCGACCGTAGAGTAATTACGTTCGTGTTTATTTAGTGTTCTGGATGCATATGCAACTGGGTGGCCTTCCTGTGTTAAAACTGCTCCCACAGCGAAATTGCTTGCATCCGTTATCAATTTGAATTTTTTTGTAAAATTTGGATATCTTAGAATAGGGGTTTGAGTTACTATATCTTTTAACTTTTCAAAGGCGAATATATAGTTTGGATCATTTTTATTGACTTTTTCGTCTTTTCGCAAATATTGTATCATTGGTGCTGCTATTTTAGCATAATCCTTGATGAACTTTCTATAAAATCCTGTCATACCCAGGAAGGATTTTATTTGCTTCTGGTTGACCGGCAATTTTAAATTTCGAATTACATCGATTTTTCGATTATCTGGTTTGACACCCTCTGTCGTCAGGACATGACCCAAAAATAAGGTTTCTTTCTTAAGAAAGTCACATTTGTCGGGTTGAATCTTCAGATTTGCCCGTCTGAGGGCATGTAAGACAAGCCTCACATTAGAGATATGTTCCTCCAGGGATGTACCGAAAATGAGGGTATCGTCCATGTAGACGACACATATCTTATTAATATGCTTCCTCAGAACTGAATTGATTAGTCTTTGGAACGTGGAAGGGGCGTTCTTTAGACCAAAGGGCATCCTGATGAACTCATAATGCCCGAATGGTGTTGAAAAGGCTGTTTTAACCCGATCCCCTTCGTTAACTTTTATTTGATAAAAGCCTTTTGCCAGGTCTAAGGTCGTAAAATATTGTGACCTCCCTAGCTTATCAAGAATGCTGTTTAAATTCGGTATCGGAAATTTGTCGTTAACAGTATTTGCATTCAAAGCCCTATAATCGACGACTAGGCGCCATTTCTTTTTGCCTGAGTTATCAATTTTCTTTGGTACAATCCAAAGTGGACTGTTATAAGGTGAGTTACTATGTGTTATGATTTTTTGCTCTAGCATGTCATTGATTTGTCGTTCTATTTCTTTTTCGTGGATCTGTGGGTATCTATATATTTTTGAGAATAAAGCTTTATCGGTTTTTGTGTTGATTTCGTGTTTTACTATCTCGGTTGCTGTTAATTTGTCTCCCTCTTTATAAAAAACATCATTAAATTCATCTAATATTTTATTTACTTCGTTCTGCTCTTCATTGTTTAGATGGCTAAGATCAATGGAGTTTTTTACGTATCTCTTATTAACCGGTTCCATTGCTCTAATTTCTTCGTATGAAAAGGACTGTATATTATTATCGAAAAATATTTTGTTTCCGAATACTTCGTTATAACGATCATATGAGTTGATTCTAGATTTAAATGGGATAAGAAAATTCTGTCCGATGATTGCATTGTAGCTTTTGCTGTGGAAATCTACTATCTTCCATGAAATTGTCCCTATGGAGTTAAATTCTTTTGGTATTGGTGTAGTGATGCATTGTGTAACTTCAATAACACCATTAATTGTTTTGTAATATAATTTATTTTTTAAAAGTTCTGATCCAGTATCTATTAAGCACTTCAATACCTGCCTACCAATATTAACTGTTATTATTGGCAATTTTGATCCGGAGGCTGAATTGTAAAATTTACCTCACCAACAAATAAAACAGGTACTACTAACACCAAAAGATGTACTACAACAATTCAGACAACAGCGATGTCTCGATGAAAACAACAGTGTGATGCCCTTCATCAGGTCAGTGGAAGCAGTATTATCGCTATGCCCATTTATTTCATCAATTTCAAATTTAGCTTTTTTTATTTGATCAAAAAGTTCTCTTAAACTACTCACTTTCATGCTTCTACACCTGTTGAATACCTGTCCGTATGAAGTTTTTGGTTTGTACTGCTCGATAAGTTTCTCCTTAATTTCGTTCCATGTTGGGTTGCTACCAATTTCCCTCACATAGTATGCTGCTTCTCCTGTTATTTTTTCGTTGGTTATTATGGATAGTGCCAGGTTCATCAATTCTGTGCTATATCCTGGGCATAGCGATATTACTGCTTCCACTGACCTGATGAAGGGCATCACACTGTTGTTTTCATCGAGACATCGCAGTTGTCTGAATTGTTGTAGTACATCTTTTGGTGTTAGTAGTACCTGTTTTATTTGTTGGTTTTCTTGCTTTTGTTGTGCCAACATTTGCTCCTGTTGGATTATTACTTCCTGCAATTGCTTTCTTTGTTCGCTTAATTCGTTAACGTTGTTTCCAGCGTTGAGTTGTCGGTTTGCATCAAATTCTTCGCGTCGTGACATTGTTTTGTTTTTTTTTTTTATTTGTTTAATATTGTTTAAAGTTGTCCTTTTATTATATAAACATATGTATAGTTAATATTATTATTTTATTCTTTAGAATAATATGAGTTAGGTTCTTTTATCTTAGGCCTTAGGGTAAGACAACATTGACTGCGCCAGTTATTTGTTTAAAG
This sequence comes from Linnaemya tessellans, assembly GCA_951800035.1. Classification (NCBI taxonomy): domain Eukaryota; kingdom Metazoa; phylum Arthropoda; class Insecta; order Diptera; family Tachinidae; genus Linnaemya; species Linnaemya tessellans. Next base: position 63,808,395 of record OX637533.1, on the reverse strand, counting down.
GAAAACACTGTTTGAATTTTTATTTTTGCGTCTTCGCTTTATTAAATGAATCATAAGACTAAATTATTTTCTAAAATCTTTTTAACAACCATCCAGAATTTATTTTCGTTTTCTTACATTTAAAAATTCTTACCAAGCAAAATCGATCGTAAAATTTTGTATCGATTGTGGTTGGTTATTTTCTTTATGTTTATTTAGAATTTTATTGTGCAACGACACTTTGTTTCATGTCAATGCCTTGGCTTAAAAATTATACTTAAGTAATCAAATTTTAAGGTTTTGTTTATTTTCTTTAATTTTTATGGTGCAACGACACTTTGTTTTGTGTCGATGCCTTTGTTTAAAAATATGCTAGTTATTTAAATTTAAAGTGAAATTCGATATGTGTTTGGTTGTATGTATATTTGGTCGTTTTTTTATGTATTTCAAAACTTGAGGCAACGGAACTTATATTTTTCTAGTGTCGTTGACTTTTTGTAAATATTAAAGTTATGAATGTTGGTTTAAGTATTTTGAAATTATTCCGGAGATATCGCTAGAATCCACGAGGGGTAGTTGTGGAATAACATATGTAACTCATGTGAACGTTTTTCCAACTTATTATTGGTAGCTCAAGCCATAGCTTAAATTTGTATGTAGTAAGAATTTTAACGAACATTTTATATTGCTATATTAAATTGAATTATGATTTTATAGGCTAATTGTTCGAAATTTTTAATTTAAATCTCAGAAAGACATGATAAATATTCCAAGGCACAAAGGCAAGTCAACATCAGTTTTTGTTATTCAACTTACACAGCAGAGCAGAACAGCTGCTTTCGAAAGACGCAACCCTTTCATCATCAGTGCTCATGTGTATTGTGCCTTTGTGCCCTGGAATATTTATCATGTCTTTCTGAGATTTAAATTAAAAATTTCGAAAAATTAGCCTATAGAATCTTAATTCAATTTAATATAGCAATATAAAATGTTCGTTAAAATTCTTACTACATACAAATTTAAGCTATGGCTTGAGCTACCAATAATAAATTGGAAAAACGTTCACATGTACTTAAGTATAAAATTCAAACCAAAAAAGTTTGACTTAGGTATGATGGAACAAAAAATTCAGAAAAATGGGACATGAAGAAAAATAATCAAACGGTAACACGGGTATTATAACAATAACATGTTAACATCAGCTTGATACAGTTCTCGTATTCTTTTTCACAATAAAATTTGTGTAAATAGGAACTGTTATCACATTCAACTAACCCACCTAATAAGTGGTGACAAACACAATACACATGAGCACTGATGATGAAAGGGTTGCGTCTTTCGAAAACAGCTGTTCTGCTCTGCTGCGTAAGTTGAATAACAAAAACTAATGTTGACTTGCCTTTGTGCCTTGGAATATTTATCATGTCTTTCTGAGATTTAAATTAAAAATTTCGAACAATTAGCCTATAGAAGCTTAATTCAAAAAAAACTATCTTGTCATCTTTCCTAATCTGTCCCCTCAATACTATTCCCTCGTTTTCAATTCCGGCGCAATGCATTGCGCACTCAGGGGTTATCCCCTGAGTGCTGGTCCTACTCCTTAAAAAAAATCTTAAAAAATCTAAATTTCGACTCCAGGGTTGAACAAATAAAATATTTTATGGTACATGAAAGTCACCAACAAGTGTAAAAATTTGAATTTTTTGTCAAATAAAACTATGTTACATATTTTAATTAAACCTTTTTCCTGTTTTAGCAAGAAAGAAAAAAGAATTACATCTGTGAATGGTATTTAAGATTCCACACAGCCGAATATAGCACTTTTACTTGATTTTAAATAAATTTTGAGCCTACAACAGCACGTTTTAATATATTCAATTGCACTCAAACTTTGTCTTTCGTAAAATCTACAAAGATTCATCGTCAAGTGGGGTTCCCTTTTACAAATTTCAGGATTTTTCCCTCTACTAGGTAGGTAGATTTTTTTTGTTAAATCTTATTGCATTATTAAAATGCGAAGCATAATAATACATACATTTGTACCGAATGCCGAATATTAATTTTGGATACTCTCAAGTTCGAATATCTAAAATAATATTCGCGAATACGAATGTTAAGTGTGAAGTTTTAAGATACTTAAAGTCTAATTATTTGAGAATTTTGCATAGAAATATGTCAAATAACGATGCTACAGGGACCGCCAAATAACTTTTTTTTTGAAAATGCTATATTGAATATTTTCTCAAATATCTTTTTTTATTTGAAAGTACAATCCTTCCGGTTAATAACGAAAAATAATGTCATTCAAATGGCTGCCTCGGCTGTCCATGCAGTAGCCTACACGATCGGTCCAATTTTTAAGCACATTATCGATTGTGTGCAGCTGTATTTCACCAATGGCTTCACGATTATTGTCCTTTAAAGCGTCAATTGTCTCTGGCTTGTCGGCGTAATACTTACCTTTGACGGCACCCCAGAAATAATAGCCCAACGGTGTCAAATCGCAGCTCCGAGGTGGCCAAACGACATCAGCTCTGCGGCTGATAATGCGATCTTCAAAAACAGGGCGCAAAACATCGAGTGTAGCTTCGACTGTGTGGCACGTAGCGCCGTCCTTTTGAAACCAAATGTTGCCAATATCCTCCTCATCAATTTTTGTGAACAAAAAATTCGTTCAACATGGCCCGATAACGATCGCCATTGACTGTAACGGCCACTCCATGCTCATTTTCGAAGAAAAATGGCCCAATTATGCCTCTGGACAAAAATCCGCACCAAACAGTGAGTCGTTTTGGGTGCGTCGGGTTTTCAATGTATGCGTGCGGGTTTTCTGTGCCTCAAATGCGGCAATTTCGCTTGTTTACATACCCGCCAAAGATCAAAATGAGCTTCATCTGAAAAAATGATATTTTCGGCAAAATCGGCATCTTCAGTAAGTCGATCGCGGGCCCACTTAGCGAAGCGTTGTTCAAGCGTATACGCAAGCACATTCGTTCAGCGGAAGGATAAAACTAATTATCTGTCAAATCAGACATGAGCTAGGTGTTACCATTCACGAAATAAGCACTAGTTAAAAAAAAATTTGATGGCGGACCCTTTAAAAGCACCTAATACTTTTTATGAATTACTCCTCAGTTTTAAATTTTGATCTTGCTGATTCTGTTTTCCCAAAGTACAACAATTGGGTCTCTACTGACTTCAGCCAAACGAAAATATTATAAGACATTTTTTATACTCCTGCTCATATATATTAAAGTTGATAAAAAGTATTATAAATTATTGTAAGCACATATGTATAACTTACCACAGATATATTTTGTTTGTCCGTTTCTGCCTTCTTATTCTTTTTTGCCTTACTCTTTTTCTTACATACATTATTCTTTTTGGAATTGTCACACTTTTCTTCGTTTGTATGATCACCATTGTAGTTAATGTCTACTTGTTGTTCTTCAATTTCATTAGACTCATTATTTTGTGCTAATTTCGCACATTCTCTTTTAGCTGACGTTGTAAGTGCATTAGTTATTTCTGACTGATGTTCTGATTTGGCACTCGATAAATTTATCACATTCTTTTCATGATTTTTTTCTGTATAAATTGCTGAAGACATTGTTTTCGAACTTTTCGAAATGGATAACAAGTGCTGCTCCTCTGCTTGTGTACACGTTAAACTTTTTTTAGACGCCTTTTTAGTAGACGCCAGAGACTATAAATATTGCAGGAAAATTATTAAATTATTTTTAATAATATATTAGCTTTGTTAAGAAGTATAGTTCAATGAATAATTAATTGCGACTTAATACTTAAATTCAACTATAAAGACGGATACAATTAATATGTTAATATTGGTAAACAAAATATATAATGGCAGCCGAAAATATAAGCAACTTTTGACAATATGAGAGTTTTTGAGGGCCAAAAGATAGCCCATCATGAGAAGTGAGATGATCTGTTTATTGGAACACGTACGTGATCAATACTTCCATATATTGAAGAAAAGTACAAAAACAATAATAAAATCATACATTTAATGATAATTTTTATATCGATTTTGTAAGTCTACGAAATTTTACTAACAATTATTCAAAACAGAAAAAATTCTCATTTAAATTTAGTCTGAAAAATTGAGTGAAATAATCTCATTTTAGACATTGTTACCTCAGTTGGATGTCGTAAACCTTTTCACGCCAATGGTCAATGTACGTACATATCTTCTGACTTATTTTTGGGACTGCAATATTAAGCTGTTGTTAGCCATATTTTAATTTGTGTTAAATGTAGTCACCATGGCTTTGTAAGGCTCCATGCGCCAGATCACTCAATTCGTCCTACTGAACATTTTCTGTGTCATCATGATCTAAATTGATAGGAGTAATAATAATGCCTTTAAGATTCAAGATATATGAATAAAAAGCAAAGGTTTCCAGGTTGTATAATCTATAAAATATGTAATCCATTTTTGTCTTCTATAAGCCTGGCATTAATATGAACTTGTAAATTTTGGTGTTATTGCAATTAGCTACAGAGCAATTATTGTTTGGAGTCTTGTAGTCTCCCATCGGACGCGTCCCAAGGTGGCGGGTAGGGGGAGACCAAGACAGTGACTCTCCTGGTACGCTACACAAGTGATCAGCTGCGTCACTGTCAGGTCTTGGATCTGACTCGGACCTGAGTGCCTTCACAACACCACTGAGAGTCCGCTGGGCTGGGTCGGATCAGGCTTCATACTAGGACAACATCATTCATAGGATCTCATCGGTTGGGCGTGCCCTGCGAAAGAGGCGCCAAGACTGGTAGAACTAAGTGAGGGGCATCGTCCAGGGCAACATGGATGATACTCCTTTAGAATGCAGGCAATCTGGGATGGAGCCCGCGGACCAAAGCTACACCACTTGTAACGACACGTTCCCGCTGGTTGCTGGGGTAGGGCTCAGCGGCGTCCAGGGTCGTACAAAAATTTCTTTTTATAGGGGCAGTAGGTAAACACGGTTGTTTGTGTGGCCGATTTATTGTATCTTAACAATCTCTTTACCGACGGCAAATAATTGGCAGTGGCGTGGCTAGGAGTCAGAAAACGAGGTCGTCGAAAACGCGATGTCAGAGGCCTAACTGGTTTCCGAGTGGGGAGAGCACTCCTAGTAGAACGTCAACTTTCTGTAGGAGTGGTTCCCACCAATCGTTGTCAACGAAGGAGTCTTACCTTCGGGGTTGGTGTTAGCAATGTACTCAACTAGCACGGTCGGCGAGAAATGAACGTACCACCCGTTAGAACGTACTTTCCTGTGGATGGTAGTTCACCCCTAACACACTTCATGGTTTCAGGGTACCACTGTCCTGGACTACCAGTTATAATTGCCACCCTTCTGTTGGTAGGCAAACTCCTATGTGGCTTCCTCACGAGATGAAACCAAACGAGGTTATACTTTACTACTTGAAGCTAAGACTACTAAATTATTTAATTTTAAACGACTTACCTGCTCGCCGTGTACTCAGGAACTCATCGTTGTTAAACAAAATTTCGCCTTCATATATTTCCTGCTAGGTACTGTGCGTGTTATAATAGGTCTGTTCTATTTATAACTAAAAGCTAACACTAACATGCTGTCCGGAAATGTTACAAGTTATCGTTTTTCCATTAAACAAATAACATACACAACAATATTTTGCGTCGTAATAGACTATTCTCGAATATGATCAATAACATCAGGTATGTATATGTAAATGTATATGTAAATATATATATATATATATATATATATATATATATATATATATGTATATATATATACATATATATATGGACATATCGCTCACTTACTCCTACAATCTCATATGTAAAAACCAGATTCAAAAGAAAGCGATTAATAAAATTATAAATGGAGCAGAGTGATTTCCTCTTCTCGATTATTATCAATAATATTAGATATGTATGTATATATGTGTATATGTGGACATACCGCTCACTTACTCCAACAATCTCATAGGTCAAAATAAGATTTTGAGGTCATAACAGCAAAATTAACTACCAAAAACCAATTATTTTTTTGTTTGTTTGTTAATTAAACCTATTTCATGCTTTGGGATTGAGGCTTCCCAAAAAAATTAAAAATATATAAAAAAAATTTCCAGGGTTGGGAAATTGAAGTTTTTTTGGTACATGCAATATGAAACATGAAAGTCACTAAAATGGTTACAAATTTTAGGTTTTTCTTAAAAAAAAACCACTTTATACCCCATGAAGAGTTGTATAAGTGAAAAAAAAATTAACAAACATAAATTTCGCTTCAGGGTTGGGAAATTGAATTTTTTATACATAAAAGTGACCATAAAGGCAACTGATGTTGTTTGTTTTAGCTACCTTAAAGTATTTTATTATTTAGGAAAAACAAAATTGGTATAAAAATTAGAAAAAAAATTAAAATTTCGAATCCAGTACATAAAAGACATCAGGTACAAAAAAGTCACCAAAGTGGTTAACAATTTTAAATTTTTCTTAAGCAAAACTTCTTTATACTTAATGAAGAGTTGCACTGATAAAAAAAAGCAAAATTAAAATTTCGCTTCCAAGGTTGGGAACAAAAACGCATGGTTGCATGGATGCATGTACCTTATTCAATCTACCTTGACATAAAGGTGGGTTCTTTAGACATGCCACCAAAACATATACAATGAGGTATTTGTATTTGTCTGGCAGCATATTAAGAAACTGTGGTATCATTACAAATATGATAATAGAAATTATTAACAAGTAAAAACGTTATATTCGACCGGGTCGAATCTTATATACTCTCCAAATATTTAAAATTTCAAAATTCTACTCTTTTCGTTTGGACTGAATCGTGATTTCCAAAGACGGACGGACGGACATGCTCATCGTCTTAGATTTCATCACTGATCCAGAATATCTATATTTTATGGTGTCTCATATGGATATTTCGCTGCGTTACGAACAGAATGACAAAGTGAATATAACCTCCATATTCTTTTTTGGAGGGCAAAACAAGTAAAAACGTTATATCCGGTCCAGGTTACGTCTCAGCTACGTCATTAAAGCCTAAAAATTTTATTTTTAAGGATTGTAGGTTTAAAAAAAAATGTGTTAAATTTTTACACTATATAATGATGCCCACTAAAGGGAGCTGGGTCCAAAAATAATTTGTTTATATATTATGGCTCCAAGTTTAACGCGTCGGACCTTCTTTAATATAAAAATATATCATTTGCTTAACAAAATTACAAAAAAACTATAAAAAATTATGTTGTTTTTTAAAGGTTGGTTTAGTTCCTCTTAGGGGAACTTTTTTCCATCCATCATCGATTTAGCCCATCTCCAAACTTAACCAGTGTTTTCCTTTAAGATATATTTGTACCAAATGTTCAGAGTCTAGCTCCTTTTCTTTGGACTGAATAGTGATTTCCACAGACGGTCTTAGATTTCATCACTGATCAAAAATATATACACTTTATGGGGTCACAGATGGATATTTCGCTGCGTTACAAACGGAATGACAAGGGTGTAAAAACGCTTAGCTCTGAAACAAAAGTGCTCTGACCAGCGTGACCCTTCCAACATTTTTACTGCCAAACTTTGTATTATATATTTTGATTTAGCAGAGAATTTTTCATTTAGCATTTTTGTTTTATATATTTTAGAATTTTTTTTAATCTTGTAAATTTCATATAATACTAGACTAACCATGCCCGCGTTGCTGTACAATACATTAACCTGAGTTTTCGTCTCTGTATTAAAAATTAAATTTTCTAGAAAGAATAGACATTTTCCTAACTCCGTTGTTGATTGTTTTGATTGTCACGTTCAGTGTTACGTTCACGATCTCTTCTGTTTCTAACTCTCACACTTTCAATACGTTCTTTTTCTTTGTTCTTGATCGTGCCATTCGTTGCCTTGCTAATTCATTACTTTCTAATTGCTCTTCTTCATCCTGATTAGATCTATTTAAACGTATTTGATTGCTGTGGCGTGTTCGTCGGCCAATTTGTGAACGTCTTCGTAGCGGCATTGTTGGATAATGTTTTTAATATTTTTTTGATGAAAAAGATTTTAATGTTAACTGAAAGATTGCAAATCAATCATTAAAAAATGTCAATGCTCGCACTGTAAACTTAAATGACAATCAATAAACCCACAGAAATTAAATAAGTCAAATGACGCGTGCAAGCAGAGCCTTCTTATACCGACAAAATTTAATTCTCATAAGGAAAACAGACCATCAGGAAAGTGCGCGTATAACGGATATTCGTAGAAATTTTTCAATGGTTTTTTTGTAACCATCAGTGAAAGTAGAACTTTCCAACGCATGTACTCGTTTGAAAATTGGTTGAGTGGTTCTCGAGTTATAAAATCACGAACATAGGACAACTTATTTTTATATATATATATATATATATATATATATATATATATATATATATATATATATATATATATATATATATATATGTATGTATATGTATACAGATGTTTTATTTTTATAAATAAAAATCTCTGCCTATCTCTATCATTGTATCGACTTTCATACAAATGCATAGTAATGGCAACCATGTAAGCAGCGGTTGAATTCACGTTGAACTTGAATCTGGCAGCGCAATGCTTATTGACACATGTCAGTGTGTGAGGTTAATAAATCTATATGGATTTTGTTATATTTGAATCAACTTTGTTTTATTCAAGTGAACTAAAATATTTGCAGGCAAATTATAAAAAAATTCATACATAACAACGAAATAATTAGTCAAAATAATAACGAAAATTTTAGCATTATTTTTAGCATTTCAAAGTTTTTTTAGCATTATTTTAAGCTCCATTGAGCATTAAATCTTTTTTAGTTGTGCCCACACTGGCTCTGACACATATGAGCTCCATACTGAGCTAAACTCGTCTATTGTAGTGAGCGCTCTTTTCGGTCAGTTTACTGAAACGTTCAATTGAACTAGCTCATAGCTCAGTGACAGAACTCTAGTTTAAAGTGACTAAAAGAAACTATTCAATTTTGATTTTTATACCCTCCAAAATAGAATATGGAGGGTATATTCACTTTGCCATTCCTTTTGAAACGCAGCGAAATATCTATTTGAGACCCCATAAAGTATATATATTCTTGATCAGTGATGAAATCTAAGACTATCTGAGCATGTCCGTCCGTCTGTGGAAATCACGATTCAGTCCAAACGAAAATAGCCAGACTCTTGAAATTTGGTATAAATAATCGGGCAAGAGGGAAAAAAGTTTCCCTAGGAAGAACTAAACCAACCTCTAAAAAACAACCTAATATTTAAAGTTTTTTTATATTGTTCTAATTTTTCAGCCTTTGATTTTTTAATTTTAATAATGTTGAGCTTTAGGTTTATTTTTATAAAATCATAACTATAAAATTATTTATTATACTTTAACAATGACAAAATTTTTTCAAATTATTCAAATTTAAATATTTTTGTTGTTTTTTGTTTTTATATAAAAGTGAAAATGAATGAAATTTTTTTTCTATACGTATTAAAAACATTTAAAAATTGAAACTTTTTTCTTTCCTGTTACAGACATTTGATTTACAAGAATAGATTATTAATATGATCATAGGGTAATCTAGAATGTGTGCAAATTTTATTAATCATTATACTCGTTTCCTCATATTTCAATTTTCATTATGTAGACAGGAAAGAAAAAAGTTCCAATTTTGAAATGTTATTTAATACTGTTACAAAGTTTAAAAATAGATTCAAATATAACGACAATGTGGTTATATGTACTTGGCAGCACTGCCAACTCATCTCTAGTTGTCAAAATGTTACAACCCTAGTCAACACAATGCAGATAATATTTGAATTAACGGAAATGGAATATTCCGGTTACATCGTCGAGAATATACAAGATCATTCGAGGCTGTGCAATAATAAGTGTAAATAACAACAACGAAAAACCTAGCAACATCAATGCTAAGAGATAATGAGTTATTCTTAATGATCTCGTACGCAAGTATTTGCTGCTAATAAAAGCTAAACATGTACACAAATATGCACAGCAATATACACACAAATATACACAGCAACATAACACATAGCACAAGAAGAAACAAAACTACGCAACTCATAGACCACTCATACATACAACCACACATAGTTACCATAAACAAAACACACAAGACAGCATTGTCATATATACAAACACACGTATATAGCTATATGTTAAGTAAAGCACAACCAACAACAACTATGACCAGATGCTTCGCGAAGTTACCAGACGACGTCATTTTGCTATAAATACTCGTGTTAATTAAGTAGTAAATAAAGTGTTGCCGCATTACATTTCTAAAATTAATTGTCTGTGTTTTTAATTTGATGCAATTAAACGAATCCTTGAAGGATAAGTAAAAAGCGTTTTTACGAAAAGGTCTAAAAACGTAACAATTGGTGTCAGAAGTGGGATTGCAAAAATAATTAAAAGGACATCGCAATTTAAGGAAAAAAAGAACATTAAAAAATAAATATGAAATTTGATGAGCTAAAAGTTGAACAGCTAAAAAAGGAGCTTAGTAAGCGGGAATTGCCAACAGCAGGTAACAAGGCTGAACTGCAGAAGAGGCTGATAGATCAGTTTCAAAATCGCGACATGGACATCGAGACATACGAGTTTGAGGACAAAGACGATGTGGAGGTATGTCCTCCTGCTACTACCAGCAGCATGGACATAAATTGAATGTTTGCTGCTATGATGATCCAGATAAAACAGAACTCACAGCAGGTGCAGGAAGCATCAAGGATCAGCACTGACAAACTTGTAGCCGAAATAACTAAAATTAAACAGAACTCTCAGCAGATGCAGGAAGCATCAAGGATCAGCACTGAAAACCTTGTAGCCGAAATAACTGAAATTAAACAGAACTCTCAGCAGATGCAGGAAGCATCCAAAATTAGCAGTGAAAAGCTTGTAGCCGAAATAATTGAAATAAAACAGAACTCAAAGATCAGCACTGAAAAGCTTGTAGCCCAAATAATTGAAATAAAACAAAACTCAAAGATCAGCACTGAAAAGCTTGTAGACCAAATACAGGAGTCAAATAGAGCAATGAACGAGACTCTGGTAGAGGTGTCTGAGGCCATTCATAGGAGGGTGGGTTCTATTGAGAATAAATTCTCAGAGCTGGCAGAAAGAGTCCGGCATCTAGAAAGCGGTGGCCTGGAACAGCATGCAAAAGAGTTCGAAGAAAAATTGCATGCTCTAGAGGCCAAAATGCATAACCTTGAGTGTAGTGGCGGGCCAGTACGAGCAGTTGCGAAGGTTTCTGCGCGAATAAAAGTGCCATGCTTTGACGGCAGCGTACCATTGGGCATCTTGAGATTCCAGTTCGAGACGGTTGCTAGCAGAAATGGATGGGATGCTGAAGAAAAGGCCATAGACTTGATTTTGTCCTTAAAAGGTACAGCCGCAGAGGTACTTGAGACCGTGCCAGTAAGCAGCAGAAACAACTATAATGAAATAATGGCAGCATTGCAGCACAAGTATGGTGGTGAGCACAAGAGCGATTTATACAGAATCGAATTGCGATGTAGAGTTGAAAAGCCTAACGAGTCTCTACAAGATTTCGCAATAGAAATCGAGCGTTTAGTGCAGCTCACATATCCAGGCGAGAGTCACCCATTCCTGGACCACTTTAAAACTGAGGCGTTCGTTAATGGCATTCGCGACTCTGATGTTAAACTGGCTGTGTGCGCTACGCAGAAATCCACTTTCGCTGAGACTGTTTCATTTGCGCTGGCTCAAGAGACTGCAAGGATGGTTTTCAAGTCACAGATATGTAAAGTGCGGAATGTGGAGGTGTTGTCCGAGAATGATAATAACCTGGTCGCTAGTGTTAAGGAAGCAATGCGACAATTGTTGGCGGAAAGTGCTACCAAAAAAAAGCCTAAATGTTTTAACTGCGGAAATATTGGTCATATTTAGCGCAACTGCAAAGCACCAAGAAAAAGAGGTAGATCTGTTTCGCCACCAAGAAACAGCAAACGGGTGAACCAAACAACAGCACGAGAGTCCCCGTTAAACTAAAACGAGCTAGCACTAAGGGTCAAGAGCTAGCTCCCACAAACGAGGGCCCCACAATATCATATCAGTAATGCAGCAGAAAAATAGCAACCCTACTGCGTCTGGACACATCAACGGGGAAAAGCACGTACTTACCATAGACACAGGGGCGTCGCAGTCAATAATAATACCCGATATAGTGAAGGGGAAATGCGACTGGCTAAGCAATATATGGCTACTGGAGAGCCTGCCACTGTCATGGGTAAGATTGAAGTGAAGGTGACTATAGCCAATATCAACGTGAGGCATATGTTTATTGTTGCCGATATTGTCGATGAGGTAATTATTGGAGCCGATTTTATGATTAACCATGGCATAAATCTACACATGGGGCAGCAGCTGATGATTTGGCGTAATGTGGAAATACCCCTTGATGTTGGATAGGACAGCAAGCCGCAAGTAACAAAAGTATTTGCTATTGAGAGTCAGACGTTACCGCCGCGGTCTGAATCAGTTATATGGATGCGTATGAAGGGAGATTGTGGGGACAATCGGTTGTGGGTTGTAGAACCAGCAGATCTAAAGAGAGAGCTTATAACAACAAAAGCTCTAGTAAAAACCAGTAAATGAGGAATAGTCCCTATAAGTGCTTAACTTGGCAGACCATGAAGAAGTCATCAAAGAAAATTACGATATTGGCCAGTGTACTCCAGCAGAGGCAATTTGAGGAATACGTAGGAAAATGGGGAGCATTACTGTCAGCGCCAGATAGAAATAAAGCCAAACAGTTGTTAAAAAGGCATGCCAGTATCTTCGCCATGGGAAACCAAAGCCAGGGTAGAACTGCAATGGTTAAACATGAAATTAACACAGGCGAAGCTAGGCCGATTAAACAGCCACCCAGAAGTGTACCCCTAACAAAGCGAGATGAAGTCAAAGACCTTGTGAGAGAAATGGAGCGTGAAGGCGTAATTGAGCCATCTTCTGGTCCTTGGAGTTCGCCTGTAGTCTTAGTTAAAAAGAAAGATGGCAGTACTAGATTCTGCGTAGACTACAGGAAGCTCAATGACATAACCAAGAAGGACAGCTATCCGCTACCCAGAATCGATGACACTTTGGACACACTAGCTGGTACGAGACGGTTCTCTACGCTAGACTTGCGAAGCGGATATTGGCAAGTGGAGATTGCAGAGAAAGATAAGGAAAAAACTGCCTTCAGCGTCGGTAATGGATTATGGCAGTTCAAAGTTATGCCATTTGGTCTCTGCAATGCTCCGGCAACATTTGAACGCCTAATGGAGAAGGTACTGAAAGGACTCCGCTGGAAAACATGCTTGGTATATCTGGATGATATAATCGTGATGGGGAAAACTTTTGATGAACATCTCAAAAACATGACAGAAGTTCTTCAACGGATATCATCAGCTGGATTAAAACTCAGCCTGAAGAATTGTGCATTGTTCCAGAAAGACGTGAAGTATTTGGGGCATCGTGTTACAGCAGACGAAATCTCAACGGATGAAGATAAAATACAAGCAGTAAGGGACTGGCATCAACCTAAAAAGCTTCACGAATTCCACAGCTTTTTGGGCCTTTGTACATACTACAGACGCTTTGTGTCAAATTTTGCTAGTGTAGCTGCAAGCCTGCATTAGCTGACAAAGAAGTCGAGACCATACCATTTTAAAGAGCTACAGGAAAAGGCTTTCTAGAAACTTCAAGGATTATTAAGTACTTCACCAGTATTAGCGTATCCCATACCTGGAGAAAAAATTGTGCTGGATACTGATGCGAGCGGCTATGGCATAGGGGGCCAAGTAGTTAATGGAACTGAGAAAAACATAGGTTACTGTAGCCGTGTACGGCATCAACCCAGCCAAGACTGAGTTGGTGCTCTTCACTAGGAGGTACAAGACCGATAGCTTTATACACCCAAAGCTTAACAGCACCTCCTTGAAACTATCTAAAACCGCCAAGTACCTGGGTGTGATTCTGGATAGTAAGCTATCATGGAATCAGAACATACAGGCGAGAGCGGAAAGGGCCTTAGTGGCTATTTATACATGCAAAAGGGCAGTAGGCCTCAAATGGGGTATCAACCCTAAGGGGATCAATTGGATCCTTGAAGCTGTTAATAAACCAGTACTCTTTTACGGGGTATTGGTTTGGTGGAATGCGATGGACAAGCAGGCTCATCGCAGGACCTTTGTAAAAGTCTTTCGGGTCGTAGCGAGACTGATGACAGGCGCACTACGATCTACACCAACGGGAGCAATTTTTGCAATGCTGAATTTGCTCCCGGTTGACATTCTGGCCAGACAACTGGCTCTATTCTCAGCGGTCAGGTTGAATACAGTATGTCCATGGACTAGGACTGACTATGGGCATGCTAGGATTTTGAGAGAGCACTCGGAAATCCATGCCAACATTGACTACTGTGTACCAAGACCCTTCTTTGGTGGACTTTTCCGTTCCATTGTCGTTGACGGGGAACAGGTGGACAGGCTTTCCTTTCCCGAGGATTCAGTTAGAGTTTTCACTGACGGATCCAAAAGGGGAACAAGAACGGGCGGAGGCTTCTATGTGGAGAACTTCAATGTAAGATCTCCATTCCGGCTCCAGGATGGTTGTACTGTCTTACAAGCCGAAATCTCTGCTATTACTCGGGCAGCGAGATGGCTAAGGTACTATAGGATATCGAATGATATCTTCATTGTTACCGATAGCAAGGCAGCCATCTCTGCTATTAGTGGTGTGTACAGTACATCAAAAACTGTGGTCGAATGCCGACTGTCTATCAACGAGATAGCGAGACATTCGAGGGTGACACTGGTTTGGGTGCCGGGGCATTCTGGATGTCCAGGCAACCATACTGCGGATGAGATTGCCAGACAAGGGACTGAATTGAACAGTTCAATGATCAGTCACTTCACTGGCATTCCATTAGCGCGATGCAAGTTTCTGATTCAAAGCGAATCATACAAACTACCTCAACTTAGGTGGGAAAGCGTGGCTAACTGTCTCGTGGCAAGAGCCACGTGGCCCCATTACGATTTGCGCAAAACACGCGACCTTCTCAAGTTTGACAAGGCTCGCATGCGTCAACTGGTGACTGTTCTGACAGGACACTGTAGCTTTGGGACTCATGCTAGGAGGATGGGTGTAATATACAACGACTATTGCAGAAGCTGCAATGATCATCCTTCCTCAGGGGTAGAGGATGGTTTGAAACGGCGGAGGACATCCCTTAGGAGGTCCTCTGCTTAAGGGCATCACAAAGGGACCCAAGTGGATTGTCCCGCCAGGGACAACGGCCCTCTAACCTAACCTAACCTATAGCCGTGTACTCTCAAAACCTGAGAAGAACTACTGTGTGACACGACGTGACCTTCTGGCAGTATTGGAATGCATTAAACATTACCATAAGTACCTGTATGGTCACACTTTACATTAAGGACTGACCATTCTGCACTGAGATGGTTATTGCAGTTTAAAAATCCTGAAGGGCAACAGGCAAGGTGGATTGAGCGCCTGCAGAGCTACGACTTCAGTATTGAGCATAGAAAGGACACAAAACATAACAACGCGGATGCCCTTTCAAGAAGACCCTGCTGTTTAGAGTGTAAACATTGCGTTAAAACCGAACAAACGGAAGGCGTTGTTGAAGTTCGGCTAATACACATCGACTCTGATGAAGACTGGTCAGCGACACAGAGGGACGGGAGTATACTCGGGAAAATTATAGCAGCCAAAGAGGAGGACAGAAGACCGTCCCGGAGTGAAATTTCGGCTGAGAGCCCACTCACCAAATCTTATTGGGCTCAGTGGAACAGCCTCAAGGTAATAAAAGGGTGCCTATACCGCGTATGGGAAAGTGTAGATAGCAAAACAACTTCAAATTTAATAGTTGTGCAATGCTCCAAGATAAGTAAAGTTTTGCAAGAATTTCACAATGGACCTAGAGGCGGTCATCTTGGAGTAACAAAAACACTTGAGAAACTGAAGCAGCGTTTTTATTGGGTTGGATGTCAACAAGCCGTAGCCGACTGGATAGCAAACTGCCCACAGTGCATAGCAGCCAAAGGACCAGTAACAAGAAGCAGGGGCAGCTACAGCAATACAACTCGGGAGCACCATTCGAGCGGATCGCAATGGATGTAGCAGGTCCTTTCCCCGTCACTGAAGCCGGAAATCGTTATGTTCTTGTGGTAATGGACTATTTCAGTAAATGGCTAGAGGTATATGCTATACCTAACCAAGAACCAAAGACAGTTGTAAATGCATTCGTCAACAACTGGGTATGTCGCTATGTTTTCCCAATAGAATTTCATTCCGATCAAGGAAAGAATTTCGAGTCTGCCATATTCAGGGAAATGTGCGAACTATATGGGATAAAGAAAACCAGAACGACGCCGTTGTATCCACAGTCTGATGGCATGGTAGAGAGGTTCAATCGCACCTTAGAAGAGTACCTGCGAAAAGTGGTAAGCAACCATCAGAGGGATTGGGACGAGCACATTCCCAAATTTTTGATGGCATAAAGGTCAGCAGTACACGACTCAACATCGAGAACGCAAGCCAAAATTATCTTCGGGACGGAATTGAAACTGCCTGATGACTTGGAATTTGGTGTTAAGCCAGCTGTAGAAGAAGGAGCCACTACGTCCCAAGAGCAGGAAGACTTAAACGAACTGCATGAGTTCGTGCGTAATAGAATCAATATGGTCAGTGACAAGATGAAGGCTAGATATGACCGCGCAGCAAATTCGGAGGGTTTTATGGAAGGTCAATTGGTTTTACTGTATAACCCACAACGGAAGAAAGGATTGTCCCCAAAATTACAGACTCACTGGGATGGCCCGTATAAAGTGATTAAGAGAGTGAATGATGTTGTGTACCGGATACAGAAGCACAATAGCCCAAGGTCGAAAATGAAGATAGTACATATCGAACGATTGGCGCACTATGGAAGAGGTGATTGTATGCCTATTCGGGTCGAACAGGCTTAAGTGGGCGGCAGTGTTACAAAGTTTATAAATAGATTCAAATATAACGACAATGTGGCTATATGTACTTGGCAGCACTGCCAACTCATCTCTAGTTGTCAAAATGTTACAACCCTAGTCAACACAATGCAGATCATATTTGAATTAACGGAAATGCAATATTCCGGATACATCGTCGAGAATACACAAGATCATTCGAGGCTGTGCAATAATAAGTGTAAATAACAACAACGATCTTTTGATATTTTACGCAAGTATTCGCTGCTAATAAAAGCTAAACATGTACACAAATATACACACCAATATACACCCAAATATACACAGCAACATAACACATAGCACAAGAAGAAACAAAACTACGCAACTCACAGACCACTCATACATACAACCACACATAGTTACCATAAACAAAACACACAAGACAGCATTGTCATATATACAAACACACGTATATAGCTACATGTTAAGTAAAGCACAACAACTATGACCAGATGCTTCGCGAAGTTACCAGACGACGTCATTTTGCTATATAAAGTCATTTTGCAGTGATCAGCGGGATTAGTGTGATTTTAAATCTAGACGTGTTAACATCGCTAAGTGTTTAGTAGTACAAATACTCGTGTTAATTAAGTAGTAAATAAAGTGTTGCCGTATTATATTTCTAAAATTAATTGTCTGTGTTTTTAATTTGATGCAATAAAACGAATCCTTGAAAAATAGGTAAAACGCGTTTTTACGAAAAGGTCTAAAAACGTAACAATACGTTTCAAAAAATTTTTTTTATTCATTTTTATATAAAAACAAAAAACAACAAATATATTTAATAATATGAAAAAATTTTGTTATTGTTAAAATATTATTAATGGGCCTTATTACGGTTCTCGATTCGACTCGAAAGAATGTAATAGATTAAAGAAAAATACAAGATTTTTCTTTAATCTATTACAAAAGCTCGAGTCGATTCGAGAACGGTAATAAGGCAGATTAATTTTAAATTGTTATCCTGAAGAAGATATCCAAAGGATGTCGATATATTGATTAATATATAAAATAAATAATTTTATAGTTATAATTTTAGAAAAGTAAGCCTCAAGCTCAATATTATTAAAATTAAAGTTTTTTTTTGTAGTTTTGCTAACCAAATTAGATATTTTTATATTAAAGAAGGTCCAATGCGCTGAGCTTAAAGCCATAAAGTAAAAAATAATAACTTTTCGACCTCGCCCCTTTTAGAGAGCGTTATTATATACAAAAATAGTGTAATACCCCTTCCTCCCATTCGCCCCCTAAATGAGCCTATAAAAAATTTTTTTTTTAACTTTGTATATACATACATAGCTAGCGGACCCGACGAACTTCGCTTCAATTTTAAGCCATCAGACAAACTTTAGAGTAATAATACAGCACAAATATTTAAATTTTTTATGTGATTTATTTGAATGGAATCAGTAGAGAGCGATTTGATGAACAATGTTTTTCCATTTGTTTTCCGGCACAAAAGCAAAAAACGAACACGGTTTCCCAACACGCGAATATGCAACGGACAGCTGGCCGTGAGAAAAGCAGGGAAATCCGAAATTAATCCCACAGACTTCTAGTGATTGGCCTTGCGATTTATTGATTGTCATCGCAAATGCCAATCCAACGTGGAACTGAATTGGAATGGAAGGTCAGTGGGAATTCGTGGGATAAGGACTACCTCTTCTTTGATTTTTCCCTTGATGATTGTCGCCTGAATCACATTGTTCATTAGTTTTTTGACGGACAACCGCGTACCGTTGCACAATTTTGGAAGATTGAGATTCCCCAACATAATTATGATCGATCCCACCTTCAGCTGTAAACTATGAGGCGGAGTTCCTGGTACATTAAGCGAGGTCAAAAATTCCGTCGGGTAGTTGGTCGCTTCACTTTCGTCGGTCACGCCGTCAACAGATTTGTACCTATGCAGTTGTACTGCGATTTGACTTTGAATAATTAAGTTTGAGCTATCGACGTCCTTATTCTTCGTTGCTAGTATTGCCCGTTCACCAATCTAATCAAGATTTTTGTAATTTTGTGCAATGCCGGGATACACTTTTCTTATGAGTTCGTCCTTGGAGGATGTGAATTCACAAAAATTTTCAGGGAACGATATCAATCCAGTCGGAACATCAACAGGAATTTCACCTATCTAATCGAGATTTTTGTAATTTTGTGCAATGCCGGGATACACTTTGCTTATTAGATCCTCCTTGAACGATGTGAATTCACAAAAATTTTCAAGGAACGATATCAATCCAGTCGAAACATCGACAGGAATTTGGCCGTTGCCAAGCTCCAGCAGTTGTCTTGAGAATTCAGCAAGCGGTGGGTCGTTCTGAAATGCGATTCTCATGTTTGTGGTCAATTGAAAATTCTGGACATGCCGCCACAAAAACGAATATTTCAGGCAGGCGTTAAGTTCATCCGCAGCAAAAGATTTGAGGATGACGGGAAGTGTTTGACGAAAATCTCCGGAGAGCAATATCAAAGCCCCAACGAATCGTCTTAAATCACCTCGTAAATCCTTCATTGTTCGGTCAACTGCCTCCATACCTCGTTTATGCGCCATCGTGCATTCATCCCAAATGATGATTTTGCATTAACGCATCAATTTGCCTATCGCCGAATTCTTGGTTATTGGGCACGTTGGCTTGTCAACTGTGAGAAGATTCATCGGCAGCTTCAAAGCGGAATGTGCATTTCGACCAACAGCCAACACAATTTGTGATCTTGACCGAATATTTGTCAGAATGGACGAAATGACGAATGCCTGTCCCACCGGGAGCATCGAGAAAGCAAAGTCTAAGTCAACGTACAATGCCATCTATCGTATTTTGCCAGAAAACTTTCTTTTTTTTCATTTGAAGAGGCATTAAGGAATAATTGCGCACAAAATTTCATACAAAAAGTCAATTTTCGATTTTTCCAATTTTCTGCATTTCGCATTTTCCGCAATTTTCTATTTTACAATTCCGAAAACCATTAAGGAATAATTTTTCGATTTTTCTAACTTTCCGAATTTTGCGGTAAGATTTTTCAATTTTCAGCATCTCGCATTTTCCTAAATTTTCCCTGATTTACACTAAGAACTTTCTATTTTTTGATTTGGAAAGCCATTAAGGAATAATTTCTCACAAATTTTCATACAAAAACTCTATTTTCGATTTTTCCAATTTTCCGACTTTTCCGGAGGGATTTTCCATAATTTTCTTCCGTAAAAACCTTCTCCTCGAAAATACGAACAATTGACAAAAAGAGGACGGCCCAGCCGTCCTCATTTTATGAATTAATATACATACTTTACACCATTTATATATATATATATTGTTACGTTTTTAGACCTTTTCGTAAAAACGCTTTTTATCTATCCTTCAAGGATTCGTTTAATTGCATCAAATTAAAAACACAGACAATTACTTTTAGAAATATAATGCGGCAACACTTTATTTACTATTTAATTAACACGAGTATTTGTACTACTAAACACTTAGCGATGTTCACATGTCTAGATTTAAAATCTCACTAATCCCGCTGTTCACTGGCAGCGACTTTATATAGCAAAATGACGTCGTCTGGTAACTTCGCGAAGCATCTGGTCATTGTTGTTGTTGGTTGTGCTTTACTTAACATGTAGCTATATACGTGTGTTTGTATATATGACAATGCTGTCTTGTGTCTTGTTTATTGTAACTATGTGTGGTTGTATGTATGAGTGTTCTGTGTGTTGTGTAGTTTTGTTTCTTCTTGTGCTATGTGGGCATGTTGCTGTGTATATTTGTGTGTATGTTGCTGTGTATATTGATGTACATGTTTAGTTTTTATTAGCAGCGAATACTTGCGTACAAGATCATTAAGAATAACATCATCATCTCTTAGCATTGATGTTGCTAGGTTTTTCGTTATTGTTATTTACACTTATTTTTGCACAGCCTCGAATGATCTTGTATATTCTCAACGATGTATCCGGAATATTCCATTTCCGTTAATTCAAATATTATCTGCATGGTGTTGACCAGGGTTGTAACATTTTGACAACTAGAGATGGTTTGACAGTGCTGCCAAGTACATATAGCCACATTGTCGTTATATTTGAATCTATTTTTAAACTTTGTAACACTGCCGCCCACTTAAGCCTGTTCGACCCGAATAGGCATACAATCACCTCTTCCATAGTGCGCCAATCGTTCGAGATGTACTATCTTCATTTTCGACCTTGGGCTATTGTGCTTCTGTATCCGGTACACAACGTCATTCACTCTCTTAATCACTTTATACGGGCCATCCCAGTGAGTCTGTAATTTTGGGGACAATCCTTTCTTCCGTTGTGGGTTATAAAGTAGAACTAATTGACCTTCCATAAATCCCTCTGAATTTGCTGCGCGGTCATATCTAGCCTTCATCTTGTCACTGACCATCTTGATTCTATTACGCACGAAATCATGCAGCTCGTTTAAGTTCTCCTGCTCTTGGGACGTAGTGGCTCCTTCTTCTACCGCTGGCTTAACACCAAATTCCAAGTCACCAGGCAGTTTTAATTCCGTCCCGAAGATAATTTTAGCTGGCGTTCTCGATGTGGAGTCGTGTACAGCTGACCTATATGCCATCAAAAATTTGGGAATGTGCTCGTCCCAATCTTTCTGATGGTTGCTTACCACTTTTCGCAGGTACTCTTCTAAGGTGCGATTGAACCTCTCTACCATGCCATCAGACTGTGGATGCAACGGCGTTGTTCTGGTTTTCTTTATCCCATATAATTCGCACATTTCCCTGAATATGGCAGACTCGAAATTCCTTCCTTGGTCGGAATGTAATTCTATTGGGACACCATAGCGACATACCCAGTTGTTGACGAACGCATTTACAACTGTCTTTGCTTCTTGGTTAGGTATGGCATATACCTCTGGCCATTTACTAAAATAGTCCATTACCACAAGAACATAACGATTTCCGGCTTCAGTGACGGGAAAAGGACCTGCTACATCCATTGCGATCCGCTCGAATGGTGCTCCTGAGTTGTATTGCTGTAGCTGTCCCCGGCTTCTTCTTACTGGTCCTTTGGCTGCTATGCACTGTGGGCAGTTTGCTATCCAATCGGCTACGGCTTGTTGACATCCAACCCAATAAAAACGCTGTTTCAGTTTCTCAAGTGTTTTTGTGACTCCAAGATGACCGCCACTAGGTCCATTGTGAAATTCTTGCAAAACTTTACTTATCTTGGAGCATGGCACAACTACCAAATTTGAAGTTGTTTTGCCATCTACACTTTCCCATACGCGGTATAGGCACCCTTCTATTACCTTGAGGCTGTTCCACTGAGCCCAATAAGATTTGGCGAGTGGGCTCTCAGCCGAAATTTCATTCCGGGACGGTCTTCTGTCCTCCTCTTTGGCTGCTATAATTTTTCCCAGTATACTGTCGTCCCTCTGTGCCGCTGACCAGTCTTCATCAGAGTCGATGTGCATTAGCCGAACATCAACAACGCCTTCCTTTTGTTCGGTTCTAACGCAATGTTTACACTCTAAACAGCAGGGTCTTCTTGAAAGAGCATCCGCATTGTTATGTTTTGTGCCCCTTCTATGCTCAATACTGAGTCGTAGCTCTGCAGGCGCTCAATCCACCTTGCCAGTTGCCCTTCAGGATTTTTAAACTGCAATAACCATCTCAGTGCAGAATGGTCAGTCCTTAATGTAAAGTGTTGACCATACAGGTACTTATGGTAATGTTTAATGCATTCCAATACTGCCAGAAGCTCACGTCGTGTCACACAGTAGTTCCTCTCAGGTTTTGAGAGTACACGGCTATAGTATCCTATGACTTTCTCAGTGCCATTAACTACTTGGGATAGCACGCCCCCTATGCCATAGCCGCTCGCATCAGTATCCAGCACAAATTTTTCTCCAGGTATGGGATACGCTAGTACTGGTGACGTACACAATAATCCTTTAAGTTTCTGGAATGCCTTTTCCTGTGGCTCGCCCCAATGGTATGGTCTCGACTTCTTCGTCAGCTCATGCAGGCTTGCAGCTACACTGGCAAAATTTGGCACAAAGCGTCTGTAGTATGTACAAAGGCCCAAAAAGCTGCGCAATTCATGAAGATTTTTAGGTTGATGCCAGTCCCTTACTGCTTGTATTTTATCTTCATCTGTTGAGATTCCGTCTGCTGTAACACGATGCCCCAAATACTTCACTTCTTTCTGGAACAATGCACATTTCTTCAGGCTGAGTTTCAATCCAGCTGATGATATCCGTTGAAGAACTTCTGCCATGTTTTTGAGGTGTTCATCAAAAGTTTTCCCCATCACGATTATGTCATCCAGATATACCAAGCATGTCTTCCAGTGGAGTCCTTTCAGTACCTTCTCCATTAGGCGTTCAAATGTGGCCGGAGCATTGCAGAGACCAAACGGCATAACTTTGAACTGCCATAATCCGTTACCAACGCTAAAGGCAGTTTTCTCCTTGTCTTTCTCTGCAATCTCCACTTGCCAATATCCGCTTCGCAAGTCTAGCGTAGAGAACCATCTCGTACCAGCTAGCGTGTCCAAGGTGTCATCGATTCTGGGGAGCGGATAGCTGTCCTTCTTGGTTATGTCATTGAGCTTCCTGTAGTCTACGCAGAATCTAGTACTGCCATCTTTCTTTTTAACTAAGACTACTGGCGAACTCCAAGGACCAGAAGATGGCTCAATTACGCCTTCACGCTCCATTTCTCTTACAAGCTCTTTGACTTTATCTCGCTTTGCTAGAGGTACACTTCTAGGTGGCTGTTTAATCGGCCTAGCTTCGCCTGTGTTTATTTCATGTTTAACCAATGCAGTTCTACCCTGACTTTGGTTTCCCATGGCGAAGATACTGGCATGTCTTTTTAGCAACTGTTTGGCTTTATTTCTTTCTGTCGCTGACAGTCCTGCTACCCATTTTCCTACGTACTCCTCAAATTGTTCACGTTCTTTGGCGGACAAATTGGTAGGCTCTATCTTCCTCTCACAGTTTATTATTGCCTCTGCTGGAGTACACTGGCCAATATCGCAATTTTCTTTGATGACTTTTTCATGGTCTGCCATGTTAAGTACTCTTATAGGGACTATTCCTCCTTTACTAGTTTTTACTAGAGCTTTTGCTGTTATAAGGTCTCTCTTTAGATCTACTGGTTCTACAACCCACAACCGATTGTCCTCACAATCTCCCTTCATACGCGCCCATATAACTGTTTCAGACTGCGGCGGTAACGTCTGACTCTCAATAGCAAATACTTTTCTTACTTGCGGCTTGCTGTCATACCCAACATCAAGGGGTATTTCCACATAACGCCAAATCATCAGCTGTTGCCCCATGTGTAGATTAATGCCATGATTAATCATAAAATCGGCTCCAATAATTACCTCATCGACAATATCGGCAACAATAAACACATGCCTCACGTTGATGTTGGCTATAGTCACCTTCACTTCAATCTTACCATAGACAGTGGCAGGCTCTCCAGTAGCTGTACGTAGCCGTATATTGCTTAAACGATCGCATTTCCCCTTTACTATATCGGGCCTTATTATTGACTGCGACGCCCCTGTGTCTATGGTAAGTACGTGCTTTTCCCCGTTGATGTGTCCAGATGCAGTAAGGTTGCTATTTTTCTGCTGCATCACTGATATGGAGATTGTGGGGCCCTCGTTTGTGGGAGCTAGCTCTTGCCCCTTAGCGCTAGCTCGTTTTAGTTTAACGGGGACTCTTGTGATTTTGTTTGGTTCACCCGTTTGCTGTTTCTTGGTGGCGAAACAGATCTACCTCTTTTCCTTGGTGCTTTGCAGTTGCGCTGAAAATGACCGATTTTTCCGCAGTTAAAGCATTTAGGCTTTTCTTTGGTAGCACTTTCCGCCAAAAGTTGTCGCATTGCCTCCTTAACACTAGCGACCAGGTTATTATCATTCTCGGACAAAACATCCACATTCCGCACCTTACATATCTGTGGCTTGAAAACCATCCTTGCAGTCTCTTGTGCCAGCGCAAATGAAACAGTCTCAGCGAAAGTGGATTTCTGCGTTGCGCACACAGCCAGTTTAACATCAGAGTCGCGAATACCATTAACGAAAGCCTCAGTTTTAAAGTGGTCCAGGAACGGGTGACTCTCGCCTGGATATGTGAGCTGCACTAAACGCTCGATTTCCATTGCGAAATCTTGTAGAGACTCGTTAGGCTTTTGAACTCTACATCGCAATTCCATTCTGTATAAATCGCGCTTGTGCTCACCACCATACTTGCGCTGCAATGCTGCCATTATTTCATTATAGTTGTTTCTGCTGCTTACTGGCACGGTCTCAAGTACCTCTGCGGCTGTACCCTTTAAGGACAAAATCAACTCTATGGCCTTTTCTTCCGCATCCCATCCATTTCTGCTAGCAACCGTCTCGAACTGGAATCTAAAGATGCCCAATGGTACGCTGCCGTCAAAGCATGGCGCTTTTATTCGCGCAGAAACCTCCGCAACTGCTCGTACTGTCCCTCCACTACGCTCAAGGTTATGCACTTTGTCCTCTAGAGCATGAAATTTTTCTTCGAACTCTTTTGCATGCTGTTCTAGGCCACCGCTTTCTAGATGTTGGACTCTCTCTGCCAGCTCTGAGAATTTATTCTCAATAGAATCCACCCTCCTATTAATGTCCTCAGAAACCTCGACCAGAGTCTCGTTGGTGGCTCTATTTGACTCCAACAGTTTTGTTTCCACTCCCTGTATTTCGGCTACCAGCTTTTCACTGCTGATTTCTGAGTTCTGCTTTATTCCAGTTATTTCGGCTACAAGCTTTTCAGTGCTGATCCTTGTTGCTTCCTGTATCTGGATCATCATAGCAGCGAACATTGAATTTATGTCCATGCTGCTGGTCGTAGCAGGAGGACATACCTCTACATCGTCTTTGTCCTCAAACTCGTATGTCCCGATGTCGATGCCGCGATTCTTAAACTCATCTATCAGCCTCTTCTGCAGTTCAGCCTTGTTACCTGCTGTTGGTAATTCCCGCTTACTAAGCTCCTTTTTTAGCTGTTCAACTTTCAGTTCATCAAATTTCATAATTATTATTTTTTTTAATGTCCTTTTTTTTCTTATATTGCAATGTCCTTTTTAATTATTTTTGCAATCCCACTTCTGACACCAATTGTTACGTTTTTAGACCTTTTCGTAAAAACGCTTTTTATCTATCCTTCAAGGATTCGTTTAATTGCATCAAATTAAAAACACAGACAATTACTTTTAGAAATATAATGCGGCAACACTTTATTTACTATTTAATTAACACGAGTATTTGTACTACTAAACACTTAGCGATGTTCACACGTCTAGATTTAAAATCTCACTAATCCCGCTGTTCACTGGCAGCGACTTTATATAGCAAAATGACGTCGTCTGGTAACTTCGCGAAGCATCTGGTCATTGTTGTTGTTGGTTGTGCTTTACTTAACATGTAGCTATATACGTGTGTTTGTATATATGACAATGCTGTCTTGTGTCTTGTTTATTGTAACTATGTGTGGTTGTATGTATGAGTGTTCTGTGTGTTGTGTAGTTTTGTTTCTTCTTGTGCTATGTGGGCATGTTGCTGTGTATATTTGTGTGTATGTTGCTGTGTATATTGATGTACATGTTTAGTTTTTATTAGCAGCGAATACTTGCGTACAAGATCATTAAGAATAACATCATCATCTCTTAGCATTGATGTTGCTAGGTTTTTCGTTATTGTTATTTACACTTATTTTTGCACAGCCTCGAATGATCTTGTATATTCTCAACGATGTATCCGGAATATTCCATTTCCGTTAATTCAAATATTATCTGCATGGTGTTGACCAAGGTTGTAACATTTTGACAACTAGAGATGGTTTGACAGTGCTGCCAAGTACATATAGCCCCATTGTCGTTATATTTGAATCTATTTTTAAACTTTGTAACAATATATGTATATATATATATATATATATATATATATATATATATCTATATATTATATATATATATATATATATATATATATATATATATATATATATATATCTATATATTATATATATATATATATATATATATATATATATATATATATATATATATTAAATATATATATATATATATATATATATATATATATATATATATATATATATATATATTGTTGTTTGCTTTTATTGACCTTTTCTTATATATGTATTTTAGAATGATTGAGCTCGAGGTCGTTTTTGTAAAAATCGTTATAATTTTTCTATTTTATTCGATATTTCGTCAACAATTTGTTGACATCATCAGGAATAACAATCGAAAACTAAAATTTTCTGTATAAATTGGTTTTGAAATATGACAAAAATTTTTTCGAATATATCTATGTTTTCAAAAATATTAACATAAAAACAAAAGCATATATACAGGCTTGTAGATATCTATACATGTATACATCAATACATACATGAACGTATACATATATGCATACATGAACATACACAACTACATACAAACATATATGCACACACATAGAGAGAGATACAAACACATATGCATGTACATACACATATGCACATACACACATATATATGAATACATATATATAAATAACTAACATAATTACAAATTAATATATTAACATATATACAAATTTACATACATATGTATACAACTAAACATTTACAATATTTAAACTATTCAATCAACATTACAACAAGGATAAGAACTGATTACAGAATAGTGTATATAAATAACATATAAAAATAATGATATGATATAAATATATATACACATGCGCATGCATACACATACACATATGTATATACATATACACATATACACATATACACATATACATGTATACACGCATACACACACATACATACATACACATAAATACATACATACATACATAGGAATAAATTCTTGAACCAATTAACATAAATAAACAAAATTTTTTTTTTTTTTTTTTTTTTTTTTTTATATAAAAAATTCAAATTTTACTAACTAAGTACCTATAATTCTGTGCTAATTTTTCTGTGTCTGCCTTAAAATTTATTCTTTGTGATAAAGGTGTGCGAATTATTTCTAACATTAAGCGCCGATTATAATTGTTATCTGTGTTTAATATTGAAACATTTTCAAAATCTGCAAAATGATATAATTCAGAACTATGAGAACATAAAGCAGTTTTTTGTGAATTCATGTGTCTATATTTTTGATCTGACTTATGACCTGTTATCCTAGTCTTTAATTTATTTTTAGTTGTACCAATATATATCTTATTACAATTTTCCTGACTATTCCCCTTGCAAGGTATTTTATAAATTACATTAGACCTATCCCACTTATCAATCTTATCTTTTGTTTTGCTAAATAGTCTTTTCATTGTATTATATGTCTTGTGAGCTATTCTATATTTCTCTGAATCGTAAATTTTAGATTTTACTAATCTTTCTGATATTCCAGATATATAAGTCAATGACTTATATGTCTTTTGCTGTGTAGTATTATTTATATTACCATTACCATTATTATTATTGTTGTTATTATTATTATTATTATTATATGTATTGTTGTCAATATTGTTGTTATTATTATTATTGTTATTTGTTCTTCTATCTCTATATTGATATATTAATTTAATTATTAAACTCTTTGGGAAATTATTATATTCTAAAATGTCTTTAATTTTATTTATATTATTTTTATGAAATACCTTATCACTAATATTTAAAACTCTTTCTATGAAATTCCTAGCCGTATTGATAATAATATGTCTTCTATGCTTAGAATAATAATTAATCATTCTGCCTGAGGCTGTAGGTTTCTGGTACCAATTTATTAATAATCTATTTCCTTTTCTAATAATTAATGTGTCTAAGTAAGGAAGTTTATTATCAAACTCTTTCTCAATAGTAAACTTTATATTAGAATTAAATTTGTTTAGTTCTGTTAACATATCATCAATTCCAGATGTAGGAATAATGCAAAACAAATCATCTACATATTTTGTCATTATTTTGGGTTTAAGATCAACTTTTTGAATTGCTCTATGTAATAATTCTTCCATTACAATATCTGCTATAATTGGTGATGCTGGTGATCCCATTGGAAGACCTTTTTGTTGTATATATATTTTGTTATTATATTGGAAATATCTATTATCATCTATACAAAATTTTAACATACGTAAAAATAAAGTTTTATTTATGTTAGTATATACTTTGATTGTATCCCATTTTTCTTTTATTGTATTTATTGCAAAAGATATAGGTATACTAGGAAATAGAGAAACCACATCAAAAGAAATTAAACTCTCATTATTAGATATATTCTGATCTCTGATTCTATCTACAAATTCCATTGAATTTTTAATGTTAAAAGTAGAATCTTTCGTAATATTTTTTAAAATATTTGTAATAAATCTGCACAATTCATATGAAGGAGAGTTAATAAAAGAACATATGGGTCTCAATGGAAAATTCTCCTTATGTATTTTTGGTAATCCATATAAACGAAGAGCTACCGAAATATTTGTCTTAAGTTTATTGTTCTCACTACAATTGATAATATGTTTTTTAAACAATTCCTCAACTATTTCATTGTTGATCTTTTGAAATTTGGTCGTAGGGTCTCTATTAACTATATTATAATTCGTTCGATCTCCTACAATATTATTCATCCTAGAATCATAATCATGTTTATTAATCGCTACAGTAGCATTACCTTTATCTGCATCTATAATAAGTATATCATTATTTTTCTTTAAGAAAAGATCAGCTTTCCTTGCTTTGTTTAATATAAACTTATCTCTATTTGTTAATATTATTTTATTTAAATTGTTATCAATAATTGAAGTTAGTCTATTTCTAGCAATTTCTTGTTCTTCTCTTCCATTAATAGTTCGTACTAAATCTTCTCCCTCTGAAATCATTTTTAAAATAGGAATGTTACCTTTTTTAACAGGTAAAGCATGTTTTTGTCCAAGTGAAAGTATCCACTGAATGTCTTTAGGAATGTCTAAATTAGTAGTATTGACAAACCACTTCTTATTAAATTTTATATCTAATTCTTTTAACTGTATTTCTTCTAGTTTCTCAAATTTATTTCTATGTATTATATTTACCTTTTTCCTATATGAATTAGTCAGATTTTCTTCATAATACAAGAATTCAACAAACTCCTCTAAAGTAAAACATCCTTCTAAGTCCTTCATAATTATATCCTTTTTCCTTTTAAAATGCTTCAATAATTCATGTTTTTCCTTAATAGCTAATCTTAAAATTTTGTTGTGCAAGTCCTGCGTATATTTGGAAATTGATTTTTGGATATCCAGTAATCGGTCTTTGTTGAATATATTTAGGACATTCTTTGTCGAATATCTTATGAAATTTGGGATAATTCCAGCATTTCTACATCTTACCAAAAAAGGTATTGAGGATTTGGCCTGAACAATTTTATTTCTAATACCCTTCAGTTGATTGATGCATCTCCTTGTTTGGCTATTTTTCTTAAAACTTCTGTAGTCCATAATTGACGTGCTCTCTTTTTATAATTGTTGTTTGCTTTTATTGACCTTTTCTTATATATGTATTTTAGAATGATTGAGCTCGAGGTCGTTTTTGTAAAAATCGTTATAATTTTTCTATTTTATTCGATATTTCGTCAACAATTTGTTGACATCATCAGGAATAACAATCGAAAATTAAAATTTTCTGTATAAATTGGTTTTGAAATATGACAAAAATTTTTTCGAATATATCTATGTTTTCAAAAATATTAACATAAAAACAAAAGCATATATACAGGCTTGTATATATCTATACATGTATACATCAATACATACATGAACGTATACATATATGCATACATGAACATACACAACTACATACAAACATATATGCACACACATAGAGAGAGATACAAACACATATGCATGTACATACACATATGCACATACACACACATATATATGAATACATATATATAAATAACTAACATAATTACAAATTAATATATTAACATATATACAAATTTACATACATATGTATACAACTAAACATTTAAGGCCTAATTCATAAAAAATATTTCATGCTTATAACCGTCTTATTTGACAATTATCCCATAGAAATATGTCAAATAACGATGTTATAAGCATGAAATATTTTTTATGAATTAGGCCTATACAATATTTAAACTATTCAATCAACATTACAACAAGGATAAGAACTGATTACAGAATAGTGTATATAAATAACATATAAAAATAATGATATGATATAAATATATATACACATGCGCATGCATACACATACACATGTGTATATACATATACACATATACATGTATACACGCATACACACACATACATACATACACATAAATACATACATACATACATAGGAATAAATTCTTTAACCAATTAACATAAATAAACAAAATTTTTTTTTTTTTTTTTTTATATAAAAAATTCAAATTTTACTAACTAAATACCTATAATTCTCTGCTAATTTTTCTGTGTCTGCCTTAAAATTTATTCTTTGTGATAAAGGTGTGCGAATTATTTCTAACATTTCTAACATTAAGCGCCGATTATAATTGTTATCTGTGTTTAATATTGAAACATTTTCAAAATCTGCAAAATGATATAATTCAGAACTATGAGAACATAAAGCAGTTTTTTGTGAATTCATGTGTCTATATTTTTGATCTGACTTATGACCTGTTATCCTAGTCTTTAATTTATTTTTAGTTGTACCAATATATATCTTATTACAATTTTCCTGACTATTCCCCTTGCAAGGTATTTTATAAATTACATTAGACCTATCCCACTTATCAATCTTATCTTTTGTTTTGCTAAATAGTCTTTTCATTGTATTATATGTCTTGTGAGCTATTCTATATTTCTCTGAATCGTAAATTTTAGATTTTACTAATCTTTCTGATATTCCAGATATATAAGTCAATGACTTATATGTCTTTTGCTGTGTAGTATTATTTATATTACCATTACCATTATTATTATTGTTGTTATTATTATTATTATTATTATATGTATTGTTGTCAATATTGTTGTTATTATTATTATTGTTATTTGTTCTTCTATCTCTATATTGATATATTAATTTAATTATTAAACTCTTTGGGAAATTATTATATTCTAAAATGTCTTTAATTTTATTTATATTATTTTTATGAAATACCTTATCACTAATATTTAAAACTCTTTCTATGAAATTCCTAGCCGTATTGATAATAATATGTCTTCTATGCTTAGAATAATAATTAATCGTTCTGCCTGAGGCTGTAGGTTTCTGGTACCAATTTATTAATAATCTATTTCCTTTTCTAATAATTAATGTGTCTAAGTAATAAGACATATAATACAATGAAAAGACTATTTAGCAAAACAAAAGATAAGATTGATAAGTGGGATAAGTCTAATGTAATTTATAAAATACCTTGCAAGGGGAATAGTCAGGAAAATTGTAATAAGATATATATTGGTACAACTAAAAATAAATTAAAGACTAGGATAACAGGTCATAAGTCAGATCAAAAATATAGACACATGAATTCACAAAAAACTGCTTTATGTTCTCATAGTTCTGAATTATATCATTTTGCAGATTTTGAAAATGTTTCAATATTAAACACAGATAACAATTATAATCGGCGCTTAATGTTAGAAATGCTAGAAATAATTCGCACACCTTTATCACAAAGAATAAATTTTAAGGCAGACACAGAAAAATTAGCACAGAATTATAGGTATTTAGTTAGTAAAATTTGAATTTTTTATATAAAAAAAAAAAAAAAATTTGTTTATTTATGTTAATTGGTTAAAGAATTTATTCCTATGTATGTATGTATGTATTTATGTGTATGTATGTATGTGTGTGTATGCGTGTATACATGTATATGTGTATATGTATATACATATGTGTATGTGTATGCATGCGCATGTGTATATATATTTATATCATATCATTATTTTTATATGTTATTTATATACACTATTCTGTAATCAGTTCTTATCCTTGTTGTAATGTTGATTGAATAGTTTAAATATTGTAAATGTTTAGTTGTATACATATGTATGTAAATTTGTATATATGTTAATATATTAATTTGTAATTATGTTAGTTATTTATATATATGTATTCATATATATGTGTGTGTATGTGCATATGTGTATGTACATGCATATGTGTTTGTATCTCTCTCTATGTGTGTGCATATATGTTTGTATGTAGTTGTGTATGTTCATGTATGCATATATGTATACGTTCATGTACATACATATGTATTGATGTATACATGTATAGATATATACAAGCCTGTATATATGCTTTTGTTTTTATGTTAATATTTTTGAAAACATAGATATATTCGAAAAAATTCTTGTCATATTTCAAAACCAATTTATACAGAAAATTTTAATTTTCAATTGTTATTCCTGATGATCTCAACAAATTGTTGACGAAATATCGAATAAAATAGAAAAATTATAACGATTTTTACAAAAACGACCTCGAGCTCAATCATTCTAAAATACATATATATATATATATATATATATATATATATATATATATATATATATATATATATATATATATATATATATATATACATATATATATATATATATATATATATATACATATATATATATATATATATATATATATATATATATATATATATATATATATACAGAATTATCCCAAACAGCCAGAACGACCCCACCAAAATACAATATTAATACATTCCAAAGAGAATTGGACCCCATAAATTATATGTATTCTTGATCAGTGATGAATTCTAAGACGGTCTAGCAATGCCCATACGGTCGTATGTGGAAACCATGATACATATTATCTATTTTTGAACCCCGTTTCCTTTAGTGGGCGTTGACATACGATATTATATAAAGGAACTTTGTCCCACCAAGTTAAACATTTTAAATTTACCTATTAAATATTTGTATTGTATTTAAGATTCGACCCGGTCGAATATAACGTTTTTACTTGTTTATGTATATATTTGCGGATTCGTTATATCTAAATTCATAAAATATTTGTTGCAGTTATAATAAAATAAATATGTGGTTTGTGTTGAAATTTTCTTATGGTACAAATATGTGTCCGAGCGTGGAACTCCGAATTTTTCTAAGTATCCATCTACGGTTACGTGGTCTGCTGCATTTATTATTCTTCTAACAGTAGATACACTAGCACTGGAACCAGTTTTTGCTTTGGTTTTTGCGGCAGAGTCACTTGAATTGAAAGCTATTCTTAGAATGTTCCACTTTTCTGTAGCTGCTGATGTCATTCCTTGCTTTCCTTTCATATTTTTACGATATTTTTCCTTATTCCTTAAGTCATTCCACACAAACTTGCCACTTTTACTAATCTTTTTGGATATTTCACACCCGGACAGACCTTGATACTCATTGGCCTTCTCTTCGACCGTTAATAATTTACCACTTCCCATTTCCAATTCAAACCGATCAAAAACTATTTTCATTTTCTTTTAAAAAATGCTAAGCTATTTTGTAGTTAAAATTTACACATATATCCATACAATGACTTTTTAAAAATTCACCTATTCATGTGAAGTGAAGTGTATTTAAGACAAATAAAAATTTTTTCCTTCATATATTTTCCTTTTCTACTCCAATAAATGACATGATTTATTTTTGTAAATAAAATAATAATAAAAATCAAAAATAAATTATTTTTGTAAACTAAATAATAACTTATTTTTGTAAACTAAATAATTTATTTTTTTGTAAAATAAATACACATAATAGAAATTAAATAAATTGATAATTTTTGTGTTTTTTCCATGCTTTAGAATTTTGCTGATAGCTATGTACATATACAATGCAGATATACAATGCTGTGGGATGGTGATGGCTGCTTTGGCTTAGGTATGATGGTACAAAAAATTCAGAAAAATGGGACATGAAGAAAATAATAATTTAATATTTATACATTTCAGTTAGATAGAGCATAGCTGTCCAAGAAATGGGTTTCGGTTATATTGGTGAAATAATATCAAATATAGTAACATGAAAAAGTAAACAAAAAGAATATGGGATGACAACACATTTTCTTGTTTTAAAAATATATGAAGTTGATTCTGATATTACGGACTAATTTCGACACCCTTTAGGCATTGAATTTTTTTTTTGCAGATGTGAAAGTGACCAAAAAGGCTGAACATTTTCGGGTTTTCTCAAATAAATCTATATTATACCTAATTAAGAGTTGCATTGGTAAAAATAAAAATTTCGCTGCCAGAGTTGGGAAATTACATATTTTTTATACGTAAAAGTAACCAAAAAGGCAACTGACGTTATTTTTACTAATTAAAACTATTTTATAATTCAAAGAATTGGCATCAGCGTTCCAAAACCTTAGTAAAGTCTTCCCAAGTGGGTAATGAAGAGAAATCAATCGTTTCCTTCTACTTCACATCGGATTTGGAATTAACTTTTGCTAATATTAAGTTGATTAAAATCGCATTACAGATACCTTTTTCATTGCCTAGTAATTTAAGAGAACTATGAACGGCTGAGGCATTATCGATTAATGCTCGAAGTTGCGTAGCTCATGATTTTTCAACAGATGGTAATTCATAAATATTACTAAAATACAAACTAGAGCAAGGTTGAAAAACCTGGGACATGATATTATTTTTCTGATAGGTCTCGTCGGACAGAACAAGACTCTGTCACTGAAATTCGCGAAACACATCCAAAATCTTGAGTTACGGGTAAAAACCTGGTTTCTCTTCCTTAGTTTAGTTATTACACTGCTTCTTACTTTAGTGTCAACAGAACTTTAATTTCTCGGTGGATTTAGAAAGACAAGGCCTTTCAAATGGCATATACATATACGCAAATGAATTAAAAATCATATATTTTTTCCCCATCAGCCCCATTTTTTTATAATATTGTTTGTGCTCACAGCCGTTGAAAAATATTTATTTTTTCCTCCGTCAAACTCATTTATGGATTATTTTTGTAATTTTTTAAATATGATGGCGTTTTTCTGTACCATTTTACATAGAAACCGCACTAATTCTGAATTGGTTTAAAGCGTGTATTGACCTGTGTATTAAAAGAAATTTCATTTTTGAAAATCCACTAAAATTTGGCCTAGTTATAGTACTTTTAACTGAGAAATTTTTTTTGTTAAAGTATACTTTTTGTTAAATCTACTTTAGAAAGTTTACTTGATATTTTAATTTCTCGTGAGTCGTACCAAATAGGCAGGAAACATATTTTAATTTTCAAGGTTATTCCAACCGTTTGTTTTGTTGAATTCCTCGAACTGCTAGTACTTGTTTCGGGTGGCGACGATAAGCTCCTTTTGATTTATTCCTTGGGTGAATGCCAGTGGCTCCTGCTGGCGGCGATTAGTTATCCAGCGTTAGTTTTCTATCTCGTTCGGATTACGTTTTCCTGGCAACGATAAGTTTCTCTTGATCGAGTAACAAATCCAATTTAACGATCAATGAGTCCAATTTTATGAGGTGTTGTCGAGCTTTAAAGGTGTGCCCTACGTTGGGCGCAAAAAAAAATTTAGAACTTGTGGCTACTTCAAAAAAATTAAACACGCGATGGTTTGATCTCTTCGATGAGTTTTTAAGAAGTGTTTATTTAAAAAACTTTACAGAGTTAATATAGTTAATTATGTTTGAGTTTCATACTGTTTACAATAATGAAATTAAAGACAATGTCAAATTTATAACAAAAGTTAAGCAAAATGATGGGTTGTAATTTTATGTATGAATTTTACGTTAAAAAGGACTAATTCAAAATTAATACGAATGAAAATGATAATTTTAAAAGTGCTACAACATATAAAATGTTTAACGATTAAAACACGTTGGTTTATTTTTCCATAATAAATTTGCCACGTGTCTACTTCACGACTGCCAAATATGAACTGTCAAGACCAAAATAGCGGCAAAACAAAGTAGTATACCTTCCCGGCTTAATAATAACTTCTCAGAAAATAAAATCCGCTATATGAAAAAATTGGACGTAGTTCTAATAATTACTACTTCGAACTGTTAAAAAGATAAATAAATGGTTTTTTTTATTTTTACATATTGTTTTATGGTAAAATTTGGATTTTGTCTGACGTTTAATATCTTAACCTGACTTCATGTCAGGTTAACTGACATGAAGTTATGACTGACATGAAGTAATAACTGTCATGAAGTTATAATAATGGCTTAAAACATAAGCAAATGGATGTGTCCGATTGGCTTTTTACAGAAATGGTAACATCAGAGAGTGAAAAGATATGAAAATAGTATTCAGTTACAATAAGTCCTCTATTTCGATTCCTGGGTTGGGCAACTGCAATATTTTGTAGTACATCAAAGTGACCAAGTGTTTCTGGTATGTTTGCATAAACCTTGCTTTTCAGATATCCCCAAAAAAAGAATTTCGGAGCAGTCAAATCAGGCGACATTGTAGGCCAATCAACATCACCGTTTCTTGAAATAACTTGCTGTGGAAAGAGGTCTCGCAGTAATTCCATTGCAGTCCTAGCTGTATGAGATGTGGCACCGTCTTATTGATACCACATATTATTCAAGCCCAAAGCATGCGACTGTGGTGTTAAAAAGTTTTCAATCATAACACGATATCGCTCCCCATTCACAGTTACCGTTATACCGTTTTCATTTTCAAAGAAGTAAGGTCCAATGATTCCTACTGACCGAATTGCACACCAGACTGTCACTTTTAATGGATGCAAAGGCGAGTGGTGAAAAATTTGAGGGTTTTCCATTGGCCAGAACCGAGCATTCTCTTTATTCACATATCTATTCAAATGAAATGTGCCTGGTCTGTCACTCATTATGATTTTTTGATGAAAATCGGGATTGTCATGGGCGAGCTGTAACATCCTATTGGCATATGTACGGCGGCGTAAATGGTCTTGTGGAAGAAGCTCTTGTGTCAACTAACACAAATTGTGGCCAAAGTTGTTGAAGACCAAACTCCTGAGCACGGCGTCGTAGTTAGGTTGATGGATTGTTTTGAACACTTTCTTGAGCAGCAGTAACGTTTTCAGCCGATCTTGCAGTACGTTGTGGTTCATGCTTGGGCCTCTCACCTACAGACACTCTTTCCTCGAAATTATTTACTACACGATAAATAGTACGTTTTGTTGGCACGTTGTTTCTCCCAAAAATTTCACGTAACTTTCTCATCGTCACAGTAATCGATGATTAATTTTGATAATGTAGAACTTCAAAAAAATTAAAAACTCGATGGTTTGATATCTTTGATGCATTTTTAAGAAGTGTTTATTTAACTTTACAGAGTTAATTATGTTTCAGTTATAATTTTATGTATTTTACGTTAAAAAAGGACTAACTTAAAATTAATACACATGAAAATGATAATTTTAGGAGTGCTCCAACATCCTGGCGACGTTGAAAGTATCTACATACTTTCAAGATTCCACAAGCACTGCCAATTTTCGAACTGGTCTTGCGTATAATTCCTTTTTTTTGGTTTTAAAATCTCCAGCTCGTGTTTTTGCATCGTTTCCGGGTATAGTAGCAACAATACGTCCCATAAGTAAGAGAAGTGGTGCCAAATAATCATCATGGATTAGTACGAGCATTCCTGACTTTATGTTAGGTTTTGTGTTAAACCACTTTTTTCGTTGCAACAAATCGTTTAAATAGTCCGAAGACCAACAGCGCTAAAACTGTTGTCTTGCGGCACAAATAGGACGCCATCTTTTAAGTAAACTGATATCATTGCAATGAATACCTCGTTCTGGAAGCGAGTTAAGAGGACCGTTAACTGGGAAGTGGCCAGGTGCTAGGGCTTGAATATCATGCGGGTCACTAAATAAAACTGCGGGCTAAACGTCGTTCAAGAACAGTGAACCTTTTTAAAACTATGTGATATGATGACCCTAAAGTCGAAAAATAAAATAAATAAAAAGCTGCTCATCGAGATCAGTATCTTGAGCGGTAGCCACCAAACATTTTGACACAGTTGGTTTATTGCTTGGCGTATAGCGGACCGTAACTACCCAACCTGCTTTAGTTTCTTGGAAAGTGGGCATGTTTAAATCAGGTCTAATTCTTCTGCTGCATAGTATCTCAAAAAAGTATTCTGTACCAAGCAGTAAGTCAATCGGTTGTTGTTTGTAGAAAAATTCATTCGCCTTGTCGATTTTGGGTAGCTTCTATCTCTAATATATATATATATATATATATATATATATATATATATATATATATATATATATATATATATATATATATATATATATATCCAGATGGTAAATATCCAGAAATACGATTTGTTGCTAAAAGATTCAGAGAATATTCGTGGCAATTAATTCGGGATCGTATGATAGATGCGACTTCGTATTTCATATTAGATGACCTGCCTCCAGCTCCTGAAACGTCTACTGATGTTTTTCTACGTGGTAAATATAAAATGTTGAATTTTTCGGTTATTAAATTTACCTGGGAACACGAGTCTAAAAGTGCTCTACCTATTTTGTACCTATCAGTACTATCCGAAATGAGAAAAATGGCTGTGGAAAGAATTACACTGCTTGATTTCTTCTTAACGTGAGTATTGACAGTGGCTTAAGAAGCTTGGGTAGATACTCAAGCCAGATAAATCACGATGGAGTAGTTTATGGTGGGCGAGAGTACTCGTACATAATTTACAACGATATTTTGACGGACAGGTAGATAAGTTGTGTCGAAGTGAAAGGGAATTGATACAAGCACCATATTTTTTAACCGTGTCGAAGCTGCAAATAGAATCCATTGATTTGAAATTTGGGCAGCTGCTGCTTCAATGATCTAATCGCTTGCAAAAAAATACAATTCCGTTTCACTTGGGTCACTAACGAATGTTTTTGTTGACGTATTGAGTTTATTGTACGATGTTGTTGTGGTTGAGTTATTAGTGGACGATGGTTACGGTGACCATTCGTCCTTTTTTTAAGAGGACAGTCCTCTTTTTTACATGATGTTCTCCTAGATAAACAAAAATTAAAGTGTCCTTTTTTAATTGAAATGTCCTTTATTGTCCTTTTTTTATTATTAATACTTTTTTGTGTTTAAAGTCCAAAATTAAAAGTTTTATTTTCTAAATACACATTGGGCATCTACCCATAAATTGGTATGTATTTATATGTGTTATTAGAAATGAATGAGATTTCAAATTCAGTAACCAACTTATAGCTTTTATCACTTGACTTTAGTGTGAGATGATTAATTGTCACAGAAATTAGGTTGTATGTAGGGAGTTCTCGGGATTAAAAAGGTGAAATTAACGATAAAATTTTGTATTAACAATGAGCAAAACGAAGTTTTCATACATATCAATTATAAACATTTTTGGTTACATCAAGGAAAATCAATAACATTGATTTGGAAATGGGAGGTAGTACAAATGTATATGGGTAGAAGAAAATATAGCTTCGTTAGACGAAATGCTTTGGATTTTAAAGTCAATTACTTTTATTTTTATCTTAGACCAGCACTCAGGGGATTACCCCTATATATGCAATGCATTGCGCCGGAATTGAAAACGAGGGGACAGATTAGGAAAGATGAGAAGATAGAGAGTATTTTTGGAGCTATTTCAACCTTTTTACTTCGCCGGCTAATTTTAGCTACAGGGCCGACGAAGGTGGGTGCTTACTCTGCTTTTAGTACATGGTAGTGTCAGTCGCTGCCAATTATGTTCAGCGACCAGTGTATGCCTTCATCATTGAAAACATGCTGGCAACAACTAACACAACCATGCACTAACGCTGATCAACACAACATTTCATGACTAAGCGCGGGGTCGAACTCAGGACCCTCCGCTTTATAGTCTCGTGTTCTACTACTTCAGCCAACAGCACCTACTTTAGCACTTTAGGCCTTGAACAGAGGAAGAAAACGCTAATACTATTTATAAAACGAAATATTTCCTTTTTTAATTTATTGAATGTATTTTTTAATGAAACTATTATAAGTATGTTACATTATAAACATAAAAACTGATTTTAATTTCACGTTTTCTGTTTTATTTAATTAATATTGCTAAATTAATTGTTCGAAGTTTACAAGGCACAAACAAAAGTCAACATCTGTTTTTAATTATTCAACTTAGACAGCAGAGCAGCTGTTTTTGAAAGGCTCTACATTTATATACATTTATAATCTATTATAAAACG
Source organism: Linnaemya tessellans (assembly GCA_951800035.1). Classification (NCBI taxonomy): domain Eukaryota; kingdom Metazoa; phylum Arthropoda; class Insecta; order Diptera; family Tachinidae; genus Linnaemya; species Linnaemya tessellans. The sequence goes on along the minus strand of OX637533.1, from coordinate 63,767,125 downwards.
AAATATTTCCTTTTTTAATTTATTGAATATATATTTTAATGAAACTATTATAAGTATATTACATTATAAACATAAAAACTGATTTAAATTTCACGTTTTCTGTTTTATTTAATTAATATTGCTAAATTAATTTTTCGAAATTTCCAAGGCACAAACAAAAGTCAACATCTGTTTTTAATTATTCAACTTAGACAGCAAAGCAGCTGTTTTTGAAAGGCTCTACATTTTCATCATCAGTATATTTTGTGTGTCACCAATTATTAGGTGGCTTAATTGAATATGGTAACAGTTCTTATATATACGAATTTCATTAGGAAATTGCGTGCGAGAAATGTATCAAATTGGTGGTAACACATTTTTATTTAATGCCGATATGTTTCTTAAGGAACAAATTGTAAATCAGAGTGATTTCAAGATAATTCGTTAACTAAATTAATCTGGATTTCACCGTATGTCTACGACAGATCCTGTCTTATTCCTTTACCACAAAATCATTACCTTCGACTAATTTAAATTTATGTTCTTGGTAACAATGCGTAATAAACAAAACCGAAACACCACTTGCAAGTATTTTGTTGCATATGTAACATAGGGTCTACAACTGCGATTAACTCTGACATAATATTTGAGAAAACGTCGGCAGAATGAGAGAAGGGATTTCTTCATCTTAATCTTAGCCAAGGGGAATACTACTCTTATAAGAATTCATAATTCATTGACAGCCGTGGTGAGAGTGTTTATAATTTGCCAAAAATTATTGTTTTTTTTATTGTTTACACAGTGAACTAAATTGTAAAATAATTGTGTCACAATTGTAAAATAAACTAAAGATTTTAAATGGCGACTTTTTATACACAAATACAAATGCATGTGGTTATTTGACAGTTCATCTCATAACAATAAAGTTCGTAACAGTCTAGTTTTTGATCCTTGTGTTGCTGCAGGGATTTTCATTTGATCTTTAAGTGGATTTGTTGGTGCGTTTAAAAAAGTCTTGCTTAATTTGGTCTTATCGTTTGGCTCCAAACGTTCACATAAACATTCATATACTTCATTGACGACTTATCCACCTGTGTTATCAGCTGATCCACACAACCAGTGATACTTTTTTCACCATCTTTTTTGTAAAATTGGTTTAGATATTGTGCCGCCATCTGTTGTCGGATAGTTTCCTTTGTGACACCCAAACACATTTACGCCCGAGTTTTAGTTGAAATTCGTTTAAAATGTCGTGTAACAATAAAAATTGTAACATTGAAAATGATGATGAAAGTATGATATCATGTTGGCTGTGTGGCCATCTTTTCCATTTCAAATGTAGTGGTCTGTCTACTTTAGTAGCTGAATCCCTCACGAAAAATAATGGACTTCACTGGTGCTGTATTGCCTGTAGAAAAATTAGTGTGAGTTTCTATCACTTTTTTCGAGGTAACATTACACAATTGAATGAAATTCAATTCAAATGGATAACTTAAAATCCCCTACTCAAATATCACCAAAGAGTCGTAAATCGCCAAGAATAAATAAAGAGAATAATGAACTGTCTGTCCTTGGTCATGATACTGCACCGTTGAATTCAAAGTCAGACGCTGAAGGTCGTTCTGCTACCCTGGATCCTGTTAATCCTCCAGTCGTTTCCTATCCGGTGGATCCGTGTTCATCCCATCAAATTATTATTGATAAACGTGTTATTGATAAACGTGTTGATCCTACAATTACCAATAACACTCAAAACAAACATATCACGTTTAATCATACCGATACTGTACAAGCAAACCATAGAATGCTACGTGTGATTCCCCCGAACAAACATATTTGCATATCTCGTTTTGCATTTGATACATCAGCAGAAGATATAGATCATTATATCAATTTAAAGCTCAATATCAACGTACATAAATTTTCGTACTCGCAGGAGAGAAGTATTACGTCTTTTAAGATCACTGTACCGTTTGATATTTTCTGTCAAGTAGTTGATCAAACATTTTGGCCTCCTCATGTCTTAGTACGGGAGTATGTATTTAAGGATAAGCAAAATATTGCTCACCTTCCTGCACGGGTGCCGACAACCCCAAAAAATAATTAACTTTTCTGATAATCAACTTCTCATTACTTATCAGAATGTTCGTGGTCTTAAAACAAAACTTAACAACTTACATATATTTACAAAGCTTTAATTATCATGTGTATGTATTCACTAAAACCAGGCTGAATAATACCTTTTAAAATCCGAAATTTTTTGTGATAATTTTCATATATTTCGTCGAGATAGAATTACAACTACAACGGGTGGTGGAGTACTAATTTCTATCTCAATCCTATTTCCAATGCAGGAAATTAAAATCGATTTACTTTCTAATATTGAATTCGTTGCGGCAGTCATAAAGATAAACCATATTAAAATGTATGTATATAACATGTTCGTACATTCCTCCTCATGCCGACAAGTATTTACAAACTTCATACTGATGCCATTAACACTGTGACTTAAAACCTAAATCGTACTGATTTAATATTTGTGTTTGGCGATCTTAATCTACCTAGCATCACATGGAAACTTTCACATGAACATAGTTTTTATATACCTACCCGTACTGGTGATAAACTACACGGCTAATGACAGTTTATCAGATTTTTATTTGCATCAAATAAACGGAACATTTAATTTTTATGGTAAAATTTTGGACTTGGTGTTTGTTAATGAGCCTAAAGAATGCATTCTTTAGCCTGAAGACCGTTACCATCCCACAATTGAAATAAGCTGCAACATACATATCTACTATTTTTCCAGATAGAAACTCTGTTCATAAAGAAAAAGTTTTCTGCTAATTATAACGATCTTAATAATCACCTGGTAAACACTAATTGACTTCAATTGCTGTCAACTACTAAGGGTCGCCATTTTCAATTGATGTTTTGGTTAATTCTTTTTATAAAACTATTTTGGAATATATGGATGAATGCATCCCTAAGTATGTACCACGAAACAATTCTGGCCCACCCTGGAACTCCTCCACTATAAAAAACTTGGAAAATAAATACCTCAAAAAGTTTAAACAATATGGATCATCTTTTTTCTACTCCAAGTATTCAGTTCTTCGTGCAGAATACAACCGCTTAACACTCAACTTCACAATGATTACATCCGTGTCGTTAAGCGCGACCTTGTTCAAGATCCTAAAACATTCATTAAGTTTGTTAATACTAAAAGGAAATCAACTGGCTTTCCTAAGGTCATGAAATTTTCATGATATCTACCCTTATAAAATAGCTGCGAATAATAATATATATACATTTAATATCACTACCTAACATATTTTAAATTGTTTAAAAAGTGTTAAATCGTCCTGTTGGCATTCCAAATGGCGTCATAATTAACTATGCTTCTGCTTTACTAACTCCATTGTCCATAATATATAATGCCTATAAATTGTGGTCACTTTCCCGATATTTGGAAAAATCCTATATTATACCACTGTTTAAAGCAGGAAATAAATCTGAAATAAGCAATTACAGAGGAATAGCGAAACTGAGTGTAATTCCAAAACTTTTTGAAGAATGTATGGTTGATAGTCTTAATCATACAATTTCTTCCTTATTGTCACCACTTCAACATGGTTTCGTAAAGGATTTTCTGCTACGACTAGTATTCTCCAGTTAACAACTTTAGTGAATGCAGCTTTCGCTAAAGGTTATCACACGGATGTCATCTACACTGATTTCAGCAAGGCTTTTGACAAAATTAATAATAATTCGCTGCTTTTAAAGAAATTAGACATAATGGGTTTTAATAATTTACTATGCTGGATTAAATATTATATGTTAAACAGGACACAATCGGTAAAATTTAACGCTGCAAATTTAAGAGATATTTCAGTAAGCTCTGGTGTTCCGCAGGGGAGTCACCTTGGTCCAATTCTTTTCCTTCTATTTATCAACGACCTACCAGAAGTAATAAAATATTGTAATATATTGATGTATGCGGACGACGTAAAAATATGGTGCAACATAAAACAACCATCTGATTAACAGTTCTTACAGAATGGTTTAAACAATTTTTATATTTGGTGTAAACTAAACTTAATGCAATTAAACTTGAACATATGTAATCACATGCGATTTTCAACATCACACAACCCTGTTCACAATTATAACCTAGATGGTTATAATTTAAAAACGCTTCACGAAGTTATGGATTTGGGAATTTTACTCGATAGTAAACTTAATTTTGTCCAACACATTACTTTGTGTATCTTAAATTCATTAAAATATGGGTAAAACAGTTTAATGGTCCATATGTCACTAAAACATTGTATATTGCATTAGATCGGATAATTTTAGAATATGGTAGCATAATTTGGGATCCACTGTATAACGTCCATATTGAACTTATTGAATCCGTTCAAAAACAATTTCTAATTTTCTGCCTAAGAAACGTTTATATAAAATTAATCCTTTTACTTTAAAGAGTCGGAGAATAATGCTGAACACCTCTTTTATGGTAAATCTTATCAGTGGTAGCATCAATTCCGAATTTTTACTGAATAATGTATATTTCAATATTCCTCAACGTTCACTTCGTTTTTTTTTTAACCCACTCTATGTTGCAGCTTGTCGTACTAAATTTGAAATGTCAGATCGTCTCAGGAAACTATGTACTTGCTTTAGTGAACTGTATCATTTTATAGATTTTTCGCAGAACCTTACTCAACTACATATACATATGTATATATACTCAACATGGTTGTGTGTTACACATTATTGTATGATATACACAGGAGAAAACTATTTAAATTCCTCATTGATTAACATGTCAGAGTTTATCGCAACTACTCTTGCCTTCTATGGGAGGATTTGGGGCGCAAGATGCACTCGTATACATTTTTGGTATTATCGGAATTTACATATACATACATATAAGTATTTACTTATGAGAAGGATCGATGACCATTCAGTATTGAGTTTTGTTTCCAGCTACATATAATTGATTATAATCATATAATAAGTAATACATATAATTGATTATAATTATTATTATTTACAAATTACACATTTACAAAAACTATTTTAAATTCAGCATATAAAAGTTGTGTACTTTACTTCAAAGAGAGTTATTCAAAATCAAAATTTATGGGGCGGAATTTAAATAAAATTCACAGCCCTCGCAACTGATATAAGTATCTACATATATGTTTCGTTTTTCTTACAAGAATCTTTTTATTACTTTTTTCGCTCGTTTTTTTTTACAAGAATCTTTATCTAACCATTGTAATTTAAATTGGATTGATCATGGGCTCTTGTCAAAAACGAGCGAATGAACGGGTTCGACACAGGTCTACTATATGTATGTATGTATAAAAGGGTGCAGGCAATTTACTACTTGCAGTTGTACATACATATGTATTTAAGGTTTTATATGTAACATACAGCTGTTCAACTTACATATTGTGTTTCCATTTTTGTGTAGATAGTTACAATATGATACGACGAATCTGTAAAATATATATGTACATTATTATATTTACTAATGATTAGAATGTGTGAGAAGCATATAATGAGCATGTACATAGTTTGCAAATTCACGGATACTTTTTTATGTACGTATGTATATATCTATAGTTAAAATGCAACCATATAATTTGTAAGAACGAGCAGTATATGTAAATGTGCGAGTCTCAGAAGCAAATATTTCTGTTCATTAAACAAAATTCTATAGTTGTAAAGGCTGATATAAAAAACAAATAGCTTAAAAATATTAAATTACACATGTGCAATGCGTCCATACATGCAAGCATGTGTCTCTGTATGCATGTATTTATATAAATTTAATACGAGGCACATAACTAAATATTATCCTCCAACTATTTATAGATGCCTCTTATATCACATGTACATACCTACATTTGTATGTATGTATATAAATAAATATATATATATATATATATATATATATATATATATATATATACATATATATATATATATATATATATATATATATAAATATATATGTACATATTTTAAGTAATCAAGAATATATTATTAATATCACTTCTTAGATAAAATAACAACATATTTAGAAATTGTTTTCAAACAAAATACAATTCGCAATAATCACTTGAAAATATCCATGTTTGGATATATATATATATATATATATATATATATATATATATATATATATATGTGTGTATAGATAGATATATGCATGTGTGTATATACATATATGTAGGGTTACAATGCTCTTTTTGTTTAAGAATTTGTGTCTTCTTAAAATAAAAAATTAAGTACTAAAATCTGTGCAGTATATCAACTCACTATATAGACACGGAAAAAAGATTTAATTCTGACCATAACCGTAAGATATAAAAAATGCCAACCAACTGAACAAAATCAAAATAGTGCTATAGAAACGAATTCATTTTCTATGTATAGAACCGAATTGTGCTCATGTCACCGTATAAGCTTTTTTATTCTATAATAATATTAGGAAAGAGAACATTTGTGTAAAAATTCATTAATCTGTTAGATCATATGTAAATTAAGATTTCTGAGTAAAATGAGCGAACATTTTTTTAGAATTCTCATGAAGTAATTTTTTTCATGCCGTTTTCATATTAATATAAACATTTAACATTTTATAATTAAAAATAAAACTCCCACATTTATGAATGAACGTTTGTAACCTAGCGAGTGTTTTAAAAAGGTGCGTTACATTAAGTAACATGCCCTGAATTCTCCTTAATATGTGGACAGAGGACGAATTCGTGGATAACTATTGACATACAACTATATATATATATATATATATATATATATATATATATATAAGCTACATATACATACATATACATATATATATATATATATATATATATATATATATATATATATATATATATATGTATATGTATGTATATGTAGCTGTTGAGAAGGTAATGGAAAGGGAATTTCGAGAACTTATTAAGCATTATTTTTTTGCAAAAAAAAATTCCTCAGACCAAGGCTAAGACTGATATATATTATTTGGACAACATTCATTTCCGTTGTAATGAAGTAATGTATTAAATTTCGATGTGGTGGTATAAGCCCGGAAGATGCTGATGCTTGGTTGAGGTCTCTACATTCGAAACAATTGAAAATAATGATAATATGGTTTTAGCCGGTCTGAAATTGAAAGTAAGGAGATTGTGGTAGCCATAGGCATCTCACATGGCTCACAAGTTTCAATTTTGAATGATATCTTCCATAAAAGATCGCTTTTCGTAAAATGGTTACCGAATTTGTTTACAATGTAAGAGTACGCAAACACACATATATGTATATTTACAAAACTTACTAAACTTCTTTTTATTTTTCTTTAATATATCGCCACCAACATTATATACATAGATATATGTATATATATATATATATATATATATATATATATATGTATATATAGATATGTATATATATATATATATATATATATATATATATATATATATATATATATATATACAGTATTTTTCGGTTAATTGCACATCAAAATTTGCACAACTTTTTGTTCAATTAACCGGGGAACCAATTAGCCGATACCCGCTTAATTGAACAATTCGTTCAATTACAAGAATCCCGTTTAATTGAACAGTTTGTTCAATTACAGAAATCACGCATAATTGGAACTACTAATGAATTAAAAGAAATCGCATATGTGCACTTTAAGTTTTTCAAAACAATTTTTTTTTACCTTAAAAGAAAAAAATGCAAGTAACAGAAAAAAATGTACATATATGTGTATACGCGGTATTTATTATCGTAGGTATGTACTATTAAAATTTAATAATTAAATGCACTATTTATGTGCACATTAAATAAAATTTATAAACTAAAAAACACTTCATATATTGGTTTTACAAAAAAAAAAAACATAAGCTTAAAGAATAAAAACAATTCATATACATATACATACAGCTCTTCCATTCACGTAAGTATTAAAATATTACATAGTGCTTAAAAAATAAAAAAAGGAACAAATAAAATCATGTTGTACATATTCACACTTTCCGAGATCATTATTTAAAAAAGAAATATAAACATGTTGTTTACGTTTTAAAAGAATAACTTGAAAAAGTCTGTAATTTTTTTAAATTATGTATGAATTTTTATTAGTCGAACTTTCTTATGTAAATTGTTAATTTTCTCAACGGGCTTAAGTTCGAATCTGCAAGACGGCAAACCATTTTTTATATTATTTTATTAATAAATGAATTTGTTCAAATTCTATTTATTAATTTATATTAAGATTGGAATATTAAGAATATTTTTTCAATAATCATCAAACCAGCAGAACGGATCAGTACTGATTTCGAGGCCGCTACGCCATCTCATCAGCGTTCTTTGTTCATTTTTTCCTCTTTTGCAAGTGGTACTAGTTAGTAGGAATATCAACTATTTAACCAATATTTTAACGAAAATTGAATATGAGAAGTTATCACATTCATATTTTTAAGTTATTACATTTTTGGTTAGTACGAAATTCCCCAACCCTGACGATTAATATTCCCAATATTCCATGTATCTCTTTCGCTTTTTCCAGAGCCATCGGCTGCTGATAACTAAAGCTTCTTTGTTATTTATGTTCAAGTAATTGAATTTAGTTGTCAATTTACAATAAACAAGTGCGCGTGCCCTCGCAATGTTTTTAAATTATGTATGAATTTTTATTAGTCGAACTTTCTTATGTAAATTGTTAATTTTCTCAACGGGCTTAAGTTCGAATCTGCAAGACGGCAAACCATTTTTTATATTATTTTATTAATAAATGAATTTGTTCAAATTCTATTTATTAATTTATATTAAGATTGGAATATTAAGAATATTTTTTCAATAATCATCAAACCAGCAGAACGGATCAGTACTGACTTCGAGGCCGCTACGCCATCTCATCAGCGTTCTTTGTTCAATTTTTCCACTTTTGCAAATGGTGCTAGTTAGTAGGAATATCAACTATTTAACCAATATTTTAACGAAAATTTAATATGAGTAGTTATCACATTCATATTTTTAAGTTATTACATTTTTGGTTAGTACGAAATTCCCCAACCCTGACGATTAATATTCCCAATATTCCATGCATCTCTTTCGCTTTTTCCAGAACCATCGGCTGCTGATAACTAAAGCTTCTTTGTTATTTATGTTCAAGTAATTGAATTTAGTTGTCAATTTACAATGAACAAGTGCGCGTGCCCCCGCAATGTTTTTAAATTATGTATGAATTTTTATTAGTCGAACTTTCTTATGTAAATTGTTAATTTTCTCAACGGGCTTAAGTTCGAATCTGCAAGACTGCAAACCATTTTTTATTATTTTATTAATAAATGAATTTGTTCAAATTCTATTTATTAATTTATATTAAGATTGGAATATTAAGAATATTTTTTCAATAATCATCAAACCAGCAGAACGGATCAGTACTGATTTCGAGGCCGCTACGCCATCTCATCAGCGTTCTTTGTTCAATTTTTCCACTTTTGCAAGAGGTGCTAGTTAGTAGGAATATCAACTATTTAACCAATATTTTAACGAAAATTGAATATGAGAAGTTATCACATTCATATTTTTAAGTTATTACATTTTTGGTTAGTACGAAATTCCCCAACCCTGACGATCAATATTCCATGTATCTCTTTCGCTTTTTCCAGAGCCATCGGCTGCTGATAATTAAAGCTTCTTTGTTATTTATGTTCAAGTAATTGAATTTAGTTGTCAATTTACAATGAACAAGTGCGCGTGCCCTCGCAATGTTTTTAAATTATGTATGAATTTTTATTAGTCGAACTTTCTTATGTAAATTGTTAATTTTCTCAACGGGATTAAGTTCGAATCTGCAAGACAGCAAACCATTTTTTATTATTTTATTAATAAATGAATTTGTTCAAATTCTATTTATTAATTTATATTAAGATTGGAATATTAAGAATATTTTTTCAATAATCATCAAACCAGCAGAACGGATCAGTACTGACTTCGAGGCCGCTACGCCATCTCATCAGCGTTCTTTGTTCAATTTTTCCACTTTTGCAAATGGTGCTAGTTAGTAGGAATATCAACTATTTAACCAATATTTTAACGAAAATTGAATATGAGTAGTTATCACATTCATATTTTTAAGTTATTACATTTTTGGTTAGTACGAAATTCCCCAACCCTGACGATTAATATTCCCAATATTCCATGCATCTCTTTCGCTTTTTCCAGAACCATCGGCTGCTGATAACTAAAGCTTCTTTGTTATTTATGTTCAAGTAATTGAATTTAGTTGTCAATTTACAATGAACAAGTGCGCGTGCCCCCGCAATGTTTTTAAATTATGTATGAATTTTTATTAGTCGAACTTTCTTATGTAAATTGTTAATTTTCTCAACGGGCTTAAGTTCGAATCTGCAAGACTGCAAACCATTTTTTATTATTTTATTAATAAATGAATTTGTTCAAATTCTATTTATTAATTTATATTAAGATTGGAATATTAAGAATATTTTTTCAATAATCATCAAACCAGCAGAACGGATCAGTACTGATTTCGAGGCCGCTACGCCATCTCATCAGCGTTCTTTGTTCAATTTTTCCACTTTTGCAAGAGGTGCTAGTTAGTAGGAATATCAACTATTTAACCAATATTTTAACGAAAATTGAATATGAGAAGTTATCACATTCATATTTTTAAGTTATTACATTTTTGGTTAGTACGAAATTCCCCAACCCTGACGATCAATATTCCATGTATCTCTTTCGCTTTTTCCAGAGCCATCGGCTGCTGATAACTAAAGCTTCTTTGTTATTTATGTTCAAGTAATTGAATTTAGTTGTCAACATAGGCTAACTAGACTCGACAACTAAAAGACAGAGGTGGTAAATTTCTCTAATACAGAGATGGCTTCAGTGCGAAGTCAAGAGAGGGACGGCAATTTTCTTGGCTTGCTATCTTTTTTATTCGTTTGAACTAATTTGACATTTCATTTTTGTTTACACAAAAATGAAATTTATCGGCAGTAACATTGGCGCAAATTAGAAAATATTTCATTTTGCTCCAAGTTTATTGTTCAAAGTTGGTCATTTATGGATGAAATATCATCTATACATTCATCCACTAGTTACCAACAGTGCGAATACAAACAAAAGCACAGAAGAGAAATAAAATGAGTTACAAAATAGTGGTACCAGTAACAAAATGTAAGTGAAAATTGTACATATTAATTTCTATAAAACTTATAATTCTAATGTCTTCCAGGAGCTGTATGTGCGTAATGGGATGCAAGGAAGGACAGAGGCTACAACTATTCCCGAAAGAACCGACCATGTGAGTCAATTGTGTATATTTTATAAAAAAAATTTACACATGAATGCATTACAAAATTTGTATCATTCGTTTCATCAGGAGCCGAACTGGTGTTTAAGAAGGTGAATATCCCATTACAATTGATGTTCACCTTCGAAAAGCAGCAAAGCAAAATCCACCAGAAAGACTGGCACAATGAAAGCAAAACCCATTAAGAAGCCAAAAGCACCCAAAACTAAACGTGCAACAGCAGCGAAACCGAAAAAGATGACCCTTACAAAAAACTATCAGCGAAAAAGACCCCATGAACCAAGTAAATTGCTTTCGCTTCAATTTAAACTGTTGTTTATGTCGACAATCGAAATAAAAAAACCCTTTTAAGGGCTACAATATATTTTAAAAAAGAGCTCAATTTACAAACAACCTGAAACAAGACATTTCACATTATAAAATTTTTTATTATTTGTAGACACAAAATCGGCTACCTCTTTTTTGAAATTAATTTTGTAGCCCTGAGAAGGTCTGTTTTTTGTCATTGTTTTTTCATTTTTCAGAATTACACATTCACTTCAAATGCATATGAATTATTTGTACTTCACCACACAATGAGCAAAGCACTCGTATATTTACTCCTAGTAAGTGTAATGCAAATTAATTAACCATGAAATTAAATATTGAAGTCTTGTAATTGGAATAATTAAAAACGAATTTTTATATAATTTTTATTTAAAAATGAAAGAATTGTGTATCCAACAAAGTTTACAGAAGTAATGAAAAAATGTTCTAAGTATATATGTACAAATTATTGAAGTTTAAATTTATTCAAATTGCATAAGTTTCTATGATTGAAAATATACATTTCAATACCCCTTCTCAATCATATAAACCTACACAAAAACAAAAGTTCAAAAATGTTTTTGCATCCAGGGATTTTGTACACATATCCGCCAACTGATCTGATGTTCCAATCGATTCGATTTTGACTATGCCTTTCTTAACATTGTCTCTTATAAAATGATGTTTAATATCTATGTGCTTAGATCTCTTCGACTCGACGTTATTTGCCATACATAAACATCCTCGATTGTCCTCATATATAATGACAGATTCATTTTTCAGTATGCTTAGATCTTGAAGCAAGCCCCTCAACCATATTGCCTCAGACACCGCAGAACTTAAGGCCAAATATTCTGCTTCGCTAGATGAAGTTGCAACAGTTTGCTGTTTCTTACTGGACCACGACACTGTACATCCATAGATTTTAAAGATATAGCCACTGACAGATTTTCGATCTGTTACATCACTTGCCCAATCAGCATCAGCGTATCCAACCAGGATATTATCATTATTTGCATCATATATCAGTTTCTTATTGATTGAGCCCTTTAAATACCTCAAAACTCTCTTAAGTGATTGCCAATGTTCATCTGAAGGATTTTGTTGAAATCTTCCAAGATAACTTACATGATAACATATGTCAGGCCTCACGCAAAGCATTATGTACATTAGACTTCCTAGAAGTTCTTTATAGGGTTTATCAATTGTCTTGTCTGTATTTTTCAAAAGTTGCAATCCTTTTTCCATAGGCGTCTTGACAGGATTACACTCCGACATCGAAAACTTTTCTAACACTTTTTGTATATTTGCTTCTTGAGACATTTCAATGCTATTGTTCTTGATTTCTATCTTCATGCCTAAGAATAGTTTTAGATTTCCGCAATCAGAGAGTTGAAAACTTTTTGAAAGTTTCCTCTTCAATTCTTCAATCGATTTCAAGCTCGAACCAGCAATAAGTAAATCGTCAACATACATAATCACATACAACATGTTACTCTCAGTTGTATTACATTTGGTATAGAGGCAGTAATCATGCTTAGAACGAATAAAACCAAATTGTATAAGGAATTCATTTAATTTGTCATTCCAACACTTAGGCACTTGTTTGAGTCCATAGAGTGATTTGAGTAACCGACAACACAAGCCCTTTTCTCCAGACACCCCATCTGGTATGGCCATATATATTTCCTCGTTCAAATCTCCATTTAAAAATGCTGTCTTTATATCCAATTGATGAAGAAATAAATTTTTCTTAACCGCAATTGCAAGTACAACACGTATAGTTGTAAGTTTCGCCACAGGTGCATAAGTCTCGTTGTAATCTATACCATATTTTTGTAAGAAACCTTTAACCACTAACCTGGCTTTGTATCGTAAAGGATTTCCATCTTCATCGCTTTTTATTTTAAATACCCACTTTGACTTCAGTAGTTTAGCATCTTTTGGAGGTTTCGTTAGTACCCAGACTTTATTTGCATAAATGGAATCCAATTCTTCATCAACAGCTGTTAACCATTTGTCAGCATCGGCTCTACCAGCAATTTCAGAGTAGTTTTCAGGTTCCCCAGAATAATTAAACAATTCTGTAGTGGCAGCATTACCAGTAAAATAGTCCAAAAATCTTAGCGGTACTCTCCGTTCTCTACCACCTCCTCTAGGTTGCTTTGGTTCATCATCACTCCCTCGTATTAAGGAATTTTCATTACCTTCCGATTCATCATCAGTTGAAACGACTTCTTGAATTGCATCTTGATCAATAGGCACAGTATCATCATCAACAATGCTCACATCATCCGTAGTAGTAACGGGCATATCACCAGCTGCAACAGCTTCTTCTTCCCCTTCTTGCTCGTTACTCCTAAGCAATATTTTTAAAGGCTGTTCATTTTCAGCGATTTCCTTGTATGGGTAGGAGGTTTCATCAAACTTTACGTCTCTCGATGTTATTATCTTTTTTTCATTCATATCCCAGAGTTTATATCCATTTGGCACAAATCCGATCATAACAAGCTGTTTGCTTTTAGTATCTAACTTCTTTCTGGTTTGCTTCGGTATCCAATAAAAGGCTTTACATCCGAATACTTTCAACATATTCACGTTAGGTTTAAAACCGTACCACATTTCAGCAGGCGTAATATTCCCATCTAGAGCTTTGGTAGGACTTCGATTAATCAGATATACCCCAGTCAGAGCTGCTTCAATCCACATATTTTTCGGCATATTTGATTCCAACAGCATAGTACGAACTTTTTCAACCAACGTTCTATTATAACGTTCAGAGACTCCATTTTGTTGTGGAGAATATGCAATTGTCTCTTCTAATTGAATACCTTTAGATTTGTACCACTTACGTTGTTCATTGGAATTGTATTCACGCCCTTGGTCCACAGTCAACTTTGAAATTTGGAATCCAAACTGTGCTGTAACCATTGCTTCATACTCCATTTGCTTCTCAAAAACACTTGACTTCTTTTTGATACCATATATCATACCAAAATGAGTGAAGTCGTCAATAAACGATACGAAGTATTTTGATCCATCCCAGGCTATAGGATCAATAGGGCCGTATAGATCTGAATGTATTCGCTCAAGTGGACGAGACGCACGATGACGAGTACCATTAAATGGATCTCTACATTGCTTACCTTGAACACATATTTCACAAAAATTTAATTTTTCAGGTTTCACATTCATGCCTTCCACCATATTCTTGCATACTAACTCGTTCATTGAGGACTGCCCAATATGACCAAATCGTTTATGCCATAGCTCCACTTCATCACGATTAGAAAGATTAGCACCATGTTGTTCCAACTGAAATTTTATTTCATAAAGGCTTCCACTTAAATATCCCGTAGCAATTAAGGCATTATCTTTAAATATCAATGCTTTTTCTTGAATGAATTTCACTTCAATTCCAGCAGCCGTCATCTTCTTAACAGATAGCAAATTATCTCTTAGTTCAGGAACAAAAAACACGTCTTTCAAAATAACATTCACATTTTTATTAGAAACTGCTTTTATTGTTCCCAAATGTTTAGCCATTAAATACTGATTATCTTTAGCCACATTTATTTTAATCGGATTCAAAATTTCATTTAATTCAGTAAAATAACAGTTTTTGTTTACGAGGTGATCACTTGACCCGGAATCCAGTTTAAAAATTATATATGATTTACCACTTGGTTCAGTTTCACTGGAATTCACCATAAAACAAACACTTTTGGGATCAGATTTTCGTTCAACAGCACTACAAGCTTCTCTACTACGGCATTCATTTGCTTTGTGTCCCCTTTTGTTGCATTTAAAACATTTTCCAAAAAATTTCTTTTTTATTTGTTTCTTACCAGCAAAGGCAGTTTTCGTTGTAACATCTTCATCCACACAGCGGCTTGAAATCTTTGTTTCTTCCAACAATAACCGCTGCTTCACCAAATCATAGCTTAACTCACCATCCAGATTTTGCAAAGCCGTCACAAGGGGATCAAATTTTTTCGAAAGTGACATAAACAATTGTGTTAAGATATCACTGTCTTCCAACACAGCACCAGCAGTCTTCAGACTTCTTACCAAATTCTCAAATTTGATTAAATGCTCAGACACAACATCCCCGTCATTCAATTTTAATTCCATTAATTGCTTTCTTACCAGAATTTGATTGATTACAGACTTCTTTGCAAACATATTTTTGAGGCTTTCCCACATTTCTTTTGCTGTTTCCTTGTCCCGTATGTAACCTAGGCAATTGTTTCCAACAAACGCTACTAACCGTTCCTTTGCCTTTTTATCCTTCTTGATGAATTCTTCCTTTTTAGCTGTATCCGTTGGAGGTAAGCCCGTTAAAACTTCTCCTATATTCAAGCTTTCCAGATGAACTTGAACACGAAATTGCCATTCGTCATATCCACAACCGTTAAATTGTGGTATTCCATTAACTTCTTTGTCGCCCATAACCTCTTGTAATTGGAATAATTAAAAACGAATTTTTATATAATTTTTATTTAAAAATGAAAGAATTGTGTATCCAACAAAGTTTACAGAAGTAATGAAAAAATGTTCTAAGTATATATGTACAAATTATTGAAGTTTAAATTTATTCAAATTGCATAAGTTTCTATGATTGAAAATATACATTTCAATATGAAGTCATCTGAATCAGCCACCACGTATAGATTTTCTGGGACGATTGATACACTTTTTAACACTTTGTTATTCTCCATTCAAGCATGTCGGTTGAGAAATCATCGCAGTTGGCACATCACTGAAGATGGCTTCAAAGAACTCTTTTTCATCAGCAAATTCTTTGTAGGTACTGTGACTCTGAAAGAGTTATACAAATTTTGATGAACATTTTTATATAAATTGTAATAAACACAGTGAAATACTTACATTTTTATGCACTTGCTTTTCCAAATTCAACCCTTTTAGTTCTCCAATGTGTAGTTCAATAACTGCGTTTAGATCAACTTAAGTTGTACCGTCCGTTTTGATGCACTAAAGCACAGAATACGCACAGAACACCCAAAAATGACAGTTCAATTTTGCCCGTATCAGATTTTCTTACTGGGAAGTCAAGACGAGTACAAAAGATAAACACTTTGCTGTTTTTCGTATGTTAGAAGAAATGGCTATACATACTATGTTTGAACACACGTTTTACAATTTTAAGTAAACAATAGTGGTTGAAAATCAAGCAAAAATTTAATTTTAGAGAAAAAGTGTGAAATAATTAACACAAATAAGTGTTAAATGGTTTTAAGCAAATATTAAACTGGTTGTAAACAGTAAACGAAGATAGCAAAACTCCTAAATAGTGGCTGGCAGTCAGTGATCTTAAGAAATCAATATAAAAACGTGCCCAGATTCCCACTGAATCGGAAATCGAAGATATTATTAGTTTGGTTTACCTTTTTAAGAATGATAGTGCCCGAAAAAGGAATTAATAAAGTTAAATTAAATACTTAAAACAAAGAAAATCGTTGCAATGGCCACCAATTACTCAGGTTGAATATATGAAATGTGGCTAAAATGCAGAAGCTGCAGCCACAACAAAGGTCCACAGTGGTGATTAGAAATAAATCAAACATTTTGTTTCTGTGGACAAACCTAAATATTTAATAAAATATGGTATTTAGTGCATCAAAACGGGCGGTACAACTTAAGTTGATCTAAACGCAGTTATTGAACTGCATATTGGAGAACTAAAAGGGTTGAATTTGAAAAAGCAAGTGTATAAAAATGTAAGTATTTCACTGTGTTTATTACAATTTATATAAAAATGATCATCAAAATTTGTATAACTCTTTCAGAGTCACAGTACCTACAAAGAATTTGCTAATGAAAAAGAGTTCTTTGAAGTCATCTTCAGTGATGTGCCAATTGCGATGATTTCTCAACCGACATGCTTGAATGGAGAATAGCAAAGTGTTAAAAGGTGTATCAATCGTCCCAGCAAATCTATACGTGGTGGCTGATTCAGATGACTTTAATATTTAATTTCATGGTTAATTAATTTGCATTACACTTACTAAGAGTAAATATACAAATGCTTGTGTGGTGAAGTACATATGTATAATTCATATGCATTTGAAGTGAATGTGTAATTCTGAAATATCATTGGCAAAGCTAAGATCAGTGGTAAAGCAGCAAAGAAAGCTTGTAAAGCGCAAGGAAAGTTATTTCATCTACATTTACAAAGTTTTGAAACAAGTACATCCGGATACTGGCATCTCATCAAAGGTCATGAATAGTTTTATGAATGGTATTTATGAGCGCATTGCCCCCGAAGCATCACGCTTATCTCACTACAAGCGTTCAACAGTTATCAGTCGTGAAACTCAATTTGCTGTCCGTCTACCGTTGCCTGGTGAATTGGCTAAGCATGCTGTCAGTGAAGATACTAAAGGCGTAACCATTTATACCAGTCCCAAGTAAACGCCAATGAATGTTTATTTTAACAAAAACCCGGAGAGAAAACACAAACAGCCCTTCTCAGGGCTACAAAATTAATTTCAAAAAGAGGTAGCCGATTTTGTGTCTACAAATAATAAAAGATTTTATATTGTGAAATGTTTTGTTTCAGGTTGTTTGTAAATTGAGCTCTTTTAAAATATATTGTAGCCCTTAAAAGGGCTTTTTTTATTTCGATTGTCGAAAAACAGTTTAAATTGAAGCGAAAGCAATTTACTGGGTTCATGGGGTCTTTTTCCCTGATGGTTTTTTGTAAGAGTCATCTTTTTCGGTTTCGCTGCTGTAGCACGTTTAGCTTCGGGTGCTTTTGTTTTTGGTTCCTGGTATCTTTTTGGTGGGTTTTTCGTTCATGGTGCCAGTCTTTCTGGTGGATTTTGCTTTACGAAGGTGAACATCAATTGTAATGGGATATTCACCTTAAACACCAGTCCGGCTCCTGATGAAACGAATGATACAAATTTTGTAATGCATTCTTGAGTGTAGAATTTTTTTATAAAATATACACAATTGACTCACCTGGTCGGTTGTTTCGAGAATAGGTGTAGCCTCTGTCCTACCTTGCATCCCATTACGCATTTACGGCTCCTGGAAGGTATTAGAATTATAAGTTTTATAGAAATTAATATGCACAATTTTTACTTACATTTTCTTGCTGGTGCCACTATTTTGTAACTCATTTTATTGCTCTTCTGTGCTTTTGTTTATATTCGCACTATATTGGTAATTAGTGGATGAATCTGTAGATGATATTTCATCCATAAATTACCAACTTTGGGCAATAAATTTGGCGCAAAATGTATAATTTTCCAATTTGCGCCAATATTCCTGCCCAGAAATTTCATTTTTATGTAAATAAAAATGAAATGTCAAATTACTTAGAAGTAATAAAAGAGATAGCAAACAAAGAAATTTGTTGTCCCTCTCTTGACTTCCCAGTAACGCACATCTCTGTATTTGAAAAATTTAACACCTCTGTCTACTAGGTGTCGTGTCTATGTTAGCCTATGCACTAAAGACTAAATTTTATTAAATATTTATGTTTGTCCACAGAAACAAAGTGTTTGATTTATTTCTAATCACCACTGTGGACCTTTGTTGTGGCTGCAACTTCTGCATTTTAGCCACATTTCATATATGTATTCAACCTGAGTAATTGGTGGCCATTGCAACGATTTTCTTTGTTTTAGGCATTTCATTTAACTTTATTAATTGCTTTTCGAATTTATTAATTCATATTCTTAAAAATGTGATCCAACCTAATATCTTCGATTTTCGAATCATTGGTAATCTGAGCACATTTTTATATTTATTTCTTAAGGTCATTGACTGCCAGCCACTATTTAGGAGTTTTGGTATCTTCGTTTACTGTTTACAAACAGTTTAATATTTGCTCAAAAACATTTAACCCTTATTTGTGTTAATTATTTCACAATTATTCTCTAAAAGTAAATTTTTGTTTGATTTTCAACCACCATTGTTTGCTTACAATTGTAAAACGTGTGTTCAATGATGGATATGTATAGCCATTTCTTCTAACATACGTAAAACATCACAATGTTATATCTATTGTACTCGCCTTGACTTCGAACAAGAAAAATCTGATACGGGCCAAATTGAACTGTCACTTTTGGGTGTTCTGTGCGTATTCTGTAGTTGTCAATTTAAAATGAACAAGTGCGCGTGCCCCCGCAATGTTTTTAAATTATGTATGAATTTTTATTAGTCGAACTTTCTTATGTAAATTGTTAATTTTCTCAACGGGCTTAAGTTCGAATCTGCAAGACAGCAAACAATTTTTTATTATTTTATTAATAAATGAATTTGTTCAAATTCTATTTATTAATTTATATTAAGATTGGAATATTAAGAATATTTTTTCAATAATCATCAAACCAGCAGAACGGATCAGTACTGATTTCGAGGCCGCTACGCCATCTCATCAGCGTTCTTATGTTCAAGTAATTGAATTTAGTTGTCAATATTAATAATTTTTGTTTGTGTATTTTTTAATTTATTTGAGACAATATAAGACTCCATATTACCTAACTGACATAGGAACCGGGTAAAGTATGTAGGAGGAAATTTATTTATGATGACATGAATTTTGAGCCAATTAAGCGGGAAAATCAATTAACCGGGTTCAATTATCCGAGGAAATTTACATGTGTTTTCGTATGCAATATTTTTGCCCGATCATGTGGTTCAATAAAGCGTGGAAACCAATTAACCGTAGGGTCAATTAACCGAAAAATACTGTATATATATATATATATATATATATATATATATATATATATTTAAATTAGTTACCAATATGCGATTAGTAAAGCAGGCTAAACAACTTGTAATAAGAAATGCAGACGCCACTCAAGAGCAGAAGAAGTAAACTGAAATTGTACATAGTATACTATTGCCGAACTCAATACGAGCACTAATTGTAGGACCTCCTAACTGCGGTAAGACTAACGTCATGATTGGTCTAATAGAAAGCCGGAATGGTCTCAGCTTTAGGAACTTGTATATATACAGCAAATCTTTATGTCAACCCAAATATTGTTATCTGAAAAAACTGATCGATCCAATACAAGGACTAAATCTTTTTACATATTCAGAAAATGGTAAAGTCTTAAGTACAGCACATGCTAAACCAAATTCTATTATAATATTTGATGTAATTTGTAGTAAACAAGATAATATAAGATATTACTTTTGCATGGGTAGGCATAAGAATATTGACTGTTTTTATTTATGTCAAACGTACACAAAAAATCCAAAGCATCTAATACGAGATAATGCTAATATGATCATAATTTTTAAACAAGACGAAATTAACTTGCAACACATATATAACGATCATGTTCTTGGAGATAATTATGTTATTTAAAACATTTGTGGATGTGTGTGGTATGTAGTCAATGTAGGATGGATAGATATGGATTTCTTGTAATAAGTAAAGATAATTGTATGAATAAAGGACCATATAGAAAAGGTTTTGATAAATTCACACAACTGGAAGTATGAATAGTTCAAAGCTAGCTATAAAGTCGATTACAGAACAGTTCATACCCAGATAATACCCAATAAAGAAGCAGATGCGAAGTAGTTTATAACCAATTAAAGCGTAATAAAACAAGTAAAAGTGCTATATTCGGCTGTGCCGAATCTTAAATACCCTTCACAGATGTAATTCTTCTTTCTTTCTTGCTAAAACAGGAAGTAGGTTTAATTAAAAGATGTAACATAGTTTTATTTGACAAAAAAATTTAAATTTTTAAACTTTTTGGTGACTTTCATGTACCATAAAATATTTTATTTGTTCAACCCTGGAGTCGAATTTTAGATTTTTTAAGATTTTAATACCAATTTTGTTCTTCCTAAATTATAAAATAGTTTGAATTATCAAAAACAACAACGTTAATTACCTATTTCTATACTTTTATTTATATTTCAATTTCCCAACCCTGGAAACGAAGTTTAAATTTTTTTACCATTGCAACTCTTAATGAGGCATGAAATAGTTTTATTTAAGAAAAACTTAATATTTGTAACATTTTTGGTCACTTTCATGTACTAGAATATATTGCATGTACCAAAAAAACTTGAAACTTCCCAACCCTGGAAGTGTACGGAATAGGCCGAAAAAATAAATTTTTATTTCCCATCCCTGGAAAAAATTTTTTTATTTTTTTTAGTTTTTAATAGACCATTTAGGCTTTCCAAAGCACGAAATAGGTTTAATTTACAAACATTAAAAAAATAATTGATTTTTGGTATAAATTTTTCATCGAGAAATAAGTGTAAGCTCTGGAACCATACTTCGGATCTTTCTGAATTTCAATAGCACTCTATTTAAGTTCATTTCCAATCCAACGGTTCAAGAACGAAGTTTCTAGCTTTTCTGGGGTCCGTCTGTCCGTGCGTTCACGTACAGACGGACGGACAGACTGACATCGCTCAATCGTCATCGCTATTCATAAGGATCCAGAATATATATACTTTATGGGGTCCCATGTCCATATCGAAGAAATTACACACGGAATGAGAAACCTATATATAACGTTTCTTTTTTGTGAAGGGTATAAAAAAAAATTTATATGACTGATGGCTTCAACATAAATGAAAATGGCAACTGGCAATATGAAAATAATAAAATAAATTTTAATTTGGATAATTCGATTCAAATAGGAAAATCAACATGGAAAATGACTCCTGGCTTATTTGAATTAGTTTTTCACTCAAAACCTTTAAAATACAATAAAAATGATTTGAAAATGTATAAAGAAATTTTAAAGAGAACAAGTGCTCATAAACGGCAATATCAACTCAATAGTCCAATTAAAGGCTCTCGTGCATTCAAATACATATATTCATATAACAAAACATTTATTTAATACGAAATCAAATGTTTTAACGAAAGGCAGCGGATTAACGTTGAAATCTGTTGATCATCATAATTCTTGTTATATATATTGGGATGCTCCAAATGAATTGGTTGACAGATTACGTTTACTTCTTTCATCGGGAAGTGCTGGACATAATAATCATAAAAATGAAATAATTTCCATTGTGGAAGAATTGAGAGAAGCTAATAGATTAAAAATGAGTTGTATAAATAAGTTCGGAGAAAGTTCTACTAAGAATAAATACTTCAAAATTAAAAATATACGAAGACAATTTACATATCAGTAACATAGCAAAAGATGTGCAACAGATATATATTGCGATAAAAATTTTTAAGGAACAGATTCGCAATGAAAATATGGATTTCTTAAAAAAAATTTAAAAAAAGTTAAATGAAATTGATGAACATAAGAGTAAGTATGACTCTCAATTATATATTGTAAGAAGCGATATTAAATATTTAAAAGAATCAATTACATATGATATTGATAAAGATGTTCAACGTATTGAAAATGCTGTTCAGAGACAAATACACACTATGAATTAAGACTATATAAAGAACACTGAAGAAAGATTTGCCAAATTTGAAGATTTTATAATTAAAGTAATTGATAGAAATGCAAATATAGATGATATGAAAAAACGTAAACTTGAATGGCCTAAAATAATGTTAGCAAAGTGAAAAAAAGACTTATATCTATCTATCTATTATATATATAAAAATAAGTTGTCCTATGTTCGTGATTTTATAAATCGAGAACCACTCAACCGATTTTCAAAGGTCTACTTTCACAGATGGTTTATAAAAAATATATCGAAAAATTTCTACGAATATGCGTTATATGCGCACTTTTATGATGGTGTGTTTTCCCTATATAAAATTTATTTTTTTCTTATGAGAATTAGATTTAGTCGCTACAAGGCTCTGCTTGCTCGCGTCATTTGACTTATTTAATTTATGTGTGTTTATTGATTGTCATTTAAGTTTACAGTGCGAGTATTGACATTTTTTAATTAGTTATTTGTAAACTTTCAGTTAAAATTAATATATTTTGCATCAAAAGAAAATTAAAGAAATTATTCAACAATGCCGCGGCGAAGACGTTCACAATTTAAATAGATCTAATCAGGGGCCAAATTACCGCACTCGATATCGATGGAAATTTCAATACATTTTATATACGAATTTCGATCGATATCGAATGCCGTAATTTGACCCCAGGATGAAGAAAAGTGATTAGAAAGTAATGAATTATAAAGGCAAAGAATGACACGATCAAGATCAAATCAAAATCAAGAACAAAGAGGGGAACGTATTGAAAGTGTGGGAGTTAGAAACAGTAGAGATCGGGAACGTAACACTGAACGTGACAATCAAAACAGGCAACAACGGAGTCAGAAAAATTTCTATTCTTTCTAGAAAATTTAATTTTTTAATACAAAGACGTAAGCGTATGTTATTGTATTGTCCAGCAACGCGGGCAGGGTTACTCTAGTAAGATATATATTATATAACAATCATATAAACAGATAATCATATATAAAATGAAAGTTGATAAGAGAGATATAATTAATGAGCTCCACAAACGAGCGCGAAAAAGCTTTGAAAGAAGACGAGTTATAATTAAAGGTATTGATGATTTGTGGCAAGCGGATTTGTTTGAAATGACAAATTACACCCGATATAATATGGGATATCGATATCTTCTCACTGGTATACAACTTTTCAAAAAAAGTTAAAAATAAAACTTCAAATAACGTGACAAATGCTATAAAAACGTATTCATTAGCACCAATCGCAATCCAAAAAATCTACAAACAGATGATGGTAAATAATTTTTCAATAATAAATTTCATCAACTAATTCAATCCAAAAATATTACTCATTACACAACATATAGTGTTTTGAAGACATCGATAGTAGAACGATTTAACAGAACTTTAAAAGAAATGATGTGGAAGGAGTTTAGTTAGCAGGGGACATACAAATGGATAAGCATATATAAAGAACTTGTTGACAGATATAACAATACTTTTCAATACTATAGAAATGAAGTAAATTCGAAGTTTCTATTGGATACGGTCTACAACAATTTAAAAAACACAAGTTTAAAGTAAATGAGAACGTTCGAATAAGTAAATATAAACATACATTCGAAAACGGTTATACAACAAATAGGACTACTGAGATCTTTAAAATTAAAATTATAATAAATACAAATCCTAATACCTATATATTAAAAAACTATCAAGGTCACGAAATCAAAGGAGGTTTTTATGAGTACTAATGAAAACTAAATGTGACACCCTGCCATCACCTTACAAATATTTTGTTTCGTTAACTTCTTTAAGATACGCGTTACTCATTTTGCAAGTTCTGTAAAAACCCTTCTTTATTACATTTAGTTTATTCTCATTCTTTTTCCTTTCAAATCACTCGACTTGTGCGCACACGATCTCGGCTCCGGCTTAATATTTTTTTATAATTTAATATCACTTTAAGTTCTTTGATTGAAATAAAACATATTGAAATAAATACCACTAGTTTCTTTTATTGGTAATTAATAAAATTACTAAATTGCTGACCCCGACGTTAAGATTAACAAAGCGTGTATTTTATATAAAAACATAGAGCCTTAGGTAACGGTACACAAATTTCTGGAATTTTTTCGAAGCTATCAATATGACAAAATTAAACGACAGTGGAACTACATCAACAACAACGTTATCAGAAATGAACAATGATACGCAACATCCTCGTCCCGAATCTCCAGCTGCTGCAAATTTCGCTGTGATATACGCTCGTCTTCCTTTACCGCAGATGGCCAGCTCCAAGATTGAATCATGGTTAACGACTATGGACTTTTGGTTCACAGCGTCCGGAATTTCAAGTGATAAGCAAAAGACAGCTACTGTGCTGGCAGCCTTAGATCCAAGCGTTATCTCACAGTTGTCAGAAGCGATTGCGGGCACACCTCAAAATCAACGGCATAATTAGATACGTACAAAAATCATTTATCATTTTGCAGATAGCGAGCAGCGTAGACTAAGTCGTCTATTTTCCGAGTTGCCTCTCGGAAACAAAAAGCCGTCAGAACTCTACTACGAAATAAAGCGTGTAGCAAGAACTACTCTCGGAGAGACCGCTCTTAAAAGTTTATGTATTAAACGACTTCCTGATGCCATCACGTGGATAACAATCTTGGCGCGATGTGGTGGCTCAGTGCTGGCTGTGGCAAGTGTCTCTGATTCAGACAGAACCTGGAGTAAGATGACCTTTTTAGGGTTTCTGCCTGTTTTTGGTGGCAAGTGCTCTAAAGGCTTGCATGGCAAATAGTTATCCCCCCTAAGCCGAGGTGTTATGCGACCCGTGCCTGTCGGCTGGTTTGCAGTCAGGGGTAACCGACTGTATTCTTACGGAGCCTTGCTGATACCTGGGCGCCTCAGCAAGTAATTAAGCCCTTACCTTGTCACTGGGGGCTATGACATGGTGGACATTTTCTCCCCTACACTCGTGGGAACAATTAGCGAAGTAACTGAAACAAAAACATCAAACTCGGACAGTACGACAAGGGACGACGGGCAACAGACCCAAATGGGGAGTATTTTTCAGGGACCTATAGAAGGGGGGCGGACAAGGCTAAGGGCCAAGGGGGGGCAGACTTAGTAGGGGATAGGTTTCTGAAAAGACAAGACAGGACAGTTAGTGACGATGACTTAGACATATTTCCAGGACTGGACGGACTTAACATCTACGAGACGGACGAGGATGACATCACCATGGTCTCCTCTGATACCAAGGACGGACAATCGGCGGGGGCGGACAGGAAGGTATCAGAGGCACAGGTGATGGAAGGAGCAGAGAAAAGACCGGACGAACGCAAAAAGCTGGCAGGCTCTCCGTTCTCTCCGGTTTTTAAGGTCGTTGGAATCCCGAGATCCAACTTCCTTGACTCCCCGGGAGAAGGCTTTGCGGCGCAAGCATGCCTACCATGTTCGGAAGTATGAGGAGTTTCGGAATAGTTCTGTCATGGAGGCAAGACCAGAGACGGGGACGAACGTGGCCAGAAACCAGGGTAGGAAAGCGATCTCGGCATCAGCCGGGCCCTCAACTAAACCTGGACCGAGCACGATCACCAGCTCGGAGAAATTGAACGATGGCCCTTCTACATCGAAAGGGGTGTCGTCCAAGTCAAAGAGAGGTGATGACCTACGCGGTAAAGCGAAAACCGCCGGCAAGGAGTCCTCAAGGCAAGCTCCAATCTCCTCTAAACGAGGTCCCGGGGCTGGCAAAGGGGATCCTGCAGGTGGTTCTAACGGCAAAGGTCGGGTGAGACGCAGATGCCTGAGGCCAAGCGGTTGAAACCATCAACTAGCTTGACATCAGCACCTGAGCTACAGGTAGCCATTGTTGATCGCAGTCAGCCGGGGGGCAAAATGACAAATGATCAATGGCTGCTTCTGGAAGAACGAATTCTGCGCAGACTAGTGGACGCGCTCGCTACTTGTGACGATGACTCGTTCACTGCGTTTGATGGGGCAAAGTGGTCCAGAGGCGTCAAAATAATTGGTTGCGGTAATGAGAAGGCTCTCGGTTTTCTCAAAGACAGCATCCAAGAAGCTGGCGAGCTTTGGCCAGGAGCCAAAATTGAAATCGTGCCCTTGGACCAAGTTCCTTTTCAGGTGAAGGTGCGCGTGTGGATTCCTCCTCCTATTCTGGAGGATGAGGCCACACTTACACTCATTAAGCGCCAGAATAAGGACCTTGGTACTGAGAACTGGACGATTGAACGTGGACGTGCCAGGGACAAGGGGGATGGCAAAGATCTCTGGATCAAAATTGATTCAGAATCCCTCCATCTCCTGCGCCCCAAAAAGGGCGTTATCAAATATGGGCTAAATCAGCTTAGACTGATTTTGCCTACAAAGAAGGACTCACAAAATGGCGACTCCGAGCGGCATAAAGGTGGTGCAAATTAACTTGCATCACTCCGAGGCAGCATCGGACGAGCTGTTACGCTTTATGGAGAGGGAGTGCATATCCGTGGCCTTGATCCAAGAGCCTTGGTTAGTTGCAAATAAGGTTCGGGGCCTTCGGTCACGTTTGTTTACTCTACTCTCTCCTACCACGGAAGGTAAGATTAGAAGCTGTATTCTGATTAGGAAAAACATCAATATTTTTCTTTTATCCCATTACAGCTCTGGCGATCTAACGGTAGCTGCGCTTGAACGCAAGGATCTCCCGATGGTGATCCTGGCATCGGCGTATCTACCGTATGAGGTGGATGACCCTCCTCCGAGTGCGGTGCGCACACTCATTGACTGGTGCGGGACACGTGGACATGACCTTATACTGGGCGGTGATGTAAATGCGCATCACACACTCTGGCGTAGCACGGATATAAATAAACGAGGTGAGGATTTATTACAATTTCTCTTGTCAACCAATCTTAGGATTTGCAACAAGGGCAATAGGCCAACGTTTTTCAATAGGATCAGGCAACAGGTCATTGATTTAACTTTGGTTAGTGATAGGGACTCTATTAGAATATCTGACTGGAGGGTGAGCCTTGAGTGCTCATTCTCTGATCATAACAGAATCACTTTTACGATCGATCTTATTCCGAGTGGGGGCAAGCCTTACAGGAACCCTAGGCGGACGGATTGGGGAAGTTTCAGAAAGCTCATGGAGGCCCTACCACCTCCAGTAGCGGAGCAGGTGGGCAGCATTCAGGAGCTGGAGGACTCTTCAGTCCTTTTGTCAAGGACACTGAGGGATGCCTATCACGCGGCAACCGTCAACGAAAGTCCATCAGAAGTGGTGGAATCCGAGACTCAAGCAGCCTAGGACAGACTGCCGGAGACTTTTTAATAAGGCGAAGCGCGACAGAAATCCCATAGACTGGGATAACTATCGTAGGGCTTTCAACGTCTTCAAGAGCGAAACCAGGAAGGCAAAGAGGGAATCGTGGAGGCGTTTCTGTGGTGACTTGGAGGGCACATCTGAGGCTTCCCGCCTAAGAAAACTACTCTCTAAGGAGCCTGTCACGCCGGGATCCCTTATGAGGCCTGACGGGACTTTTACTGAAAGCAGCGAGGATACCCTGGAGATACTAATGGAAACTCACTTTCCGGATTGCGAGGACGGGGCGGTCGTACGTGGTACTGTCGTCCCCGTGCAAACAGCTATCCTAGGGAGTGATTTGGTGGACTCCATTGTACAGTCAGCCAGGGTAAGATGGGCAGTGACATCTTTTAAGCCCTTTAAGTCAGCGGGGCCAGATGGTATTTTCCCAGCGCTGATGCAGCATGCCATGGAGGCGATTTTACCATGGCTGCTAATCATCTTTAGGGGAAGTCTCGTTTACGGGTACATTCCTATGGAGTGGAGGGAGGTTACTGTGGTATTCATTCCAAAAGCGGGGAGGATAAACCACAGTACCGCTAAAGATTACAGACCAATCAGTCTGTCATCTTTTCTATTGAAAACACTGGAGAGACTGGTTGATTTGTATGTCAGGGAACTTCTCTCGCCAGAGAATTTCTGCGGTGCACAGCATGCCTACCAGAAGGGTAGGTCGGTGGAGACGGCGCTGCATGATGTTGTCGGCACTATAGAAGATTCCCTTGACAAGAAGGAGTTTGTTATGGCATCCTTCCTAGACATAGAGGGCGCTTTTAACAATCTGAACATCTCCTCGATAACTGAGGCGCTCAGAGAGATCGGTGCGGACCAGTTAATTACGGACTGGGCAGGGAACATGCTTAGGAGCAGATCCATAGTATCCAGTTTGGGCATGAGTACGAGGAGGAAGGCTGTAACAAGGGGCACTCCGCAGGGGGGAGTTCTGTCTCCGCTCCTATGGAACCTTGTCCAGCATCCTTTTCAGGTTGAACGCAGGTGGCACCAAGGTAGTTGCATATGCTGATGACGTTGTGCTCGGCGCTGAACGAACTACTGGACTGGGCCAAGGGGAACGGTCTGGGCATAAACCCTTCGAAGACTGTACTGGTACTTTTCACCAAGAAATATAAGATCCCGACTTTTAGGCCACCATGCCTAGGTGGCATGAGCTTGGGACTCTCGAGGGAAGCGAAGTACCTCGGCATTATTCTAGACTCTAAACTATCGGGGAGACGAAATGTGGAGGATAGAACGAGGAGGGCTCTATGTGCGTTTTACGCATGCAAGAGAGTTTCAGGGAGGAGATGGGGGTTGAAACCGTACATCCTTCACTGGATGTATACGGCGGTGATCAGACCCATTCTTACTTATGGATCACTTGTTTGGTGGAGGGCTGTGGACAAGAGTACATATCTCTCTATACTGGGCAAGGTACAGAGGCTAGCATGTCTTGCTGTGACTGGCGCAATGAGGTCGGCCCCTCAGGCCAATCTAGAGACAATGCTTGATTTGGCTCCCCTTGAAATATACATCAAGTACATATCTGCCAGATCTGCCCTCAGGCTCATGGAGTCGGGCAGTTTCAGGCATGACCGTACGGGACATGGCATTATCCTACAAAAGATAGGAGGGCAGGTCCTGGGGGGACGGACTGATTATATGACCCCGGTCATGTGCTTCGACAAATCCTTCTCAGTCGCATTCCCGGAGAGGAAGGACTGGATGGAAAACTCCGCGACTCGTAGTAATGCAACTTTGGTTTTTACGGACGGCTCGAAGATGGACACTGGCACTGGTTCGGGGGTATTTTCCGAGGGTCTCGGCCTTTCGGTATCGCTCAGGCTACCCGATACCTCGACAGTTTTCCAAGCAGAGATTTATGCCATTACCGAGGCAGCATTAAGGATTGATGGGCTCAATTTGGAGGCAAGAACTATTGACATCTGTGTAGATAGTCTGGCAGCAATTAGAGCCCTGGGTTCGGAGATGATAAAGTCGAGATGTGTACTGGCATGCATTCAATCTCTGGCCAGACTTAGGGGGCATGATGTCAATGTGGTTTGGGTTCCAGGGCATGAAGGCATTCAGGGGAATGAGATGGCGGACGAATGCGCGAGAGCGGGTGCAATTGGGCACATGTCGGAGCGTTGGGGCTTTCCCCCATGATGGCCGCTGCAGGAGCTGCTTCGATGAGGAGGAGGAGGAGTCAGTACAGCATTTCCTTTGTGACTGTCCGGCCCTGCAGGAGCGTAGGCTTAGACATCTAGGCTCTCGTTTCCTGCGGGATCTTGACTGCCTCAGGGATGCACCGCTGGCTGCCCTGGCGGGCTTTGTGAGAAGTTCTGGATGGTTCTCAGGAACCACCACTTCGTCTTGAGAAGAGTGTGTAGGGTATAATCCTCTGGGCATCACAATGGGCCTTTTGATGGCCTCCGAGTGTTTTTCTCGCTTACTGCGGGCAGCCCTTTTTAACCTAACCTAAACGACTTCCTGACGTTGTGAAACCTGTCATTGCCTCATCAAGTGGAACAACCGCTGAATTTACTGCGGATTCTATTGTAGACGCCATGTCAGTTAGAAACATTAATTCCGTTGCTAAATAGAGTTCTAGTGGAATTGAAGAATTACGTCAGACCGTACATAACCTCACAAAGCAGTTTGAGACATTTACCATTCGCCCAGCTCAGAAATTTGATTGAAGCCAAGCGCTCGTGGTAGATGAAAGCGGAGATTCTTCCACAAATGCCAAGTTATTCCGCCTACAGATCAGAGATCGGATAAGCAACCAAGTTTTTTTAGTTAATACAGGTGCAGATGTGTCTGTCCTCCCTTTATCCTCAAATTTCACCATCTTTAAACCTGAAGCCACCAAACTGTATGCAGCAAATGGTTTGCCAATAAAATTCCTTGGGCAGAAACGGATAGTTTTAAATTTAGGACTAAAGCGCAATTTTGAATGGTCATTTTTAATAGCAGATGTTACAAGTCCCATAATTGGCGCAGATTTTTTAAGATTCTACGATTTAATGATCGACTTACGCCGTCATCGTCTCGTTGACAACTATCAAACTCCAATACCATTTTCCCAATTGAGGGCTGCAGTAATTAATGCATCAGATCCATTTCAAGATATTTTGAATGATTTTTCCGCCATCACGCAAATAAAACCGTACGGTACAACTACGAAGTCAACTATTTTTCACCACACTGAAACATCTGGCCAACCAATATTCTCAAGAGCACGACGCTTATCGCCTGAAAAATTAGCAGCAGCACGAGCTGAATTCGACATTTTACTGAAGGCTGGTATATGCCAACCGTCTAGCAGTAATTGGTCCAGTCCATTACACATGGTCCAAAAATCTGATGGGCCGTGGAGGCCATGTGGCGATTATCATGCGTTAAGTATACGAACTGTTCGTGATCGATACCCGCTGCCGTATTTGTCTGATTTTACTAGCAACCTTAACGGTAAGAAAATTTTTTCAAAAATCGCCCTTCAGAAGGCCTTCCGGTTCCGGTCCGCTCTAAAGACGTTGTGAAAACAGCTATAATAACACCTTTTGGACTCTACGAGTTAAAATTTATGATATTTGGACTCTGCAACGCTGCGCAGACCTTCCAAGGCTCATTAACGAGGTGCTACGTGGTTTGGATTTCGCCTATGTCGATGACATTTTCGTCGCTTCAACATCGATTGAACAACACCGAAAAGATCTCTGTGAAGTTTTCTATACATTGCGAGCCAACAATTTAGCCACAAATATCGACAAATGCGAATTTGGTAAGTCAGAAATAAAATTTCTAGGCCATTATGTCACCAAAAACGGCATACAACCACTTCCCGATCAAGTTACATCAACTGGTTAGTTAAAACCAGTTCTTGGCAAAGAGCTCAAAAAATATATTGCTATACTTAACTTTTTCAAAAAGTTTTTGCCAAATGCAGCCACAAATCAATTACATCTCCAGGCACTTATAAAAGGTAATATTAAAAATGATTGCATCGTGCTAGTGTGGACACGAGAAGCAGAGGACGCCTTCATCAAATGCAAAGTCGAATTAAGCAACGTAACGCTATTGGCACACCCAGCAAAAAATGCAGAATTAGCACTTTATGTCGATGCTTCTGACGTTGCAGTAGGTGCTGTTCTTCATCAGCGTGTAGATGGTGTACTTCAGCCTTTAGGATTTTATTCTAAAAAATTGACATTTTCACAACAGAAATATAGCACATACGACCGTGAATTGGCCGCAATGTATGAAGGCACTTATCTTTTTCGATACATGCTAGAGGGTAGAAAATGTTACATTGTAACAGATCACCGTCCTTTAGTATACGCTTTCCACCAGAAGTCTGCAAAAGCATCGCCACGCAGGGCTCGACAGTTAGACTTTATTGCGCAATTCACCACTGACGTTCGCCACATTCCATGTGAAGAAAATGCTGCAGCGGATTTTCTTTCACGTATCCATTCAATTAATCAAATAATCGATTACAAAAAAATTGCCGTTTCACAAAGAGAAGATGAGGTGCTGAAAAGTTTGCAGTCAGTTACACCTAATTCGCTTAAACTAGCATCTTTTGTACAATGTCCGCATTTTCAAGGAATTTCGTGTGCAGATTCTATAAACTGTTCATGGTTTAGCTCATCCTGGCATTCGAGCAACAACAAAGATGTTAGCCACCCGTTTCGTTTGGCCATCGATGCGAAAAGATACTACAAAATTTGTTCGCAACTGCACACACGAAGCCCCAACCAATCAGATACACTCCTCCGAACGAACGTTTTTCACACATTAGTATCGACATCGTGGGCCCTTTCCGCTGTGTGAAGGTCAACGTTATTGTTTGACAATGATCGACCGTTTTACGAGATGACCCGAGGCAGTGCCTATACCTGACATGACCGCTGAAACCGTTGCGGAAGCAATTTTTCATAATTGGATTGCAAGATTTGGTGTACCAGCCAAAAAAATGACGCCCGATAGAGGAAGGCAATTCGAATCTTCACCGAATTGACAACTCTAATTGGTAGTACCCATCTTCGTACAACCCCATACCATCCAGAATCGAACGGTATAATAGAAAGGTGGTACCGTGTTTTCCAAACTGCAATCCTCTGTAACGACCAGACCAAATGTATTCATAGCCTACCTCCTATTTGGCTTGGCCTACGTGTAATATTTAAACCCGATATTAATGCATCGCCTGCCGAACTTGTATATGGGATGAATTTAAGAATTCCAGGTGAATTCTTCATCAACACCAAACCAACTGCAGCGATTTCTCATGTATTTGTACGAAATGATTCAATACGGCCGCCATTGTCTCATCCATACGATGGCCCATATCGCATTGTTTGTAAGGCAACGAAATATTTTACCATCGATATAGGAGGTCGTTGTACCAACATCAATATCGACAGACTCAAGCCTGCTTTTATTGAATTCGAAGACACAACTATTTTCGAAAGACAAAATCAACCTCTAGAGAAATCACAAATTTTCCAACCAGATTCCAACGGTGCACTGTGTTGCGGCTAGTGGAAAAGTAACTTTTTTCCGACTATTTTCTTCAGTGTTTTAATTTTGTCACAGACATTCCAAGTAAACAAAAAACACATAAAGCTTATTTTTATGTTGGCCCATTGATTTTTAATTGATTTTAGAAGTCAAATATACAAAATTTTCACGAAAAGAGGGATTTCAGGGCTGTATTCAAAATGATCTCATTTGATTTTGGTGACAGATACGGAAAAAAATCTGTCTTCGGACAAGTATCTTCTGTAAAAAAAAGGAATGTTGTTTGAGACATTTTCATATTCACCTTTTTTAGAGCGAAAACCCGACTAAAGGTCCATTTTTCCTTAAAATTTGGGTTAGGTAAGCAATATCTAAAAAGTCCCAGAGAGTCCCAGTTCCAAACCACTACAGAAATGTTACATACAGGTATGTGATGGAAATCGTTTCGATTTGAAATGAAATCGTAAGCTCAAAACGTATAATATTGTATGAGGTGTGACAAAAAACGAATCGATTTCATATTCAAATTTTGTTTCATTTTCAGTTTGTTATTTCGTTCATTTTTTTTTTTTTTTTTTTTTTTAGGAGTAGGACCAGCACTCAGGGGATGACCCCTACATATGCAATGCATTGCGCCGGAACTGAAAACGAGGGGATAGTATTAAGGGGAAAGATGAGAAGATAGACAGTTTTTTTTGTAGCTATTTCAACCTTTTACTTCGCCGGCTAATTTTTGCTACAGGGCCGACGAAGGTGGGTGCTGTTAGTCTGCTTTTTAGTACATGATAGTGTCAGTCGCCGCCAATTATGTTCAGTGACCAGTGACTATGCCTTCATCATTGAAACAGGCAGGCAACAACTAACACAACCACGAACTAATGCTGATCAGAAGAATTCAACACAATATTTCATGACTCAGCGCGGGCTGGAACTCACGACCCTCCGCTTCATAGTCTCGTGTTCTACTACTTCAGCCAACAGCACCCACATTTCCCCTATAAGTATTAATATGTACATATATACTATGGAAAAATCGCTCTTAATTATTTTAAAGAATTTTACTTACATTTTATTTTTTTACGTATATGTACATACGTTTTTAAATCGTGAACCTCAGTTTACTCGATTTAAAAACGCAAAAAAATACAAAATTCGTTTTCCATCGTTTTTTTTTTCTCAAACTGTTACAGAACAAGATGGGAAACGAAATCGATTTCGATTTCAAGAAAAACCAAAATGAAATCGAAATTTTTTTGTGCATCACAACTTTGTACGGTTTTCAGTCGATTTTAAATCGAAAACGATTTCCATCACATACCTCATAATTTGTTTTCAACGAACTGTGAAAAAATCAGCTGCCCATACCTGCCCTCCTGGGAGTTATAGCGATTTTAGTAAATCACTCTCAGTATTTATTCCATAGGCCTGTGCTGTAAAATAGTATCTTCAAAGTTTTTTTTTATTCTACATCTATTCTAGCACTCCACAAAACTGAGCATAACTCTCTTAAAACTGAAGCTATTAACTTCAGACCGGTATCAAATTAAAGCTTTTATTGCCACCTTTCAAATAAGAAATGAAATAGATTTTGATTTTATATAAAATTTCAGAGTTCTTCAACAAATATCGAAAAATCATGAAAATTTGACGTATATAATTCTTGTTCGGACCACCCTATAATTTATTTTAAAAAAAAATCATAGGGTATTTGTCAGATATAAAAGAAGAATTAAAATAAATTTTTTTTTAAATTTTTCGAACAATTTTTTTTTTATTGTTGACTTTTGTTGAAAATTTGACCCAACAATTTTTTTCGGTGTAAATTTTTTTTTCACTCATTCTGTTTGGGATTTCATTCTGACCAATCTGTAGAAGTTTCTCATCGATACAATTAAAATTACAGTTTAGGCAATATGATTTCCAAAAAATTCAGGTTTCGCAACACTGTGCGGTGATGAAATTGATTGTCAACAACCTGTACATACAGATGTTAGCTCTTATGAAACAGCTTTCAAATCCGGTAGATTGTATTATTTTTAAACACACAAATATTTTTTCTATTGAGTTAAATTTTTTATTTGTTTTATGATATACATATAAAAATGTTCTACCAATATATTCTTAGACTTAGGTTAACGGGAAGTCGAAAGGAGATGTGCTTATTCCGCGCATTCCCTTCACTCCTACCGACATGCCATTCAACTTCAAGCGATTGAAGTTCCCGATTCGCCTTGCTTTTTCAGTTACAATCAACAAGTCGTAGGGACAGTTACTACAGGTGTGCGGACTGAATTTACAAAATCCATGATTTTCGCATGGCCAGTTATATGTTGCAAATAAATAGCACGAAAAATATGACTAGTGTTAACTACCCGTCATAACTTAGTATGCTATTTCAAACAACGATTAGCTGATAAGATAACAACACATTTGTAATTCACTGTTATCAAAGCAGAAGAAAATTAATACAATTAAAAATGAATCGTCTAAAAACTCCATTTCTATATAAAATTATTAAATTTGTCTCCTAGTGCACAAAATATCTAAATAAATTTGTATGTATAAACTAAAACTGCTGCTGCCTTGATATGAGCTGCCTTGATTTTGCGGCGGCATACGGAAAAACGTTCAGGGGCTGCCAGCTACGTAAGTTAAACGAGAAAAAGTTTTCAATTGTATATATTAAGTTTTTGCGATTTAGTTCTCTTTAACTTTCTTTTATGATATAAAAATGTGATTTAATGTACAGACATATATGTAGGTATGGATAATTTTTTTGCCTTTTTTTAGTCGTGAATCATATCTAAGTAACGGCGGCAAACATATACTATCGCCTTCTCGCCTGAAGATTTTCAGTCGTTCGACTCAGATGTCTGGAGATATTTTATGACAAAACGAAAACATACCTGAAAGAGTGCTATTGTTTTATGACTTTTTTGTATGCAGCACAACAACAACTTTTTAAACTGGTCTACAATATTATGACAATATGACTAAATAGCACACAGTGTGAATACCCCAACTGTTTCTGACAAATGTTTATTTAATATCATGGCGATGGGGGTGGCTAGTAAAATTACTAAATAATTATCCAGAAACATACTTAGTTGAAAACATTTAAAAAAGGAGCAGAAAGGAGCAGTTTAATGTTGACGATGCTTCATCATAAAAATTGATGTAAGTTCTCTTAATAAACTAATCGCAGATCAAACGTTAAAATGTCAATTACTTTAACACTGAACGGAGACTCCTCATTTCTTAATGCGAATTATTTTCCTCCAATCGAACTAAAGGAAAATTATGTATGCGGTCTAATAAGCTTTGACACATATCACTCAATTCCGAATGTTGATGTTGAAACAAATTTACTTCATATTGGTAATTACGAAATAGAAGTTCTCGTTGGATCATGTGAGCTAACAGATATATCTGAAGTACTAACAAATAAATATAATGATATAAATTCAAAAAGTGCTTTTTATGTGCAAGCAAATTACAATAATCTACAAACCTGTACTAAAAGCACTACAGATCCAATTTACTTCAATAAGTCAAGATCAATTGGATCCTTACTAGGTTTTAGTAAAAGAGTTTTGGAACCTGGTATAGAACATTACTCAGATATAGCAAAAATCAACACCCTAATTGTTGAATGTAATATTGTAAGTGGATCCTATATAAACGACATCTCTGCACATATTTTACATCAGTTTTCAGTTAACGTTAGCCCGGGATATAAAATAACTGAGGCCCCTACTAATGTAATATATTTACCTGAAAATTTAAGAACAATAAATAGTATTGTCTTGAAAGTAGTTGATCAAGACGGAAACTTAATAAATTTTCAAAGCGAAAAAATAACAATTCGATTACATTTAAAGCCTATGAGAGAAAGATTGTATATAATAAAACTGGGTTCCTAAAGCATTTACCATTCATTCTACTCTCATCAGCGGGATTCGAAACAGGAAAACCACCAAATTGTAAAAATCAAGTGAAACCCAAAATATTAAAATAATATTCTTCGTGAGGATAATAAGATGATTTTGAAAAATTTCATCTAAAGATATTGAAAATCCTTAAGAGTTTTTAAGGCAAGTTAGTGCAATAATTAACCTTCCGTTCAGAGTATGTTAAATGAATCATTCTTTTTTGATTACAATTCATTACAAATTAGCTAAATATTGAATTAATTCTTTTCACAAAAAAAAGAATTGATTGAAATTTGAATCAATTCAATTGAATTTAACAAAAATGAATTGCAATTCATTTGCAATTCAAATGAATTGGGCAAAATGAATTGCAATTAATTTTTAATTCAAATGAATTGGTAAAATGAATTGTAATTCATTTCCAATTCATTTGAATTGAATTGTCTTTGAATTAATTCAAATGAGTTAGAAGAAATAAATTGCAATTCATTTCCAATTCTTTTGAATTAGTTTTGAGTTAATTCAAATGAGTTAGAAAAATGAATTGCAATTCTTTTCCAATTCATTTGAATTAATTCAAATGAAGTCGAAACATGAATTTATTACTAATTTCTAATATATTTGAATTGAATTGATTTTGAAAAAAAACTACTGTAAGTAAATGTAAAGAAGCATCACTCCCGTTTTGATATACAATACATTTTATTATATCAGACAGCATTACTCTCAATTCGGATATCACCTAGTACGAGATTATCGTCGAAAGGAATAGAAAATAATAAGAATAGAAATTCCAATGATGTACTGTAATTAGCAGGTAACGGCAGAATATGACTTGAATTATTACGGAGCTGCGAAAATCCTATCAGCTTTATTTGCTTCGTCGGCCCTGTAGCAAAAATTAGCCGGTGAAGTAAAAGGTTGAAATAGCTAATCTGTCTCCTAATCTGTCTCCTCAATACTATCCCCTCGTTTTCAGTTCCGGCGCAATGCATTGCATATATAGGGGTCATCCCCTGAGTGCTGGTCCTACTCCTAAAAAAAAAAAAAAAAAAAAAAAAATAAATTGGAAATTAATAACAAATTCATGTTGCGGCTTCATTTGAATTAATTCAAATCGGAAAAGAATTGCAATTCATTTTTCTAACTCATTTGAATTAATTCAAAAGAATTGGAAATGAATTGCAATTCATTTTTTAACTCATTTGAATTAATTCAAAGTCAATTCAATTCAAATGAACTGGAAATGAATTGCAATTCATTACGCCCAATTCATTTGAATTGCAATTCATGTTTGTTAAATTCAAAAGAATTGATTCAAATTTCATTCAATTCGTTTTTTGTCGAAAAGAATTAATTCAAAATTTTACCAATTCAGTGCATGAATGATTCGCGAATTAATTCAAAAATGAATGATTCGTTCGTTTACTCTGCCATTTGACTCTGGTCTGTAACCCTAGAACGTAGTCTTTGGACCAAGCTCGCCAGAGCCTCTGCTTGAGAGTGCATAGCATCCGCCATCGCTTCAACTATCGAAGTTTGTTGTCGCTGAGGTCTCCGACGGATTCTGGTGGCAGCGAACGCAGACCCTCTCCTATTAGAAGATGTGCTGGATTTAATGCATCCCCGTAGTTCGGATCTGGTGACAACGGTGCTATTGGTCTGCTGTTTAACACCGTCTCTACTTCTGCGAGCATTGTTAACATTTCTTCTTGTGTGAGCAGCGCACTGCCCAAAGCACGTAGAAGCTTGTTTCACGTCCTTCGAAGTGCGGTGTTCTGGGAGGTATGAAAGTGAACTCGACTTTGTATGACGCTACGTAAGACACGATGTCGTCTTTTTGCTTCTCGAACGCGTTGACTAGATCCTGCAATATTTGCTGGATCCTACAAAGTTGGTCGCGTTGTCGCAGTACAATTTGCGAGGAAGACCTCTCCTGGCAGCAAACCTTTTAAAAGAAAGAATAAAAGCATCAGAAGATAAATCAGATACCAAATCTAAGTGGACAGCCTTTGACGTGAAGTAGACAAAAACTGCTATATACATTTTAAATGGTTGTCTTCCGCGTATTCGCAATGAAATTTGTAGCGGAGTAAATGTACTCCAACTATCAAAAATGTCCGCAAAGCTTACACCCTATCGCCGGGCAAGTTTCCCATTATTTATGTCATAAGCTTTGGTTTATAGCGATAACACTGAACACAGTTACGTACGATCTTACTGCACTCATCTTTGGCATTTATTAGACAAATGTTTTCGAAGTCAGGTTACGTAAGTATCGCATCACGAAGAAGTGGCAGCAGAAGTGGGAATTTTGTATTATACAACAAAGGTGCATTAAGCAACCTCCCACCCACCCTTATTAGTAAAAAATTTCGGTTCTGTTCTGTAAATTCATGGATAAATGTTGTGAGTTCTTGAAAATTCGATGGCAATACCTCAGATTTCTTTATCTTACCAATCTCATTGGAAAAATGTTCTCTTTGGACAACTTCTACAAGCCTATATGGGCTTTCAGCCTAGCTCCTGTGCAGTAGGGTCATTTAACCTGCAGGTTTCTAATTTCTTGCAGGAGTCAATGAATCTTAGCATAAAGCAAACGATTCGCAAAATCTTTTTATATGAAGGATGACGTTCAATCAATTCTAAAAAAACATTTGCTAAATTCATCGAGTTCTCTACCGCCACCAGGACACTAGATTTCTTTCTTTCCAGAGATAATTCATTCTCTGTTAATTCAAAGTGATGATTAACAGGCCACATCGAATCGTCCTTCATTAAGAAAGAAGGACCTCTAAACCAGATAGATGTCGTTAGATTATCTACAGTACATCCTCTAGACACAATGTCAGCAGGGTTTTCTCGTGTAGGTACATGGGGCCATGAAGCCTTCTCAGACCATTCTTGTACCTCGGCAACCCTATTCGAAACGAATGTTGCAAGACTGCATGGATGAGTTTTTATCCAGTATAAAGTGATTTCGGAGTCTGTCCAGAAAATTACACTCTCTGTTTCGAAGGTAAGTAATTTTTTAATTCGATTCCACAATTTGGTTAAAAGGTGTGCTGCACATAGCTCAAGTCTCGGAAGAGATTTCGTTTTGAGCGACTTTACTGATTTCGCCGTCAATAAAGTGCACTACACTCCACTTGAGTTACAACTTCTAACATATGAACAGCATCCGTAAGCCTGAATTGAGGCATCAGCGAATCCATGAATTTGAATTCTGGCTGACGATGTAGTTTGAACGAATCTTGGGATGTTAATA
Organism: Linnaemya tessellans; assembly: GCA_951800035.1. Taxonomy (NCBI): domain Eukaryota; kingdom Metazoa; phylum Arthropoda; class Insecta; order Diptera; family Tachinidae; genus Linnaemya; species Linnaemya tessellans. The sequence continues at coordinate 63,725,963 of OX637533.1, read as the reverse complement.
GAGTTACTTTTTACTAAATCCTCTCTAAAATTTTCCTACGCAGTGCTTAGCCGCATAGGTATAGTCTCATCCCAGTCGAGCTTTTGAACCCATAATTCCTGAAGTAGAATCTTTGACTTTGTTATTATTGGACACAGAATTCCGAGCGGGTCGAACAATCTAGACGAAGCTGTCAAAATGGTTCATTTCGTTACCGTTACGACTTTGCAATTATCTTCCCAATGAAAGCTAAATGTATCATTCTTCGGCATCCAATGTAGGTATTCCCAAAGTTCTAGCTGAGTCCAAATCATTATGTAACAATTTCTCCTTGCAATCGGTTAAATTAAAGTCGGGGTGATTCGATACCCATTTGGTTAAATTAAATCCAGCTGACCTCAATATTTGGGTCGCTTGATATCGAATAGTTAGGAGTTCCTCAAACCTATCGGCACCAGTTAGCAAATCATCAACATAAAAGTCTGTATAAATCACTTAAATATGTGAGGCATCTGATTGCTAAAAACGGGGCAGAAGACGTACCATATGTTACACTGTTCAGTCGAAACACTTGTAACGGATCAGAAGCATTGTCTCCATAAAATCAATTGAAAATTTCTATCAGTATCTCCCACAAATACTTGACGATACATCTTTTCAATGTATGTGATAATCACAGATTTGTAGAACCGAAAACGGAGAAGAATACAATTCTTCCTGTATGGTAGGCCCAACCATTAATATTTCGTTGAGCGAAACTCGTAAGGATGTCCGACTCGTAGCATCAAAAACCACCCTAAGCTTAGTAGTCGTACGTTGAAGTTTTAATACACATTGATGTGGTATGAAATAATGAGGAAAATCTGGAATATTTTTGTCCGCAATTGACATATGACCTATATCAGCATATTCTTTCATAAAATCGTGGTACATAACCCGTAATGCCTCGTCATTTGCTAGTTTGCGTTCAAGCGCAAAAAATCGCCTTTTGGCGGTTTCAAAAGGTGAGCCCAATGGGGGTCTGATTTGAAAGGCAGTGACACTTCGAGCCGACCTGACGATAAATGTCGTATAGTATTCATAAAATTTTCCTCACACTTTTGTTGTTCCTCAGTGTAGGTAACTTCTGACTCGGTAGATACCCATTCCAGTTCCCAAAATTTACGAACAATTGAATCAATAGCTTCCACGTCTTCTATTATGTGGCCAACATGACATACAATCAACTCCGATCCCTTTGACTGGTTATGCTTTCCAGCGACAACCCAACCAAAAGATGTTTTCTGAAAAACGGGAAGGCTTGGATCAGACTTTATTTTCCCAACAGACAACAATTCGAAGAACATTTCACAACCTATTAACAAGTCAACCTTCTGTGGCCTATAGAATTCCGGATCTGCCAGCTCATGTTTTTCGGAATGTTCCAGTCGTTAATAGAAATACTGCGATCAGATTGAAAGTTGATGATTGAATTCAACACCAAATTTTGCAGTGAATTCGGCAGAATTAATTCTCGACATAATCGTAATTTCTATATTAGATTTTGCCACAGAATTAGTTTCACTAATTCCTGACAAGTGTAATCTACCTCCTTTTCGATTACTTCTAAGATTTTGAGCTAGTTCCTCAGTAATTAAATTGGCTTGAGAACCCGAATCTAATAATGCTCGTGCTAATATGAATTCCCCGGATCTACATTTTACTTTTACCACTGCTGAGGCCAGAATCACGCGTTCATCTGAAGATGAATGATTTGTTGAAGCACGAGAAGTCGACGGCTGCGTAGGGATCAATTTAGCAGTAGAAGTTTGAGCGTTATTATTATATTGAACTTCAGAGTTATAACAAAGCAGAAGTTTGCTGTGCGAACCCCCGCAAACTCTACATTTTTGAACCATACACCTTGCTACAGTGTGGCCCCTTCTCAGACAATTTATGCACGCCGGTACCGACTTTATGAATTCGAATCTCTGAATTACCTGGAGAGTGACAAAGGACGAACAATTATATATATTGTGATTGCCAGATTTGCAAAACAAACACTTTACATTCCACTGTTTCGTTTTTGTTACGGCCAATGATGTTCTTTCGTTCCTCCTAGGCATGAGATCCTGTTTAGATTTAAATGAATTTTTCGATTTTATATTAGAGGACTTATCAGCAGAAATGTGCTGCTATTGCTTGTTCAACATAGCCTCGCAGTCAGACCATAATAGAAGCCTCTCAAATTCAAGCAGTTCTTCCCATTTGAATTTAGTGACTGGCTCAACTTTTGCCATCACTAGATGAATAAGAATAACATTTGAAATCTTTTTATCATCACCAATCGACAACATCGAATCATAAATGGCGGATACTGTATCGATTAAGCTTCTCAAGGCTGGAGCTAAAGGTTTACTAATCTCAGGAAGATCGAAGAGTTTTGATATTGTTTTAAGGAAAATCAAACAATCATTGTCGTCAACTTTTTTCAAGCTCGCAAGTGCCTCGGGATAGTTTTCCTCACTAACTTGTAACGATTTTACTGTACCTAAAGCCTCATTAGTTAAACACGAAATTAGGTGGTTAAATTTCTCAATATCTGTTAATGTCGGATCGTTGTGGACCAAATTCTCAAGTAAACCCATAAAGTTCTTATACTCCGTATATTTTTCGCTGAATTTGGGAAGTCTCATATTTGGAAGCCTAGAATGAAGAGTTTGCACGAATGAAGTTTCTGTGCAAACTTGTCCTTTTATCCTTGGCCTGAAGTCTCAATAACTAAGCCTTCGTGGACACAGATCCTCAAGAGCTGAACGATCATCGATTTCTGAATTTAAAGCTTCCAATTCCGACTGTAACTCCATTGCTTGAGCTATATGCTCCTTCAAAATTTCCAACCGACACTCAATCTCAAACAGATTAAAGGAAATGGTCCTTTCAACAATTGACCTTCTAGTTCTGTCAATATTTTCAACTACTTTGGACTTTCTATGCATCAAGGGATCAATACTTTCTGACCCAGACGCGCTCTGAGGTTTTTTACCACCAGCCATCTTATATCAACTAAATATGAGTTTCTGGTCAACTGCGAAACATATCGAACGTGTTTTTTGGAAGCTCTTTATAAAATTAAATAAAAATTATATGGAAACATTTTTGATTCTTCTGTCAAAAAATAAAATAAATTATTCGAAATTTTAATTTAAATCTCAGAAAGACATGATAAATATTCCAAGGCACAAAGGCAAGTCAACATCAGTTTTATTCAACTTACACAGCAGAGCAGAACAGCTGTTTTCGAAAGACGCAACCCTTTCATCATCAGTGCTCATGTGTATTGTGTTTGTCACCACTTATTAGGTGGCTTAGTTGAATGTGATAACAGTTCCTATTTACACAAATTTTATTGTGAAAAAGAATACGGGAACTGTATCAACCTGATGTTAACATGTTATTGTTAACATCTTGTTGACTTGCCTTTGTGCCTTGGAATATTTATCATGTCTTTCTGAGATTTAAATTAAAATTTCGAACAATTAGCCTATAGAATCTTAATTCAAATTTAATATAGCAATATAAAATGTTCGTTAAAATTCTTACTACATAAAAATAAATTATATTGAAATAATTGATAGCTAACATTATACTAGTTAATGAACTGAACAAACCAAATCAAAGAAAAATTGTGTGAGCTTAAATGAGTGCTTTAAAAAGATAGTAGGTTTGGGAAAGTACCCAGAAAATGAAAGTAGCTTCTAATGAAAATCGCTTCAAAATTCTACAAAATCTTAATGATGATGACGATGATTCTTACAGTGAAGGTGACCAAGATTGAATAAAGGAATATATAATTATGATTTATCCTATAGTGGTTGATCAATGTCACGGATTTGTTGATGTTTTCAAATTAATTGGAAAAGATTACGAGTTTAAAAGAATGTCAATTGGTACTAAGATAATTTCATCATCTATGGCAAATTATGATGCCGCTAAAAAGAAACTGTCTGTGGCACATTTTAAATATTATACCCATGAATTTAAAGACACTAAGATGTATAACTATTTTCATATGGTCTTCCCAAACTGAACCCAGAAGAAATTAAAGATAAAGTCAAAATTAAATACAATGTAACTGCACGTTCATCAGCTGATGACGCATTGTATATTCTGGAATTTGATCGCACCTTAACACCTAAACTACAGATTATGAAAATTATATTAAATTATTATTATGTAATATCGTAATCTATTGGAGAAATCCTTTGAAAACCAAAAAAGGCCCTACCCAATGCACAAAGTGTGCCATGTATGGCCATGGATCAAAGAATTGTTTTCGTAATAATATCTGCATTGCATAATTTTTCTGTCTGCCAAATTAATAAAATCGCAAAATCTGCTTCATTCAAATGCTTTAACTGTATCAAGAAGAATTTAACTGCTATGAAATTAATTTCATAACAGTTTGATTTAGATTTTATTTTTAATTTTGCCTTATAAATACTTTTCTTGTTATCCAACGGATGTCTGATTGTATAAAAGTGTAGAAAACTAAAATAGATTCATATCGAATATAATTTATTTGTTGGTTTAGTTTTGTATGAGTTTCAAGGCCTACTATGTCTATTCTGTTGGGATATTTGAAAATAGTTTGTAATTGTGAATTCTCAGATGGTTTTCAGAAGTATATGCATAAGATAAGAGGTTTTTAACTTTTCAAAACTGTGGTTAAAGTCTACTGATGATTTGGTAAAGCACGAATGAAATGCATATAGACATTGCTTGACTATCAACAAATAAATTTCATTTAAAAAAGAAGAATTTAAGAAATAGTCATCATCGAGCAAATGATCCACGATGCCCCAGTCGTAGGGAATACCTAAACATGCGTGAAAATATCAACAACAACAAAATCATCCTCAACAAAATCACTTCTTTAATGAACTTTTTGATGAAGGTCCAAATGCTACCCAAAACGTTGCATCCTCGAACACCATTCCGAAAGAAAACAGCCAAACTTTTGCCGCCAGGAGCTATACTGAAGTTGTGAGAACCCCACGCCGAACACACATCACAAAGGATAGTATCTTCAGTATTGATAAGTTGTTCGAAATTTTTTCCAAAGCTGCCTCACACCTTCAAAAATGTACATCAAGAATGGAGCAGCTTACTGTTATTATGCAATTGCTTATGTATGCCGTCTAACTCCAAAAAATGTCAGCCTTCATGTAATGCACTGGAATTGTCAAGGTATTACAAGCTTTAGTCAGTCAGCTCAGCTTCACTTATTTTTAAGAGAAAACGGTATTGAAATTTTGCTTCTTAACGAAACTTTTCTAAAAACTAATCATAGTTTTAAGTTGTCTAGTTTTATAGTTTACAGATATCTCTCACGGGGGTGGAGTAGCAATTGCAGTAAAATCCTCATTACAACATAAGTTAGAAACGTCATTTAATACCAAAATCTTTTAAAACATCTGTATTTCTATAAATATTTATAATAGAAAGGTACTATTCATATCCGCTTATTGTCCAGATTACTTGGACGATCTTGGTGGGGATCTTAATCTATTAACTTCGCCCAATTGTGACTTTTTCATTTTAGGAGATTTCAATTCCCACCATAGAAGTTGTAACTGTGAAAGGACAAATAGAGCAGGCAAAATATTATATGACAGTCAAAATTTGTCAAACTATTATATCTACTACCCTTCTAGTCCTACGCGTTTCCCCAGAATTTACAATTTCGACGTCCCTCTACTATTGACCTTCTTTTATCGAATTCAACTCTTTCGTTCTCTAGTCTGGAAACCCATCCAAACAAATTAATTCTGATCACGTTGAAAATTTCAACGTTGCAGTGACATCTCTAGAAGAGTGATGTTCCAAGCTATGATAAGAGAACTCAATAAACTTATTGAAATTCAAATATCTAACTCTAGAAATGAACAATGGATAAACTTTTTATCTAAATTACCAGTAGGAAATAAACATTTTTGGAAGATTTCTAAACGTATAAGAAATAAGTCTAATGTGATCGGAAAACTAGTAGTAAACTATCGCCAAGTCACTGATAAACATGATATTGCAAATGCAATTGCTTATCAGTTTGTTAGTGCTCATAACACTTCAACCAATTTCATCAGCCCCATTGGGGGAAAAGTAAATCTAGTTGCAAATTCAATAACCGAAGATGTTTCTTCTAATGATGACATAACAACTTTAACTAGTTATGAAGAAGTTGTGTCTATTATTAAACAGTTGAAAAATTCAAAGACTCATGGATTAGATCAAATAACCAACTTAGTACTGAAGAAACTCCCTAGTTCTGCTTATGATTTTTTAGTCAAGTTCTATAATTTTTGTATACAAAATTGCTATTTCCCAAGAAGTTATAAAAAGGCCAAAGTAATCCCAATTGCTAAAAGTGGTAAGGATCCTAAATTAACAACTAGTTATAGGCCAATCAGTTTGTTAAGTTCGCTAGATAAAATTCTAGAAAGAATTATATTAAATAGAATTAGGAGCTTCACAGACGAAAACAATCTTCTCCACAGTTGTCAATATGGATTTAGGCCCCAACACTCCACTACTCATCAGCTAAAACGAGTGGTGAACATGTTAAAATTAAACAAGGAGGTATTCCACCGGAGTAGTTTTTTTTGACAAAGAAAAAACTTTTGATTCAATTTGGCATAAAGGAATGATATTCAAACTCCACGAAATGAAATTTCCAACCTATTTGTTGAGAATAATCGAACGCTTCTTAACTGGTAGGTCATTTGTGGTTGAGGTTGCAGGAGCTCTATCAGCCAAAAAGATATCATAGCGGGAGTACCGCAAGGCTCTGTGCTATCTCCACTTCTTTACAACCTTTACATTTCGGACTACAAAGTGCCAAGTGGAAACAATGTGGCATTTTCTGCTAATGACAGCGCATTTATTTCTTTTGGAAAAGTATCGAACGCAATTGTCAAATGGTCCTTAGTAATGCCAGTGAATATTTTACTAAGTGGAAAATTAAAATTAATGACGAAAAAACTCAGGCGATACTTTTTCCTTTTAATAAGTCTCCGAAAAGAATCCCCACAACTAAACTATTTATTAACAGGAAGGAGATACTGTTTTCTATTTCTATTAAATACCTAGGCGTAACTCTCGATAAAAAAACTAACGTACAAAGAACATGTAGATAATATTTGCAATAGAGCCATTCGTTGTGGTCGTGCTTTGTACCCCCTATTCAACAGGAAATCAAAATTAAATACTAAAAACAAATGTCTTCTATACAATTTATGTATTAAATCTATTTTAACTTATGCCTGTGTTATTTGAAAGGACTACGCAAACTCTCACAAGAAAAACTTCAAATAATTCAAAATAAGAATTTAAAAATCATACATAATCTACCAAGAAGATTTCACACTAGAGGGCTACATAGATTATCTGGTCAAAGAACAATTGAAACCCTAATAAACGATTTGACCTCGTCATTCTATGAAAGATGTAGTAGGTCTACCTTTTCCCATTTGAGAAGTTTGCAGGACATTAACTAACTGAATCTATACCCAGATGTAGATTCTATTGGTTTATGTACATATATAAATTTCTCTAAGCCTCCTGTGATTATAGATATAGGTTTTTTACTATCTTTTTCCTGTAATACATTATTTTAGAAAATGTTAACTTAGTATAAAATGTATATATTTGTTGTAATATCTAATATGGTAGTAACTCAAAAATGTAATAGTAATAAGAAACTCACTGATAGTAAATAAAAATACAAAAAAAATCAACTAAATATATTCCGAATATAATAAATTACGAAAATCAAAGAAACGATTTTCTGTTTCCTCTTCTTTCATACAGAACTTCTTCGCAGAAGTTCTGTGATAATAGTTTTGATATAATGTAAATTAATTTCTAACTAATGTTCCCAATAATGTTAGGTTACTCGCGATAGCAAGTCCCAATTCACAAATATGTCTTGTGTTACTTCTTCGAATTGACGAACGTACAAATACTTGAAATTATTGTATTATTTACAATTCCTATTGCAGTTACCAAGCACAATTCCTATAACTGTTCCAAACTTCCAAAAATGGCACACCGACTGCAATGTGGTTGAGAATAACGTAGTCGTAAGAAGTGTGAACAGTCACTCTGTAATTCTCAAATTCATCAAAATTTTCTGTTTTGTTTCTGCAGTAATTACGTAAGAAGATTAAAATGAAAATTAGCAAATCAAATGTGTTAAGCATTAAATGAACATTAATAAATGTTCAAGTTTGATGGTTAAAAATGCAATCGAATTTACCGCAAACGCAATTCTAACTATTGACGGTTGTGATACTTCTTCAAGCAATAATTAATTGCAACTTGCATACATATATGTGTTTCTCATTTATTAAATATGCATGTACATATGTATTTTAATGTATAACACTCGCAAATCTAATCTTGTTTGTTTCACTTGAGGGCCAGAATGAAAATATGAATGTAAATATGTAAATATTTAAACATTTAAGCGTAATTAATAATTTGTGTTTATCTCGCAGCGAGCGGTAAATGTAGTAGAATTCTTAGTAATTGAAAAAATTCTGTAGTCTGAGAATAATTTACAGATTATAAGAAATGAACACAGTATTATTTACGCTTTTTACCTGCGTTTCTGATAGACCAGAATCACTTGCACTTTTATGTACTTGATTAGAACAGCAGAGACGGCAGCGGCAACGATGAGGCATTTATCCAATGGGTATGGGAAGTATTTATACTAAAACACAATTAACTTTTGTGTGATTTTTATTTATTGGTTTAACCGAAATTAACGCGCCCAATCACTTCAATAAGTACAGTGTTTCAAATTAAAGATTATTAAATTTTCTTTGAAAAAACTTATCAAAGTATTTATGAACACTTTTTAAATGAAGTCCCTGCTCGGGCGCCAAAATGAAAATCCTTAAGAGTTTTTAAGGCAAGTTAATGTAATAATTAACCTTCCGTTCAGAGTACGTTAATTTATTAACTAATAAATTTAGTTAATCAAAGTTATTGGACTGGGAAGAATCTTTAATATTAAATTAGTTCTTTTTGTTTGTTATGTGGTCAAGTATGTCTATACCTGCATTTCATTGGTTCTTACACCAAATCATCAGTAGACTTTAACCTAATTCCAAAATAACAAAACCTCTATAACGTGCTTTTTTTGTCGGATGAGGTAGTTCAGCGATTGTCCAAGGTCGACTTACGGATCCACAAACCTTAAGTAAATAATAACACCAATATTTTCCCTTTCTTGGGCAAAATTAACAATCTTCTTTATTTAAAGTTTATTATCAAAATATAATAGCAGCAGAGGCGATGATCAGGTACGATGAAAGCGCAGGATCGGTAGCATAGTTCTTCGGTGTAAGTTCGGTAATATTTCTCCTCGGTTCAGGTTCGGTAGTTTGGCTTATCGGCCCAGGTTCGGTAATCTTCGGTTCAGGTTCGGTGACGACGGTAGTCGGTTTGAAATCGTTGACGGTCGGAGATGTCTTATAATTAATCGTAAAATAAGTACAATACATCTTACAGCTAAGTTATAACTAAAGGCTAACTACGGTTATCTACTTCCGCTGGTCGGACTACCTTCTGCAGTAGTAAACAGTCTGCCGAAGCCGCTGTGGAAAACAGTCAGCCGAAGCCGCTGTGGAAAACAGTCAGCCGAAGCCGCTGTGGAAAACAGTCAACCGAGGCCGCCGTGGAAAACAGTCAGCCGTAGCCGCTGTGCAAATTTATTAAAGTAGTGAGGGGTCCCTGGCTAGCTTTCCACTACGGAATCTCTAGGCAGAGTAGTCTCGACCTCGGTGTTGGTGGGATTCGTTTCCTTTCGTAAATCCCTTGGTTCATTATCAATAGTTTCCCTTCGTGCTGAGACGAAGTATAAGGCGTGTTCGTGTTCGGATCGAATCGCCCCGATTGTGTGTTAACTTAGGTTTCTGATGCCGTATCACTTATGAAGCCTCTGAGAATTATCATGTACAAACAGTGGCTTGCGTGTACTGCAAATGTGCTGTGAGCAGTGTGTATGTCGTATGTGTGTGTGTGCATTGTTGTACACAAGCAGTGAGTATTTAATTATCACACATTCCTTCTGCCTGCAGTTCTCAATACACACACTGCCATGCAGTACTAAGTTACGCCGTGGAAACTAACTTCATGTAAACGTGTTTCACGTTACACCTCTTTACTTTAATATTAAATAAAACACGTCTTGCTTGGTAAGTATAATATCACAAACAGTAACTATTTATTGTAACTCATTTAAATTTCATGTATTTTCTTTTCAGCTAAACAGTTATAAATCAACAAGGGAATATATTCAAGGTATTTATTATCATTAAACAAAATTCATATATGTAAATTTTAATTACGTTTCTTTTAGTGATAATTAAGTTCATTAACTTTAATCAGTCTAATAAAGGTATTACTTCATACGCAAAATTAATAAAACATTATTATTTATATCAAATAAAAATAAGAATAAAAGAGGTAAGTATTAAATTAAATGAACAATAAGACAAGCGTGAAAACGAATGGAAAAAATTAAATATTATAAAGAAGAAGCCACTGCTGTGGAGAAAACTTGGGCTAAAAACTCCACGCTCCAACAGATATAAAAGTGTTTATCATATAGATAGAGAAGAGAGAAATTTTGAATAATATTATTAACACTTCACAAAAACCCGAATTTGATAATTCAATCATCAAAAAGAAGTATCACAGCTATACATCATATTTGCAGTCATATAAAAACAATGACGAAATTCGAATTGCAATTCAAAATCAAAATTTATATGTTCTACCAAGCGAAAGCGTGCTTTACATTGAAGGACATGCAACAAAAGATGATTCTACAGCTTCTACATCTATACGTCTGCTAAGCAATTGTGAAGGACACCTATTTGATGAGATTCGGTATGAAATCAACGGAGTTGAAATTGACCGCACAAAAAGTTTAAGGATTGTGATTTAACGGACATTAAAGTACATCTTAACTCTGATACATATCCTTATGATGATCTGAACATTAAATTCGATAGAAACCGTTTTGCAATTCTATATATGTATATAAAATTTCAACAAAGCTATCACTCACGCGTTCCGCAGCGTGAGTAATAGCTTTGGCACCAATAGTTCATCAGAATGAATCAGTTAAAACTGGTCCAATCAATATTCGAGTTGAATTGACAACGTTAAAAAATTTCCCATCTAATACGTCTGCTTATTGCTTAATTATACGCGATAACATTTTTGAATACATACCCCTCACAAATCAAATGACTATTATAGACATATACACTGAATATTTATACTTGTTAGTTAGTTTAAGGAGAACTACAATAAAATTTTTAAATGCTATATAAATACCTTAAAAAGATGCACGCATATAATTTCCGATGAAGACAGAAGTAAGCTAATGAATATTCAATCACATCTAGAAAAAGCAAATACCTTGAAACCTATCAAAAATAAATATGGAGAGCATTACGATCATTGTTGTTGGTCTAACGAAACTGAAACCTGTGGACCAGATACCTGTTCATGTGCGCAACATAGGATATGTAATATTGAAATAGAGAAAGAAGCAACCGCACTTAGGAAATCATATTACAACATATATAATGTTTGTAAATGTAAAAATATATATATATATATATATATATATATATATATATGCATATGCATATTTATATATATATATATATATATATATATATATACTTATATATTCGTTTTTTACACTTATATATTTTTATTTATTATATTTTTAAAAGATTGTCAAATTGGACTATTGATGAGTAGAGTTTACATCCACTGAGGACAATGTAAACATTTCAATGATATTGAATAGTTTTCAGATATCTGAATTGTTTGATGTTGTTATTGATGTCGCTTTTTTTTGCAATCATAAATTGTATTTAAACCTTGAAGTAGAAAGTAGATTTACCTATCATATATAAATGCGATCAACCATAAATGAAAACAGGCATATGCATGTCTTTTGAAAACAGGCATACGCATGTCTTTTGAAAATAGGCATACGCATGTCTTTCTTCCTTAATAGTTTCCACAAAAGAACCACCCTCCTAGCAAACACACAGTTTAATATTTATGACCTCATAAACTACATTTAAACATTGAAGTGAAAAGATTTCAGTGCCCTTGGGATTTTCCGTATCCCTTTTTTTAATTATCCTTATTCTTAAAAAAAGCATGAATAAGCATGAATGTTTTTCTTTATTAAGACTTTGTCTTAATATAGCAAATAATGCTGCATATTTAAAACAAATAACATGCAAGCAAACTCGTCTCAAAAATAAACATAATTAAGGTAAATGTTACTTTACTACATTCATTTATTGCAAGATGTACAATATATATTTACAAAATATTGTAAAATTAAAAAATTAGCTATAGTTTAGTTTGAAAATTGCCGAACCATTTGGGAATTGTCATCCTTTATAAACAAATGACCACATTTTGTCATTAATTTTAGCTAAGTAAAGGTCCTTTCTGCTAAGTTCTTAACCATTCTTTGGGGTAAATAAAACCATTTATTGTTGTCTAACTAGCTATAACCTTCCACTCAAAATTTAAAATTTTGGTGTACTCGGATTTTAATCCTTGGGCGATGTTAACTAATTGGTGATAGATCTAAAAAACAAACAAATAAAAATTTTTTATATATTTTTAATTTCATTTAAAGTTTTTTTTTATAATATGCAACGATCTTACCATTTTTCTTTGACGTAATTTCAAGTAACTTTGAAGAGTGATAACTAAAAATTTAGTTTTGCACGTTCTTTCATATCAATTATTTTTTATACCCTTCACAAAAAAGTGAAAGGGTATATATAGGTTTGTCATTCCGTGTGTATTTTCTTCGGTATTCACATGGGACCCCATAAAGCATATATATTCTGGATCCTTATGAATAGCGACGACGATTGAGCGATGTCCGTCTGTCTGTACGTGAAATCGGGTTTCCTAAGCCCCCAGAAGAGCTAGAGACTCCGTTCTTGGACCGTTGGATTGGAAATGAACTTAAATAGAGTGGTATTGAAATTCAGAAAGATCCGAAGTAGGGTTCTAGATTTGGAAAGCTTACACCTATCTCTCGACGCAAAATTTATACCGAAAACCAATTAATTTTTTTTATGTTTGTAAATTAAACCTATGTATTTCGTGCTTTGGAAAGCCTCAATGGTCTATTAAAAACTAAAAAAATACAATTTTTCTTCCAGGGATGGGAAATTAAAATTTTTTTTTTCGGCCCATTCCGTATTTTGTAGTACATGTAGTAACTAACATTGTTAAAAATTTTAAGTTTTTCTTTAACAACCCCTCTTTATACGTCATGAAGATTTGCATTGGTCAAAAAAAAATTTTTTTTTTAAATTAAAATTTTGTTTCCAGGGGTGGGAAATTGGAATTTTTTTTATACATAAAAGTAACCAAAAAGGCAATTGCCGTTGTTTTTTTCTTTTGCTAACTAAAACTATTTTATATTTTAGGAAGAACAAAATTGGTATCAAAAATTCAAAAATAAAAAATAAAATATATATAGCTAATCAAGACTAGCATTGGTAAAAAAATTTAAATTTCGATTCCAGGGCTGGGAAATTAAAATTTTTTTATATATTATTGTATTCTGATATTTTTAAGCTTAATGTCTCTTTATTTTAGTTTAATTTTTAATTTCAATATTTCGTCACTCCTTTGTGTGACTTCTTCAGGAAATTAATTATTTTATTTGATATGAAAAAATAAAATAAATACAACATATTTTTTTATATCAAATAAAATAATTAATTTCCTGAAGAAGTCACACAAAGGAGTGACGAAATATTGAAATTAAAAATTAAACTAAAATAAAGAGACCTTAAGCTTAAAAATATCAGAATACAATAATAATTAAAAAGAGGTCAAGAAAGCAGAAGAATTTAAAATTTTTTTATACATAAAAGTATCCAAAAAGGCAACTAACGTCGGGTTTTTACTAACTAAAACTATTTTTTAGTTCAGGAAAGACAAAATTTAGATTCCAGAGTTGGATAACTGCAATATTTTGTATAACATGAAAGTGATCAAAATGGTTACAAATATTAATTTTTTCTTAAATAAAACTATTTCATGCCTCATTAAGAGTTGCATTGGTAAAAAATTAAAATTTCGTTTAAAGGGTTGGGAAACTGAAATATTTTTTCTGCATAAGAGTAACCAAAATGGCAATGGACGTTGTGGTTTTTTTGCTAATTAAAACTGTTTTATAATCCAGGAAGAACAAAATTGGTATTAAAATCTTATAAAATCAAAATTTCGACTCCAGAGCTGGACAAATGAAATATTTTATGGTACATGAAAGTGGCCAAAAAGTTTAAAAATTTTAGTTTTTATGTCAAGTAAAACTATGTTACACCTCACTAAGAATTTCATTGGCAAAAAAATAAAAATTCGCTTCCAGAGTTGGAAAATCGAAATATATTTGGTACATAAATGTACCCACATAAATTCCAAATTTTGTGTTTTTAGTGAATTAACTGCCTATTTCTCATCGACGAACGAATTCTTTCTTTCGCATAAATACATTTGAAACAAAAACAATTTATAAAATTTTGTTTTTGTTTTAAGTATATTTGTACGAAAGAAAGAGTTCGTTCGACAATGAGATATAGGCCCTAAATCTATTTTATATTTCAGAAAAATTAAATTAGTATTAAAAAATTTTAAATTCGGTTCCAGGGTTGGAAAATCAAAATTTTTTGGTACATACACTTGGTACCCACCTACATACATTTAGTAAAATCTCAATTTTGGGGTTTTCAATGAATTAAACCTATTTTATACTTCGCTAAGAATTAAATTGGTATTAAAAATTTTCAAAACTAATTTTGGCTTCTTGTGGATGAAATCTTTCTTATACTTCGGGAAGAGTTAAATTGGTATTAAAAACCAAAAAAATTAAAAATCCAATTTCAGGGTTGGAATATCGACATTTTTTGATTCATAAAAGTAACCATGTTATATGTTATTTTTGATTCTTATGATGAATTATACTTACTTTATATATCACTAATAAATAAATTGTTATTAAAAACCAAAACGATTCTACGGTTGGACAATTAGAACTTTTTGGAGTACATTAAACGGATTTTTTCTTTTTGTTTGTAAATTAAACATATTTAATATATTTGAAAGACATTCAAAATTATTAGAAATAAGAAAAGCCAAACATTTAGCTTCCTAGCCGAAAAGTTTTAACGAAAAGTATGACATCTGTGAAGGGTATTTAAGATTCGGCACAGCCGAATATAGCACTTTTGCTTGTTTTTTTTTTTTTTTGTTGAATTCAAAAAACTCTAAATTTATCTTATACTACTCAAATGAAAATTTCATTTGCACTCAAGGAAAACGTGATACAATTGTACTTTTTTTGGTACAATTACGACTTTGTTGGTCACGGTACCACCTCGAGTAATTTGGTACAATTTCAATATCTGTACCAAAGACTATAGGTTATCGCCTATTCCTTAAAAACGTTTTCTGCTTGAAAATTTTTCTAATTTCTTAGATAATCGGTTAATAAACATAAAATATTGATTTTGTCTTTTCATTATATGCAGAGTAGTATCTCTATAAAATTACCTTGGAGTAGTATCCCTATAAAATTACCTTGGAGTAGTATCCCTATAAAATTACCTTGGAGTAGTATCCCTATATATTTACCTTGGGGTAGTATCCCTACATTACATTGGAGTTGTATCCCTATAAAATTATTTTGGAGTAGTATCTCTATAAAATTACATTGGAGTAGTACACCTACAGTACGACTACTTTCGAGGTATGTATATAGCGTGCTGAATTAAATATAAGGTGGTAGAGCGCAAACAAGTCTCCTGGTGTAATGTGTTTGTTACCACAGAACTGCTACCTTATATTTATTTCACCGTGGCATACATATAGTAACTACAAAACGTTTAGGCCATTTTTTAACAATAATACTCGAGAACTCTATTAAAAGATTTCTATATTTTTGTAAACTGATATTCTTATCCACTCTCTGTATATGTAGCTACATCCTTATCAGAACTTAGTAGACAGTTAAGGTGACTTTATATGGTAATACATGTATAACATACTTTGCAGAATCAAAATAATATAGAACTCTCGTCATGTTAAAGACATAAGAACAATAATCCGTTATAAGTAGTATTAATGTTTATACGAATGATACAAGTAAAATCAAAGCAGATATTAAAAATTTAAGTTAATAACAAAATATGCGCATGTAGTAGACTTAAATTAAATTCACATAATTTAAAATAAAAAGCAAAAATAGCTGCTAATGGTTGCAGTTCTACAATGTCCACAAAAACGACATGAAATTTCGTGAGTTGAATTGTTTTTTTTAACTATTGTCTAAAACTGTTAGCACATTCAATAAATATTGTTAATGCGGCCAATATTTACTTTAAAATACATCTCTGATATGATGAGAATACAAAATGGCTTAGAAAATAAATATTTACCAATCGCTGTCATCTGTAGTCTGTCCTACTTAATACATTCACTATCGTGAATAAAATGTGGAATTTTTGTTCACGTGAAATTTTTATTCCACTCGAAGGGAAAAATGGTATCGTGAATCTCCCGTGAGAAATTATTCCCGCTATCAGTTTTAAGTGAATGTAAAAAGAGAAGTTGAAAACAGCATGAAAAATTAAAGAAATTTGTGTTGAAAAATCTACATATATGTAATAGTCAAAAAAAAATTTTAAAAGTATGGCTAAATATTAAAAAATATGATTTTGGAAACCGAACAAAACAAATTCAAAGTATTCTTACTTAAGTAGAGGGATGGTATTGAGAGGATAGATGAAGAAAGGTTAGAATATTTTGTAGCTATTTTAACATTTACTTCGCCGCCTAACTTTTGCTACAGAGCCGTCGAAGAAAGGTGAAAGGTAGTGTCAATTTAATCCGAAGAATTAATGTTTGTTTTAAAGATGCAGGCAATCGATTTGTTTCAAAAAATATCAGTTTGAGTCTTATTAACGGATCTTTCCTCTAAAATGAAATAAACTATAATATTCGAATTATAATAGAAAATACTTAGATTTTCTACTCTACTCCCCACCAAAAACTAATTGAATAAATTAAAGGGAAAAGTGAAAAAACTCGGGCGAAAAAAATCATTCACGATAAGGGGAATTAAATTTTTGCATGAAATCATTCACGAGGAATTCTTTCATGATTCCAATTTTCGGGAAAAGGGAACAATTATTCATTATATGTGTTTGTTCGTAAATACAGACAACTAATGATAAGTCTAAAAATAAGAATTAAGTAATTATTTACCTGTTGATCCTTCGAACTATTCTCAGTTTTTCCCCCCACCAGTGGTAAGAGACTCTGAGAAATTGAATCAACCTTTAGGTGTTTCAGAAAATAATTTTAAAAGCGTATCTGAGGCTAAAACATAGGATATAATTTAAAAAGCGTATCCGAGGCTAAAACATCGGATATAAATTTAAAAAGCATATCCGAAGCTTACACAGCGGAAATAAAATTAAATAGTAACAATAATCAACATGACAAAAGATAAACTATTTGAAAGAAAAAAGGAGCTTGGCGAAGAGTCCATAATTCTTCGAGACAAAATTTTGGAAGGAAAAATTCGATCATCACAAATAAACGAGACCAAAAAGCGAGTGAAAAAAATACAAGCTGAGCTTATATCAAATAATAGCAAGTTAATTGAGTTTTAATCAAATGACGAGTAATATTTTATGGCTTTGAAGCCATAAATACGATGATAGAAGAATTGTATACAGGCCTACAACAAAAAGATTCAGGTGGAGAACATCTCAAAAAGTCGTCAGCTACTAACGAAGATATAGAAGATAACCTCGAACATAAAAAACCAAGCACTAGTAATCAAACATCAATAACAAAAATTAAGAAGAAAAATAAGTAGTCTACGAGAATTAATAGGAAATCCATAATAGTAAAAAAAGCTGAATTAGCCATAACAAAAGCAGTAATGGAGGAAAGTTTCCAAGAAACTAAAAAAGAATTTGAAAAAATAAGTGACAAAATTGAAATCGATAAAACAATAGAAGACTAATTTGAATGTATTGCTCGTGAGTACAGAATAACTCTAAAACAAACAGTAGTGGCATTAGAAAAAGATGAAGCAAACCCAGTTTTTAATTCCATTAAACTGGAGGACATAAAAGTTCCAGTATTTTTTGGAAATGTAGCTGAATGGCAGTTTTTCCATGACTTTTATAAAAACCTCGTGCATAACCAACATAGTTTCTCCAACGCAGAAAAAATGTATAGACTAAAAAATTACGTCAGAGGAGAGGCTGGAAGAATTATTCAACATTTAAAAGTGACAAACGCCAATTATGAAGCAGTATGGAATATCTTAAATTCAAGATATGAAAATAAAAGATTACTATTTACAACACAAGTAGATAAGATTTTATATGATCCTACGTTAAGTACTGAATCAGCCTTTAGTGTAAAACAACTGTTGGACGCAACATATGAATGTATTCAAGCATTGAAAGGGCTAAGTATAAAAATAGATGATGCTGTACCTTTGATAGCCAAAATAATCGTCCGAAAATTTGATAGCGATGGGCTACGTATGTATGACCAAAGTGTAAAAAAAAACAAAAGATATACTACAAACACTAGAAGGCGTATGCCTCTTCCTGGTACAACAATATCAAGCACAGCAACAACTTCAAAACAAACCAGAAGCAGGCAAATTTGTTCTACATATCACAAAAATATTGTTATTATTGTACACTAACAAATCATGAGCTGGTAAACTGCAAAAAATTAAAATAGATAAAAAAATTTGGAAATAACACCGATAACTGTAAAAAGTGTGGAAAATATCATCACACTCTTCTCCATATTGAAGAATTTAAAAAAGAAACTAAAAGTCCAGAAACAGCTATAAATATGCTGACTGAACAAGAAAAAAATCAACAGTGTTTCTAGCAATGGTACAAATAAGAGTAAAAGCAGCAGATGGTAACTTTATCACATAAAGGGCGCTAATAGACCAAGGATCACAAAAAACAACAATTTCTGAAGAAGCAGCTCAAATATTACAACTACCAAGATTAAAAGAAAAGACGCAGCTGCAAGGTAAAATAATTAGGAAAGTTATTAGTGGTATACATTTTTCATCAAATGGTTGACATCCTTTTAAAAAACTTCATAGAATTTTTCATTTAATGATAGACAAAAAACTGCCCAGGTTTTGACTGATACAAAAGCTTTATCCAGCTGTATTATATGTAAAGCAACATCAAATCAGTTAAACCAAGAACCGACAAAGTCAGTAGATAGAAGCATTTGAATTCGGATTATCACCGCTACATACGAAGATAACTGAAAATTAGCTATGATTTGGACTTCGGATCTTCAGGATCTGTAAGAAATAATGACACCAACAAAGAGAAAAGAAAATTGAAAAAGAAACAAGTTCATGATGTATTTCTCAAACACGGCTTAATTATAGATCAACCAAAACAAGGATCAGGCAACACAAACGATGGCAATACAGCAAGAAAATTTTTTTCCCATAAAAAGTTGTAACATACTTAACCACGGACAATTCCTCAGAAGAACTGTAAATCTATACAGTTAATAGTTTTGTTGAAAGTAATTACTGCGTGTGAGACGGAAAACTCTCGAAAGAGAGTAAATCTATACAGTTAATTGTTTTGTTGAAAGTAATTACTGCGTTTGAGACGGAAAACTCTCGAAAGAGAGTATATGCACACTGAGGCGGGTCTGCCTCCATACAAAAAGGAAGTTGTGCCGGTCACCGCCTAGAATGCAAGATATGTCAATGAAGTTTCTAAAAGAGGAAACGCCACGCCTCAAAATACAGCACTTTTTGTTTTTAGATATCTATAGCTCCGCTATTTAATGTTTGATCTCATCGTATCGCATATCGTTGTTCATGGCTTGACTATGGCGTCATTTTTGCCCTGAGTAACTTTTTAATCTAACGTCAAATTAAATATGTAATTTATGATATCTCGGATCCTTCCCCCTAATGTAAAATTTTTTGCACGAGGCAAGAAAGTCCTTCTAAAACGTAGTATGTCTACCCTTTAATATACCCACTTTTATGAGACGCCTCAAAATTGAGCCCTTTTTCTTTTTCACATACTTTTAACATTCCGTGTGGAGACGTTTGCTTGGATTTACTCCCACCGGACGCGTACCCAGGTGGCGGATAGGTGGGGTTTTGAGTAGTGTGGACGATTAGTGTCCCGGGATGGGTTGAGGAACTGGACACATTACTGAACAGGAACTTATCACACCCGGGGATGTTGATCGTCCGCATTACGCTGGACCTAAGGGATTCACGTAGTCCCTCGCGGACCAACCAAAACCAAGCCAGGGGGGTACCCGAATAATAACTATTATGGAAAATAATCAAGAAAAATTAAAAGTACCGGCGGCTATTGGTGGTGAGCAAACAGGCCCCGAGTCGTCGTCAGCAAGCGACTGTAAGAAAACAACTTCGGAGGTGGGCAACTTGGCCTCAGCTGTTGCTAAAGCTACAAGAAGCCTAGGGGAGGTAGAATCGGTGCTAAGGGTGATGATATTAATCATCGCCAACCACGAAGGACGCGCGAGGTCTCTGATTCTTCCCACCCAAAAAACATAAAGGAGTCCTCCGAAGTAGACAAGATGGTAGAGGAAGTAAGTTCTAGCATAGCCACCACGAAAAGGAGGAATCTTTCAGACGCACAACGGCGGAAAGCGACAAAATTGAGACAGAGGAATTAGCGGGATGATTCATAGGAAGGTGAAGCCTCTACACCCATCTCCACGGAGAAGGGCAAGATAATTCGCTCGCCGGAGAAGCAGAACACTGCTGACCACCGCAAAAAATTTAAAATAAAAAGCTCCCCGCAGTGAAGGGGTATATCGGGCGGTGGGTCCAAATTCCCAAGAGAGAACTCTTCGGAGGGCTCAAAGGGATTTGGGACATTACCAGGCGCTAGTACCTCCAAACAAGCGATGGCGTCAGGAAAATCTTCAGTGGTTGGAGGAGCTACGAAAGCTTCTAAAACACTGAAGAGAAAACCGGACGAAAGGAGGGCTAAGGAGCAGCCCACGTATGCTAAAGCGTGGGCTGCTCCATATTTTCATGGAGCATGCGATGCATACTAAAGAAGAAAATAAAACTTTCAAGTTTAACGTTAAACACGTATCAGTGTGAAGACACTATAAACTGCAATTTAATCTGTTTACATCGGCATTTTCCGCTACAGCTATATTATAACAACCTGTTTAATTTCCAGTTTTTATTAGAAACTATATTAATAAAAATATGGGTTCTGATAATTCCCCTTATTCTATTTGTCAACGTCAATGCCACGTCAAGACAATAACAAAAATAGGACACTTACATACTTTTTCTGTGCAACAATTATCTACTTCTGACAGTCTCTTACTACTCTCTATGTCCTTGAATATAGCAAAAAGTTGTGAGGAATTGACAATTGTTGAAGATAATGAGTATAGAAGTGTTCTAACTTTCTTATTGTCTTGACGTGACGTTGACGTTAACAAATAGAATAAGGGTGAATATTTTAGTCCTTTTTGTTCGAAATATTATTATCAAATATATAGCTATCATTAACATAAAAAACTAGTATTAACTGCTTAAAGACAATACACTTAAAGAGTTCTCAAGTTATTGTATTGAGTAAACAATTTGATACGGCGATTAAATGCACCCGCATTTAAATGTTTTTATCAAACGTAAGAAGTTCTTAATATATTTAGTTGTGCTTTATTTAACAAATCCGCCTACCTTTCAAATTAAATTTGTGAAAAAAATACAAAATTAAATAATAATAGATATACACTCAAACTAAGTAATATATAAGTATATAAATAAGTGATTATGAAAGTATATAATAAGTACTAATACGTTTTTGGAATGATTGTGTCATTTGGTTTTCTAAGCATACGATGCTCCTCTTCTTGTAACGAAAAATCACCATCGCTATTGCTTTTTGGCGAGGTAAGAATATTGCTCCAACTTTGTATATCAGCTGTACCATATATTTGAAATACAAAATATGTTGAAATTGTTATTAATGATGAAAGTCCAAAAACGGTTCGCCATTGTTCAATGTGCATCTACAATGTGTGAAAGTTATGTACTATAATATCCTTTACAGAATGTTTAAAAAAAATTTACTCACCCCATCTTGTAAAATATTTCCAGATATAAGTGGTGACAGAAATGATGCTGACATATGTATAGTTTGGCAGAAAGCCAAAACTGGACCAGCGAAATTCGGTGCAATATCTACAATGCTAGCCATTGCACCTGCGTAAGATGCAGTAATAAAAGTAACAGCTATAAACCAGACAACTAAGAGAGCAACAATGTTTTCTATGTAGCCAACTGCAATGATTAACAATCCAGGTATAATTTGTGAAAGTGCAGTAAATAGTTTTCGCACATTTGTAAGTGACATCCATTTTTTCAACACCATTTTATCCGCTAAGGAACAGAAAAGTACAGATGCAACATAGGAACATATAAATGGCATTCCTGAAAGGAAACCGTTTTCCTTGTACCGAAATTTTAATATATTTTGCATAAATTTTGGTCCATATATAATAAAAACATAATGTATCCATATTCGTCCAAATGTCGTTATGCCAATGCACCAAACGGGCATTGAGGTGAAAATTGATTTCCACGGAACCTTCATGCGGAGAGATTTTATAACTTCGCTACTGACGTTATCTTCAATGTATTGCAGTTCTCTTCTTGATATTCTTGGATGTGTTTGTGGTGTGTTATATGCTAAAAAATACCACCAAACACACCATAATATACCCAGTGTACCTGTGGTATAGAATACATAGGGCCATCCAAATTTTTCAATGATGAAACCACACAATGCATATGTCACCCCAATGCCAATACTAAATCCCTGAAAACTGGACATAAATCGTGATCGTTCTTCCAGAGGTATCCAATATCCGACAACCGCATACATAGCTGGCCAAGTAAGTCCCGACGCAAAACCTTGTATAGACCTTAAAGCAATTACTAGTCCAAAGTGCTTATCTGCACTTATTGGCATACATAAACTGCATATGGCTGTTGCAAGTTGTGACCATCCAAATACATGCTTTGTACCAAAGTGTTGTGTTGCAATACCTCCAACCACTTGAGATAGCACATAACACCAAAAAAACGAGCTCAATATTATAGTTTGTACAGAAGATGACCACTCATTATGGCTACTAAGATTCGAATTCGTAAAATTGCAAGGTTGACTAGGATTGAAAGCTGGTTTGGTTGTTATGTTTGCAATTGATAAATTTGATGTGTAAGCTAATGATGCACAGTTTACATCGGACAAAAAAGTTGACGATTTATTATTTTCAATTGTCATTGCAACTAAAGCAAAATTCATATCGTTGCGCATCATGAACGATACAAGGAACCCGGACCATGATAAAAAATATAAAACTAAACGTGCAGGTACTTTTACTAAAAATAAAAAAATTAATAATTAAAATAAAGAATTAGTATTAAATTAAACCAGAAATATAAAAAAAATCTTAATTAATATATAAGAATCACAGACTCCAAAAGTGATAGACAATATCACTTACTAAATAAAGAGAGCATTGTAGCACCCTCCTACGTCGATACTGTACCTAAAATTCATCAGCGAAGTAAAATAATAAATGAAATCTTATGAAATTTTTATTTGACATATTGTTGTCACAATACTATTTTAAATGAAATTTATTTGGTGGTGGTCAAGCAATGTCTGTATGCATTTCATTGGTGCTTTACCAAATCATCAGTAGACTTAACCACAGTTTTGAAAAGTTAAAAACCTCTTATCTTATGCACATACTTCTGAAAACCATCTGAGAATTCACAATTTGTAAATTACAAACTATTTTCAAAAATCACAACAGAATAAGCATAGTAGGCCTTGAAACTCATACAAAACTAACCCAACAAATAAATTATATTCGATATGAATCTATTTTATTTTTCTACACCTTTATACAATCAGAAATCCATTGGATAACAAGAAAAGTATTTATTTATTTATTCATTTTGCCTTATAAATGCGTTGTTTTTGTTCAAATTTTCAAACAGCCAATTCGCAAACCTTCGATCTAAACAACAACCGACTTTACTTCTTGAACGAGTTGAACTATATAAACGTGAAGGTCTTCATGCAAAATGCTGCGCAAACTACATCTGGTGATGTCCAATCGTTGCGAACGTCGACGAGGTGAAGTTCCAGGCTTATTCTCAACACTTTGCTGTACTGCAGCTATGTTTGCATCACTACGGCCACTGCGAGCGAATTTTTTTCGTCTATTGGCAGCAACAGTACAATTTGCATCGAACTTAGCGATTCAGGAGGTACCTGGTTACGAGAAAAAGCTGCACCAATTTTACGAAGAGATACAGTAACATTTTCACCATTTTGATAGTAAATGTTCACAATTAAAATTATTTGTTCTAGAGGGTAGCGTTCCATGGTTGAAATTTGTCAACATTTTACTAAAATGTGAAAGGATGACAGCTCAATTCTTGACCTGCACATGTTTTTAAAGTAAGGCTTTTTATTTTACTATAGGATATTAGCTATTTGATTCCTAATTCGTTGACCTTCACTTTGTCGTAGTTTTCATGGTGACAATATAACTTTCTCCCTTCAATAGTTCGCACAATAAGTAAAATAAGTACGAGTCAGTTTAATAAAGTTAATATTTACTTTCAATCATGGCATTCATACTATAATACCGACTTTCGATTAAGGTATGAATGCTCGTCAAAACAAGGCTTTTAATTTTAACGTGAGTTCCGTCAATGCAAAAAGGTCTATTGATATACACTTTTGAACCCACTAACCTTGAGCACATTATCTACAATTGTTGATACTGTACTTCAACCTAGACTTATGCTTAAATCGTTCCTAACTGATCTCTGATAAGAACCTTCGCTAAAAAGCGCAAAGAATCAAAAGAACTTTAGAACGCGACAAATGCCCTTTAATAGCGTACCATATGCAAGGCATCTTTATTTAACCGATACTTATCTATAAATCTGCAAATTGTTTTGAATATTTATGTCGGTACAATTAAAAAAGTGGGTTGCTGCATTCACTCAGAATTTAATTTATTTATTGCCACTTACTACTTTCTTAATTATTTAATAAAGTACAATTACTTTTTTTCACAGATTATACACTTTTATTGATATTTTAATTGAAACAGCTGATTCGAACATGATTCGGGTGATACCAAACGAAACCAACATTGGTTTTCAAAATCGCTTCCAATTCAGAGGAGATCTAAGATTGATAGAACTCTTTCCTGTAAGCAGTTCAGATACTTACACACACATGTAGTGACACAGTCTACTCTCAAGATCAGAACCTCGAAATCCGGCTAAAATTAGATGTTTGCAAGACGGAGTGAAACCTATAGCCTACCGATTTTTTGAAAATTTACAATTTTCTCAGCTGGAAATTAAAAAGTTTTTACACAATTCCAATTTCATGATTTACTTAAGAACTATTAAAAATCAATAAGCATTAATTAAATTAGACTTCTTTAGGTGGTATGGAACGAAAATACAATGCGAGATTTTACTTGGTGGGAACATAGAACACAAAACAAAAGGCGAAATTATTTTTAGATCATTGTTACGGGAAATATAAAAAAACGACAGTTCCTTTGTATGAACTCTAATTTATTTAAAATTAGTTTTCCTTAAATACTACAAATTCAACATTAAACTACACTACTATTATTATCCAAAAGTTACTTATGCCCAATAAATCAGTAAATATTTAAGTATAGTTTGACTTAATTTTCATAAAAATTTAACCTATGCTTAAATATAGTTTCAGTTTAAAGTTATTTATATTGGTATAAAAATTAATTTACAACGTATCGATGCACAAATGTGAACAGCTGACTGAGACCATATGTCGGCGATGTTGTTAACCCGTATTTTATCCGTTACTGTGACTGACTGTACACGCCTTCCCATAAGAAGTTGTAACATACTTAACCACGGACAATTCCTCAGAAGAACTGTAAATCTATACAGTTACCTGTTTTGTTGAAAGTAATTACTGCGTGTGAGGCGGAAAACTCTCGGAAGAGAGTATATGCACACTGAGCCGGGTCTGCCTCCTTACAAAAAGAAAGTTGTGCCGGTCACCCCCTACAATGCAAGATATGTCAATGAAGTTTCTAAAAGAGGAAACGCCACGCCTCAAAATACAGCACTTTTTGTTTTTAGATATCTATAGCTCCGCTATTTAATGTTTGATCTCATCATATCGCATATCGTTGTTCATGGCTTGACTATGGCGTCATTTTTGCCCTGAGTAACTTTTTAATCTAACGTTAAATTAAATATGTAATTTATGATATCTCGGATCCTTCCCCCCTAATGTAAAATTTTTTTTCCTTCTAAAACGTAGTATGTCTACCCTTTAATATACCCACTTTTATGAGACGCCTCAAAATTGAGCCCTTTTTCTTTTTCACATACTTTTAACATTCCGTGTGGAGACGTTTGCTTGGATTTACTGCCACCGGACGCGTACCCAGGTGGCGGATAGGTGGGGTTTGGAGTAGTGTAGGCGATTAGTGTCCCGGGATGGGTTGAGGAACTGGACACATTACTGAACAGGAAGTTATCACACCCGGGGATGTTGATCGTCCGCATTACCCTGGACCTAAGGGATTCACGTAGTCCCTCGCGGACCAACCAAAACCAAGCCAGGGTGGTACCCGAATAATAACTATTATGGAAAATAATCAAGAAAAAATAAAAGTACCGGCGGCTATTGGTGGTGAGCAAACAGGCCCCGAGTCGTCGTCAGCAAGCGACTGTAAGAAAACAACTTCGGAGGTGGGCAACTTGGCCTCAGCTGTTGCTAAAGCTACAAGAAGCCTAGGGGAGGTAGAATCGGTGCTAAGGGTGATGATATTAATCATCGCCAACCACGAAGGACGCGCGAGGTCTCTGATTCTTCCCACCCAAAAAACATAAAGGAGTCCTCCGAAGTAGACAAGATGGTAGAGGAAGTAAGTTCTAGCATAGCCACCACGAAAAGGAGGAATCTTTCAGACGCACAACGGCGGAAAGCGACAAAATTGAGACAGAGGAATTAGCGGGATGATTCATAGGAAGGTGAAGCCTCTACACCCATCTCCACGGAGAAGGGCAAGATAATTCGCTCGCCGGAGAAGCAGAACACTGCTGACCACCGCAAAAAATTTAAAATAAAAAGCTCCCCGCAGTGAAGGGGTATATCGGGCGGTGGGTCCAAATTCCCAAGAGAGAACTCTTCGGAGGGCTCAAAGGGATTTGGGACATTACCAGGCGCTAGTACCTCCAAACAAGCGATGGCGTCAGGAAAATCTTCAGTGGTTGGAGGAGCTACGAAAGCTTCTAAAACACTGAAGAGAAAACCGGACGAAAGGAGGGCTAAGGAGCAGCCCACGTATGCTAAAGCGGCGAGCAGGAGACTGGCAGAAGAGCTGAGCTATGCTGTCATCGATTCCAGCAGCCCATCAGGCACTACCACAAAGAGGTGGAAAGTGCCATAAATGAATGTATTATGGAGTACATATTGTCAGCTGATGAGGACGATCCACATTGAAAACAGTAAGTTTGTTCGGGACGTAATGTTTCTGCAATCGGAGTCTGACTCCTGTGTGGGGATACTACAAAACCAAATAAACAGCATTAAGGCAACATGGGAAGGTGGAAGACTCTCGTTTGTGAAAAAGACGGAAATCCCAGCCCTAACAAAGGCATCCCTTTATGTAAAAGGATGAGGTGGAAGTCAGAAAACCGAGGCCGTAACAAATATTATTAGCAAGCCAAATATAGGCCTCGATGCGAGCATGTGGGAAATCTTCCACCGTAAGGAGGCACCTTGATCGTGGTGGGTCTGGACAAAGCGTCCATGATTTACCTCGAAGAACGAAAAGGGAAGGCCTTCTTTGCCATCTCGGTCATATATTTCAAAGTCGGGAAGACTCCCATTGGCTGGTCAGTAGGCCCGACTGAGAATGCCAAAAAAGATATGGCGGAGCCAAAAGATAAGGCGGAGCCAAAAGAAAAGGGGGAATCGGAGATCATTGCATCTCAAGAGGCCCCCTCACGAGCCGTTGTATAAAGATGCTGCTGCTGCAGATAAACCTTCATCGGATTAAAACGGCGACTCAAGCCCTGATGGAGCAAGTAACTAAAGGTGAGATACACGTTGTGTTCATACAGGAACCATGGACAATTAACAACAAGGTTTCTGGCTTGAACGACTGTAATTATCAACTTTTTTATGCAAAGACCGGGGCTAGACCCAGGGCGTGCATACTATGTCATAAGGGACTAAACTTTATTTTTTCCCCAGAATTATCAACATCAGGCGCCACAACTTTAGTATATGGCAGTCAAAACATGCTGATGGCTTCAGTGTATCTACCCTCGGATACCCCGTCACTTCCACCAACTTCGGAATTGAAGTGCATCAGATCTTGTGCCAGGAGTAAAGGTAGGAATATCTTAATAGGCTGTGATGCCAACTCGCATCATCTCTCTTGGGGTAGCACTAATTGCAACAATAGAGGTGATGCGTTATTTGAATATCTAATGGCAAATAACCTCTTCACAGTAAATACTGGGAAAAAACTAACTTTTATTACCAGAATTAGAGAAGATGTTATTTAAATGAAATTTATTTGTTGGTGGTTAAGCAATGTCTATATGCATTTCATTGGTGCTTTACCAAATCGTCAGTAGATTTTAACCACAGTTTTGAAAAGTTAAAAACCTCTTATCTTATGCATATACTTCCGAAAACTATCTGAGAATTCACAACTTGTAAATTACAAACTATTTTCAAAAATAACAACAGAACAAGAACATAGGCTTGCAACTCATACAAAACTAAACCAACAAATAAAGTATGTTCGATACGAATCTATTTTATTTTTCTACACCTTTATACAATCAGAAATCCATTGGATAACAAGAAAAGTATTTATAAGGCAAAATGAAAAATAAAATCTAAATCAAACTGTTATGAAGTTTTTTTATTTAACACATTGTTGTCACAATACTAATATATAAATGAAATTTATTTGTTGGTGGTTAAGCAATGTCTATATGCATTTCATTGGTGCTTTACCAAATCGTCAGTAGACTTTAACCACAGTTTTGCAAAGTTAAAAACCTCTTATCTTATGCATATACTTCCGAAAACCATCTGAGAATTCACAACTTGTAAATTACAAACTATTTTCAAAAATAACAACAGAACAAGAACATAGGCTTGCAACTCATACAAAACTAAACCAACAAATAAAGTATGCTCGATACGAATCTATTTTATTTTTCTACACCTTTATACAATCAGAAATCCATTGGATAACAAGAAAAGTATTTATAAGGCAAAATGAAAAATAAAATTTAAATCAAACTGTTATGAAGTTTTTTTATTTAACACATTGTTGTCACAATACTAATATATAAATGAAATTTATTTGTTGGTGGTTAAGCAATGTCTATATGCATTTCATTGGTGCTTTACCAAATCGTCAGTAGACTTTAACCACAGTTTTGAAAAGTTAAAAACCTCTTATCTTATGCATATACTTCCGAAAACCATCTGAGAATTCACAACTTGTAAATTACAAACTATTTTCAAAAATAACAACAGAACAAGAACATAGGCTTGCATAAGATAAGAGGTTTTTAACTTTTCAAAACTGTGGTTAAAGTCTACTGACGATTTGGTAAAGCACCAATGAAATGCATATAGACATTGCTTAACCACCAACAAATAAATTTCATTTATATATTAGTATTGTGACAACAATGTGTTAAATAAAAAAACTTCATAACAGTTTGATTTAGATTTTATTTTTCATTTTGCCTTATAAATACTTTTCTTGTTATCCAATGGATTTCTGATTGTATAAAGGTGTAGAAAAATAAACTAGATTCGTATCGAACATACTTTATTTGTTGGTTTAGTTTTGTATGAGTTGCAAGCCTATGTTCTTGTTCTGTTGTTATTTTTTAAAATAGTTTGTAATTTACAAGTTGTGAATTCTCAGATGGTTTTCGGAAGTATATGCATAAGATAAGAGGTTTTTAACTTTTCAAAACTGTGGTTAAAGTCTACTGACGATTTGGTAAAGCACCAATGAAATGCATATAGACATTGCTTAACCACCAACAAATAAATTTCATTTATATATTAGTATTGTGACAACAATGTGTTAAATAAAAAAACTTCATAGAAGATGTTATTGATATCACCATATATATGTTGAGAAAACTTAATTGATGAAATAAGCAATTGGCACGTGTCGGAATTGCATTCCTTCTCGGATCATCGCTATATCTTCATGACTTTAGACCATCCTGACCCTATCCCCAGAACATTTAGAAATAGGGCCAAAACGGACTGGTCAGGATTTAGGTCTAGTCTACAAAACAAACTCGAGAACTATCCACCACCAATAGCTACTGTAGGGCGCATAGATTCAGAGATAAATAGACTAAGTACTGATATTAGGGAATCATTTGAGGACAGCTGGGGGATTGTTCTGAATTGCGATGCGAAAGGAATTGCTTTCGCATTTCAATGTTAATAGCATACAAATGAGTTCAGTTTTTTATTCGCATCGCAATTCAGAATAAGCCTCCTGTCCACTCAGAAATAGGCGAAACCCAAAAGAAAGACCCTGGATGACGGGTCAACTTATAAATCTCAGGAAAGAAACCAGGAGGCTCTTTAATAGGGCACGTAGGAAGGGACTGGATATATACTGGGGAAAATATAAAAGTAAACTTAACGTTTATAACCAGAGATCCTACTTGAATGCTTGCGTGTAGCGGGCAGCCACGTAACGTTTATAACAGAAATCTAAGGGACGCCAAACGCGAATCCTGGAAGCTTTTTTGTAAACAGGTAGACAGCGTTAGTGAAGCTCCCAAAATAAAGAAACTTCTGTCGAAAACCCATACTCAACCTCAGACACTTGTCGACTCGGAAGGCAGGAGGGCAGAGACGATGGAGGAGCTATTGGGATTTCTTATGGAGGCAAACTTCCTCACGGGACAGGTGAACTGATGGCATTTTCCCGGCACTTCTTCAGAAAAGTATAGACCTAATAGAGTATAGGTTGGCTAATATCTTCACAATCTGTCTTACTAATGCATATACTCCCCTGGCATGGAGGGAGGCCAAAGTTGTCTTCATTCCAAAACCAGGCAAGGAAAGCTTTGCAGATCCGAAAGCTTACAGACAGATTAGCTTAACTTCATTCTTACTGAAAACACTGGAACGAATCATGGACACAATGTTGAAGGAAAGAATACCACACAATATAATGAAATTCAAGCAACACGCTTACATTAGGGGCTGGTCTGTTGAGACAGACCTACAGGAAGTTGTATATCATATAGAGAGAACCTTCGATTTAGGTATGTACACCATGATTGTATTTATCGATATAGAAGGAGCTTTCAATAATATATCGACCTCAAGCATTATTGACTCGCTAGGCAATTTTGACCTGAACCAAAGATTAATCGCATGGATCAGTCATATGCTTAGGAACAGGAGGATAAGTTGCGAGGTGAACGACACGACAATAACAGGGAACGTATGTTGCAGAACGCCACAAGAGGGAATACTATCTCCCTTACTGTGGGTTGTGACCATAAATACCATACTAAAAACATTATCCCAGGAAGGATTTGCTCCCGTCTGCTATGTAGACGATGTAGCGATATTGATAAGGGGAAACAATCCCAGAGTTCTTTGTGAAAGGGCAATAGAGGCACTGAGTTTAGCTTTTAACTGGGCTACTGAAAGGGATCTCAACCCAGAGAAGACGGAAATTTGTTTGTTTACAAAAAAACGGAAGATTGTACCATTGGAATCACCAGTTTTTCGACATGGGACAATACAAGTTAGTAAAAAGGTCACATATCTATGAGAGGTACTCGACTGGAGGTTGTCCTGGAAGGACCATATAGAAAGCAGGGCAATCAGGGCCTAAAGAGTCTCGATCAATTGCAGAAGGGCAATCGGGTTCAAATGGGGTATGGGCCTAAAGATAGCACACTGGCTCTATACGAGTGTGGTAAGACCAATTGTGACGTACGCCTCCTTAGTATGGTGGACGTCATTAGAAAGGAAGGTTAATATCAAACATCTTCAAAATATACAAAGACAGCCCTGTATCGGCATCTGTGGCGCAATAAGAACCACATCAACTAAGGCGATGGAAAATATTCTACCAATACTACCTGTTGATATACAGGTTAAATACGAAGCAGTTCGGGCTGCTACAAGACTAATGGTGATGGGTGAGTTGTTGACAAGGAAACACATAACCAAACACCAAAGTACAATACATGTCTTACCCGGTGACAACGCTCGCACGGTTACGTGCGATAGGATCCCTATTAGATATGTACAATCACACTGCACTACCATAACATCAGAAGGTGTAGAATGGGAGGATGCAATTGCAACGAACCCCACAACTGACCTATACACAGACGGGTCGAAGATTGGTAACAGATCAGGTGGAGGATTCTATGACTTGGGGCGTAACTTTCGTAAATACTTCCGCCTGCTAGATCATAACAGAGTATTTCAAACTGAGATCGCGGCTATTGCGGAAGGGATAAGGTAGTTAAAGGAAATCGATAACAGACTACCGTTTCGTATATTCACGGATAGTAGGAAAGTCATCTAGACCCTAAGGAATTATGCGGTTCAATGTCGGTGTGTACTACAAAGTCATACACGTATTGTGGAAGCATTGAAATAATATGGATTCCAGGACATCGAGGGATACCTGGAAATATCGAGGCAGATAGGCTAACAAGGATGGGAGCATTAATGGCGAACATCACACTGGATAATCCAAAGCCATTTCAGGTTTTTAAGAACGAACTAAAGCAATGGGCTATAGAATTGCATACAAGAGATTGGCAGCACTCTACCGTAGGTAGGGTGACTAAAATTCTATGGGGAGACCCAGATGGTAACAGGACAAAGGAGATCCTAACATTGAGTAGGCCGCAGTACGAAGATTGGTTAATTTAATGACAGGACATACAAAGTTAAGGAATCACCTGGCACGCATGGGTATTGTTGACGATATAACATGCAGGGCCTGTCAGGAAGATGACGAGACACTAGAGCACTACTAGTGCTACTGTCCAGCTTTTAGTCAAATTAGAAGACTAACATTTAATCAGGGGATGGAATTTCTTAGGGTTTCCAATTGGAGAGACTTAAGAAGAAACATTGAAGAAATTAGGTTCTTGTTGTAATAAAATCCAGAGGTTTCCATGATTTTAATAGAGGCTCCCTATAATAAAAGGGAACTCCTTATAACACAGCGCACAACAGACCTATGAGGCCTAGGAGTAATCCTGAACGGATTGGGATAGCCCTTGCTTACGCCCCTCTTTTCAACCTAACCTAACCTAACCTACTTTTAACATTGAACCAAGTCAATGGCAATACAGAACGAAGAAAATCATATTTGTAATATTGAGAATAAAAAAATTACACAAATATTTTACAATGCAGAGCGTTACAAATATAAAGATCCACTTTACCATTGTTGATAGTAGAGATATGCGACATAATTCAATCAGACTTCAAGGGGCGATGTCATTTTTATTGAGGAAATAACAAAAAAAAGCGTAATTTTTAGGCGTGAGCAACACGCAACGTGAGTGAACATTTAAAAAGATTGGCTCGCAAAATTTAAGAAGTGCTTCTTTTCCATTATGAAAAAATTTGAAGGATCCGAGATATTATAAATGACATCTTTAATTTGACGTTATAAAGTCACTCAAGGAAAAAATTAAGCCATAGTATAGCCATGAACAACGATATGCGATATATATAGAAAACAAAAAATTCTGTATTTTGGGGCGTTTTTTCCTGTGTTAGAAACTTCACTGAGATATCTTTTATTCTAGGCGGTGACCTGCACAACTTTTTTTCGACCCACCCTAATGCACACATTCATTTCAACCTTGATCTGATTTCTCTGATTTTCATTATAAATTTATTACTTTCCGAAATATAAAATAGGTATAATTACCAACGGAACAAAATTGTTTTATTTAGTTAATTTAATATACAAATGAAAATTATTTGTTGGGTGGTCAAGCAATGTCTATATGCATTTCATTGGTGCTTTACCAAACCATCAGTAGACTTTAACCACAGTTTTGAAAAGTTAAAAACCTTTTACCTTATGCACACACTTCCGAAAACCATCTGAGAATCCACAACTTGTAAATTACAAATTATTTTCAAAAAAACAACAGAATAAGCATAGTAGGCCTTGAAACTCATACAAAACTAGCCCAACAAATAAATTCAATATTCGATATTGAATAAAAAATTCTACTGATGATTTGGTAAAGCACCAATGAAATGCATATAGACATTGCTTGACCACCCAACAAATAAATTTAATTTTTATAATAGAATTGTGACAATATGTCAAATAGAAAATTTTATAATAGTTTAATTTAGATTTTATTTTTCATTTTGCCTTATAAATACTTTTCTTGTTATCCAATGGATTTCTGATTGTATAAAGGTGTAGAAAAAGTAAATAGATTCAATATCGAATATACCTAATTTATTTGTTGGGCTAGCTTTGTATGAGTTTCAAGACCTACTATGCTTATTCCATTCCATTCCATTGGTAAAATAATAATGAAAATTCGCTTGCAGTACCCACATAAATTCCAAATTTTGTTTTTTTATACTTCAGGAAGAATTAAATTGTTATTAAAAATTTTAAATTTCAAAATTCGGTTCCATGGTTGGAAAATCAAAATTTTTCGGTAGATAAAAGTAACCATATAAGTTCCCAATTTTGGTTTTTTCAGTGAATTAAACCTGTTTTAAGAATTAAATTGGTATTAAAAATTTTACAAATTAAAAACTCGGTTCCAGGGTTGGAAAATCGAAATTTTTTAGTATATAAAAGTAGCCATATAAGTTCCTAATTTTGGTTTTTTGTGAGTGAAATCTCTTTTATTCTTCGGGAAGAGTTAAATTAGTATTAAAGACCAAAAAAAATTAAAGATCCAATTTCAGGGTTGGAATATCGAAATTTTTTTATTCATAAAAGTAACCATATAATTTGCTATTTTTGATTTTTATGATGAATTATTCCTACTTTATATATCAGGAAGAAATAAATTGGTATTAAAAACTAAAAAAATCTAAAAGACGATTCTACGGTTGGACAATTAGAACTTTTTGAGGTACATGAAACGGATTTTTGTTTGTTTGTAAATTAAACATATGTAATATTTTTGAAAGACGTTCTGAGGTATTAGAAATTGTAAGAGCCAAACATTTAG
Source organism: Linnaemya tessellans (assembly GCA_951800035.1). Taxonomy (NCBI): domain Eukaryota; kingdom Metazoa; phylum Arthropoda; class Insecta; order Diptera; family Tachinidae; genus Linnaemya; species Linnaemya tessellans. Next base: position 63,690,445 of record OX637533.1, on the reverse strand, counting down.
CTTTCCAGCCTAAAAATTTAAACGTCTTCTTAAATATAAAAGTAACCGATAACATCATTTTGATTTTTAATTAAACCTACTTTCTGTTTTAGCAAGGAAGAAAGAAAGAAGAATTACATCTGTGAAGGGTATTTAAGATTCGGCACAGCCGAATATAACACTTTTACTTGTTTTTTTATTATCAATTAAATTTTTGCTGAAGTATAGAGTAGATGTAATTCACCATAAAAACCACAATTAGGAACTAACAATGTTAATTAATTACACAAAAAATTTCGATTTTCCTTCTTTGGTATAGATTTTTTAATTTTTTATATTATAAAACAGTTTTAATTAACACAAAAAACCTCAGTTGCCTTTTTGGTTACTTTTATGTACCTTTTTGGCCGCTTCCATGTGTGACGAGAAAAAGTCGCCGACCTCGTTTTTGGCGCACGATAGATATAAGGTACCCGTATATTTTGAATTCGAAAAGAATTTTATTTTATTTTTAATAACCTAATTAACGAAATATTCCCACTGTGCTGATAAACTTGCAAACTAGCTTATATATTAAAATACTTACTTACGTACCTACATACATGCCTATGCACATACGACATGAGTAACGGTCGCCACCCAAAACATCAATTTGTTTTACATACTGCTTGTGCATAAGCATACATACATGCATTGGTTAGTTGTTACTGTGATCTGCTTTGCTCTTCATCGCACAGCCGTGGTCATATAGTTGGCATGTACGCGTTTACCTACTCATGTATGTCGGTATGTACACATACTGGTTGTTGTTTATTTGTAATATTTAAGCTGGTTGTCAACGAAGTATAGTGGCGATGAATTGCTTATATATCAATTTAACATACGCGATATGATTTCAAGAATTGTTCGTAGTTATTACGATTGCTTATACATTATTCTTATATATGTAAGAACTGTACATTATGATCAGAAGTCGGCGGCGGGATGCACGTGAGAATAAACTTTACTTTTGAGAGTCACACACATGCTTTTACTGAGTACATATAGTTACTCCCATTCTCGTACGAACCCTCAATGGAGATGTTGTTATTGTCGTTGTTGTATGTTTATGAAAATATACCTTGCTGTTGTTGCTATTGTCGTTGTTGTGTTTATGAAATAAGTGTATGGAGAAAAATTTTATTTTCTCTCACTCATCAAACTTACAATGAAGTTGTATGTGTTTGCCGATACCTGATTATGATAGAATTGTATAGTAAATGTTAAGTTAAGAAAACAGACAAGAAAATATTGTACACATACATGCATGACCATGGCAATGTGTGTATGCTGCGCACAGCTATAAAAGGCGAAGCATTCCGCACAAACAGGGAGTTCCTGTACAGCCGGCGTGGAGATAAGTCATTTATAATTTTAAATTTATTTTGTTCGCTTAGCTTCATATTGGGAAGCATTTGTGCTGGTTAGAAGGGAGTTTATCAGCTAAACGGGATTGAAATGCCTACCTGATGATACATTCTTTGCTCACCAACACCGAGTTGTAAGACATTTGTTCGAGCCCACTCCCTGCGTTTAACTTCATATTGGGAAGAATTTGTGCCGGTTAGAAGGGAATTTATCAGCTAAACGGGTGTTTAAGCTGAATTTTACGTTTGATATCTTTGTTTATATTATTAACTTATTAGTTTTCCGTCTATGTATTTTATTGGAATTCTCTGTTGGGATCCAAATATTATTCCTTTGTTATCAACATTGTTTGGCTGGAATATTTTCTTGGATTCCAACGAGTAAACCGCTAACGGGTAGGTTAGACATTGTCTTCGCCATCTTCAATTTTTACTAGTTATAGCACTTGCTTTGTGAACTTTTTCGGAACCACATATCGCTATTCAAGGTAACAAAGAGTTGAAAAAATAAAGGAACTCATCACAAATTTTAATAAAAATACTGTGTTTTTATTTTATTTCATAAATTTTATACCACACACGAAAACATTTGGTCCTCTGAGCCGGATTTCTTGGAAATTTTTGTAAGAAATTAACTCATCGTATTTTCTTTTTCTCACTTGCATCAAGGAATTTCATCGTTGAGAATTCATCAAAACCACCAAAATATTCTTCGTTTATTTGGAAAATATCGAACATTTAAATTAAAGGTGGGTAAAATAAGTTCTTATTTTAATTGTGTTAAAGTGAAAAAAGAAAAAGTGTGTAAGGTAATAAAAGAAATAAAATACACACATAGATAAGTATTATACACTTGCATATACATATATAATTATATACATAAATTGTTTTTGTGATTGATCGCGTTTCATCCCTCATTAGTAGAAATAATTAACCATTATTTTTGACGTTTGTTTTAATTAATTTTCGGTCGATACGAAACAAATCTTCTGTGGTTTTATTTACGTGGATGGACGGAATTGCAAATAAAAATATTTTTTTTATAAAATATTTGCACTTTCTATCTTAAATTACTGAGTGTTAAATTATTTCAATTAAATTAAATAATATTTATTATTATAACAATAACATGTTAACATCAGGTTGATACAGTTCTCTTATTCTTTTTCACAATAAAATTTGTGTAAATAGGAACTGTTATCACATTCAACTAAGCCACCTAATAAGTGGTGACAAACACAATACACATGAGCACTGATGATGAAAGGGTTGCGTCTTTCGAAAACAGCTGTTCTGCTCTGCTGTGTAAGTTGAATAACAAAAACTGATGTTGACTTGCCTTTGTGCCTTCGAATATTTATCATGTCTTTCTGAGATTTAAATTAAAATTTCGAACAATTAGCCTATAGAATCTTAATTCAATTTAATATATAAACAATATTTATTATAATTTATATATTATTATAACGGAGTACAACAAGTGTGAGTTTCTTTTTGCTTAATTTGTAATTACAAAGTTGTTTATTTGTTCATACTTTATTTGGTATACACCCTACCGTTGGTCACTTTGACTATTATATCGTGTGTGCATTAATTTTCTCCCATAAATTTGCTACATATTTATATATTCAAAAATAAGCCTTAAATATTTAAATAAATTTACGCGCGTATTGGATTCCCTCATTAAATTCGCAGCATTAAATTAATTTTAAATTTTAATGATTGTCATGAGGATTTCCATACGGTTTTTACTCTACAAATTCAACGCGACGAATTAAAGAATTTATGGGAAAAAGTTAAGGATGCATATGATGGGTGGGTCGACTATGTTGACGATAATACAAAAGTGAACTCTGAAGATGTAAATGTGGCTGCTTCTAATTATCAGAGTACATACTTATATGGCTTACCTTAATTGTTTAGCCTTGATTAATGAAAAGTCTCAATATTTAGAGGTTAACACGCCAAAAGTAAATTAATCTTCTGTTAAAAACTCACATTTGGGCAACTCAGAACATAATTTAACACTACCTCCTTGTGATGTAAAAACATTTGAAGGAGATTATATATCATGGCCTGCATTTAGAGATTTATTTACAGCCATATATATAAATAGTTCGCGTCTTAGTAATATAGAACGTCTTTGCTATTTAATACGTAAAACCGCCGGTGAAGCGAATGAAATCGTGTCTAAGTGCCCGTGAAGTAACGAGGGGTTTGATGTTGCTTATTTAGCCTTCCCTCCGTTGATTAGGAATCTAGTGCGGTATTAATAATTGTCTCACCTCGCTTTCTATTGGGATCCTTTTTTTAATTTTCCTTTCGATTCAACGTTTACCCACTTCTACCGTTAGTTTATGGGAACAAAGTGTTCGTAATAAATCGGTTTTGTCCTCGTGGAAAAGTTTCGATGAATTTCTGACGGAAAGGATTCAGACTTTGGAGTGTGTTCATGATCTTAAAGGTTCGCAGCAATCTGAAAGGAATTCGGGTCACAGGGTCAGGGCTCATGTTGTAAATTCTACTTCTGCTTCAACATCTTGTGTTTTATGTCGGAATTCGGGACACCTCTTGAGGGGATGTAAGCGATTCAAGAATTCTTCAATTTCGGAAAGATTTTCAACGGTGAAAAAATTTCATTGTTGAGTGAATTGCTTATCACGTGAACATGAAGTAAAGAGTTGCAAAAGTGCCTTTAATTGCAGTATTTGCAATAAAAGGCATCATACTTTACTACATCGAGATAATGCTACCTCGGAATTGCGCCTAGGTATAATTTTGCTACCACGACTGGCAATTTGGCCCAGAATGCTCAAGTAGATTACACCCTGCCTTCTACATCGAGTGGCATATCTTCGAGCAGTAATCCCTCTCGACAGGTATTTCATGTCTCTCAGAACCGAAAAGGGAACAGCTATGGTGAATATTGTTCGCAATGGTAAGTCTTACCCAGCTCGAGCCTTGATTGACCCCGCTTCAGAGTCATCTTTCATCTCTGAGCATTTACAGAATCGCTTGAAACTATTTGCACATTCTACGAATGTCAGAGTTTCAGGAATTAATCAAACTCTTTCTGCCACTACTAGAAAAGTTTGTAGTTTGAAAATTGGTTCTCCCTTAGATTCATCTATCCTATTGGAAACTATGGCCCTGGTACTACCTAATATATCAAGCCATCTGCCTTCGTTCATTGTAGGCTCTAGCTATCGTAATAGTTTCTCGAATTTACAGCTAGCAGACCCTCGTTTTTACCAAACTCGGCCCGTTGATGTACTTTTAGGCGCTGATTTGTATCCACAAATTCTTTTAGGCGAAATTAATCGTGATATTTTCGGATCTTTGGTGGCGCAACGGACCGTATTCGCATGGATTGTTACAGGATCTGTTCAGGAATCACGCGTTCAGACTTATTCGACCACAATAGAGGCGTCTCTGGAAGACAATTTAAATAAAAATCTTCTTCGCTTCTGGGAACTTGAAAAAACTCCTAAAAGGAAAATTGTTTCACCGATGGATAAATTTTGTGAGGTCGTTATGTAGTGACGCTACCTTTTAAGCCGGAATTTCCTCATTCTATCAGTTTAGGCTTTTCGAAACAGAATGTCATGGCACAATTCTTGAGAAATGAATCCTCTTTGTTGCGTAAACCTGATGCCAAGGAATTATATGATGATGTGGTTGAAGAATATTTAACTTTAGGTCATATGAAGCCTGTATCAGATAATTTTGCTAAACCTTCTCTTTCATGTTATCTTCCTCATCACCCAGTGATTAAGCCTAACAGGAGGACCACAAAGTTGCGTGTGGTGTTTAATGCATTGAACAGAACTTCTAATAATTGTCTCCATGTGGGACCCACTTTACAATCAGATTTAATTCTGTTGATTTTGCGTTGGAGGCTTTTTCGATATGTATTTAACTGTGATATCACCCAGATGTATAAACAAATTCGTCTCGATCCCGCTCATACGCCATTTCAGCGTATTCTTTTTCGTTCTTCTCCCGTGGCAGAGGTAATGACGTATGAGTTACAGACAGTGACGTTTGGTGTCAACTGCGCTCCTTACTTAGCCATAAGGACATTGTTACAGTTGGCAGAGGATTTGGAGGCTGAGTACCCCCTTGCTGCTGATATTTTACGCAAGGATATGTACGTTGACGACGTATTGACGGGGGGTCATGATATTTCATCTGCTTTGAGAGCCCGGGATGAATTAAGAACTGTTTTGTCTTCAGCTAAATTTGAATTGAGGAAATGGACATCAAATGTGATCAAAATTGTTGCTGATTTACCGCCAGATTACTTGGTGGATTCAAAGAGTCTAATAGTTCGAAGACACTGGGTATTCAGTGGAATGCTCAGCTGGATTCATTTTATTTCAAAGTGGAGCCCATTATTGAAAGGTCAAGGTATACAAAAAGAGAGTTTTTGTCTACGATTGCAAAGTTATTTTATCCTGTAGGTTGGTTAGCTCCGGTAATTGTTGTCGGCAAGATGATTATGCAGAAGATTTGGCTCGACAATATTGATTGGGATGATTTCTTGCTCTCGTCAACGGAAAGGGAATGGAGAAAATTCGTTGATTTTTATAAGGATTGTAAACAGTATTCGGATACCGCAATGGGTACATTATTCTCCAGATTCTATAGCAGAAATTCATGTTTTTTCCGACGCCTCGGAAAAAGCATACGCGGGGGCAATTTACATTCGCATTGAAGCATTTGGCCAAATTTATGCACACTTACTCTCTTGTAAGACGAAAGTCGCTCCTATTAAATCTATTTCTTTGCCTCGGCTGGAACTTTGTGGAGCAGTTTTGGCTTCTGAGCTTTTAAAAACAGTGAGTAGCGAAATTGGTATTTCAATCAAACAGGTGTATTGTTGGACCGATTCTACTATTGTGCTTTGTTGGTTGAAGAAAACGCCAAGTAGTTGGACAACGTTTGTTGCAGAATTCAGGAGAATGTCGGAAAACACAACTGGTATCATGTTAGGTGGGAAGATAATCCAGCAGATTTAGATAGTAGAGGAGTTTCACCTTCGGATCTGGCAGGAAGTGATCTCTGGTGGCATGGACCGACGTGGCTGCGTAATGCTAAACCTAATTGGACCATAAAGGATCTTTCGCCTATGGGCACAGATGTCAAGGCCAAAGCTATTAAGACGCATGCAGTATTCTTTTCAGATTTTGAAGATGTGTTGAATAGATTTTCTAAGCTTGATCGTGCTCTCAGAGTGATATCATATTTGTTTCGTTTTTACTATCGGACACATTCTGCACATAGGGGCAAGTATACTTTTGAGTCGACAACGATTTCAAGTGATGAAATATCGAAGGTGAAGTTGAGATTGGCGATTTTGGCTCAAAAAGTTCATTATCCTGAGGAATATCAGTGTCTTTTGTTGAAAAAAATCGATTTCCGCAAAAAATTCGTTACAGTCCCTTAATCCCTTTTTGGACAGCAATGGAGTAATGAGGTTGAATGGTCGTTTGGTGAAATCTCCCTCTTTATCCTGCACTGAAAAACATCCAATTGTTCTACCAAATTCAAGTAGGTTTACAATTTTGTTGTCAGAGTTTGTACATATGATTTCGATTCATGGCGGGAATCAGCTGATGCTGCGGATTATACACGTTGAATATTGGGTCCCACGGCTCAAGGTGTTGGTTCGCACTGTAGTGAACCGCTGCAAACGTTGCATTTTGGATAGGAAACGCACATGCAATCAGTCATGGCGGCACTTCCTCCAGAACGAACTACTTTAAATCGTCCTTTTACCTTTACTGGCGTGGATTTCGCAGGTCCCTTTGACCTCAGAAGTTTTACGGGTCGATCTTGTCGAACAACAAAGGCCTATGTCTGTATCTTTGTTTGTTTCTCCACCAAGGCAGTCCATTTAGAAGCTACGACGGATTTGTCGTCGGATGCCTTGGCTGCTTTTCATCGTTTTATTGCTAGGCGAGGTTGTCCACTAACAGTATTTTCAGACAATGGCACAAATTTCGTAGGTACTTCTCGGGAGATTGAAAAGGATTTTCGTACTTTTTTGAAGGAAAGTCAGGCTCGTATGTGTTCAACATTTGGAGTTAAGGGTCTTTCGTGGCGGTTTATCCCAGCTGGTGCGCCCCATATTGGGGGAATCTGGGAGGCGGCTGTCAAAAGTTATAAACATCATTTTCGCAAGGAGGCTCAATCAGTTAAGTATACATTTGAGGAGCTTTCGACTGTGCTCGCGAGAATAGAGGCGTGCCTAAATTCGCGCCCACTATGTCCTATGTCGGATGGTCCTAATGAGCCAGTGGCTCTTACTCCGGGTCATTTTTTGATAGTCGGGCCAATATTGGCGCCCCTTGAACCTTCAATATATGAGTCAGCAATAGGTTTGATAAATAGATACCGCAAAGTTAAGGCGCTTACGCATGATTTCTGTTGCCGATGGAAAGAAGAATATTTACAGAATTTGCATAAACGTTATAAATGGAAATTTCCTGGCGTGATATAGCTGTAAATGATTTAGTTGCTATTCGTCATGAGCAACTTTCGCCCACTGCCTGGAAGTCAGGTCGGGTCGTGAAAACGTATCCAGGTACTGATGATCATGTTCGCCTCGCCGACGTTCGAACACAAAATAAGATTGTTAGACGATCGATCACAAAACTGGTCATTTTGACCACCTAATTTTATCGCATTTACTAAACTACATTCTTTCCTGTATTGCTGGAGGAATACGAAGATGCGATGGAGGTATCGGTCCCATCATTGGAGGTACCGCAGTCTGAAGGGGTTTCTGCGGTCATTCCCAAGGCGGATGGTCCTGCCACTTCAACAAATACCATCGAAGTCGCTAGCAAACGCCAGCCCATTGACAACTCCGACTCGTCGACGTCGCCGAAAGTCGTCGAAAAGCTTGAGGCCAACCAGTGCAAACTTTGCAAGAAACCGCATCCCTTACGAGGGTGCCTTCGGTTCAAACGCTTGGCCCATGATAAAAAATTGCGGCATATCCTTACCTTTGGTTATTGCTCGCGCTGTTTGTCAGTGCACCACACAAGGAAAGATTGTCCTAGCACTCGGAAGTGTAATAGATGTCAGGGTGAACATAACACTCTGCTGCATTCTCCGGTTGCGAAAGACAAAAAATCCTCCACCATCAAATTGAAGCCAGTGCCTGCGTCTTCACGGCCGCTCCCAAGCACGTCGGCTGGGCCTACGCGGCCTCTTCGCCACGTGATAGCTTTCTCACCAACATTTCAGGTGAAATTGCGCATAGGGAATAAAAAGATTCAATTTGCTGCAGCCACAGCTATATTTGCCAACATTTGGTGCAGCGGTTAATGATTCCTGTTGCAGATTCATATTGTCGTGTGAATATTGAATCGATTTATGACCCATTAAAGCGGATTTCATTAACCGCTAAAGTTTCTGCGATGCGTGGTGTGAAAACGCGCGTCGAAGACGTATCGCCAACAATTGGAAATCAATTTCCTGATTTCAATTTGGCGGATCCCACATTTTACCACTCCTGTCAGGTGGCACTGGTTTTGGGGCCAGAAGTAGTTGCCCAAGTATTTACAGGTCATTCAACGACGAGCCCGGGTTGTCTGATGACTCAACACACGATATTTGGGTGGGTCATTTCTGGCCAATCCCCGTTTTAATATCGTTCTTTAACACAGTTCATGAATCTGATCAAAACCATCCCGCACGGGTTCAGTTTATGGGTCTGTCGTAAAAACCATATTCAGTTTATGGATCTGCTGAAAACCATGCCGCAAAACTCAGTTGATGGATCTGTCGTAAAAACCATTCGCATTTTGTATTACGAAAAAAAAAAAATATATATATATATATATATATATATATATATATATATATAAATATACCTTGTATTATAGCGAAGTATTTGCTTTATTATTTATACTTAAAATTCATTGTCTTGCATGTAACTATGTTCCTGCAAGGTGGCCGGCAATGTTTAAGCTGAATTTTACGTTTGATATCTTTGTTTATATTATTAACTTATTAGTTTTCCGTCTATGTATTTTATTGGAATTCTCTGTTGGGATCCAAATATTATTCCTTTGTTATTAACATTGTTTGGCTGGAATATTTTCTTGGATTCCAACGAGTAAACCGCTAACGGGTAGGTTAGACATCGTCTTCGCCATCTTCAATATTTACTAGTTATAGCACTTGCTTTGTGAACTTTTTCGGAACCACATATCGCTATTCAAGGTAACAAAGAGTTGAAAAAATAAAGGAACTCATCACAAATTTTAATTAAAATACTGTGTTTTTATTTTATTTCATAAATTTTATACCACACACGCAAACAACGGGATTGAAATCCCTACCTGAGGATACATTCTTTGCTCACCAACACCGCGTTGTAAGACACTTATCCGAGCCCACTCCCTGCGTTTAGCTTCATATTGGGAAGCATTAGTGCTGGTTAGAAGGAAATTTATCAGCTAAACGGGATTGAAATCCCTACCTGGTGATACATTCTTTGCTCACCAACACCACGTTGTAACTTATCCGAATCGCTTCATATTGGGAAGCATTAGTGAACGTTAGGGGTGAACTGCCATCTAAACGGGATTGAAATCCCTACCTGATGATACGCTCACTGCTCACCGACACCTCGTGTTAGTCAGGCCAGCAAAACCTCGTAAAATAAATTTGTCATTGGCCACTGTGCCACCCGTCACGCCGCTGCAATCATCATCACTTCGTCGAAGCCCAGTTGTCTTCAATAAAAAGCCCAATTAATTCAATATCTGGAGTTTAATTTTCACATCCCTGCAAAATAAAAAATTTATGTAACGCCCTGGACGCCGCTGCGCCATGCCCCAGCATACCAGCGGAAACGTGTCGTCACATTGGCGCCCGAGCAGGGACAGAAGAAAATTTATCCGAAGAACCAAAGTGAATAACTCAGAGGTGGAAAACAAAAAAAAGGTTTCCCGAATTTTTTGAAGGACCAGACCGTAGCCCACCACCAACCCGTAGCATGGTGAAATCACCGTGGACATACGTCCTCAAGAAGGAGGAGCTAGTCACCTACTTGAAACGTTTCCAGCAAAACACCGTGGGAAGCGTAGAAGAACTGCGCAAACGTTTTAGCCAGTTCATAAATACGGAACATGATGATGACATCACCGATGTTGGACCTCCAACGTCGTCACGAAGGGACGACTCCGCTCCCCAGTTTGTGCGTTCCAGCCCCCATGCAGCCCACAGACGTCCCCCAGAAACAGTGCTCACACGGACCTAGACCCGAACCACCGAATCATGGTTGTAGAATTCGTCAGAAAATGGGGTCTTAAGTATGACGGAGGTCGGGATCCAGTTGGGTTTATTGAGCGCATGGAGGAGCTGGCGGGTAAGTATAACATAGATTTGGCTCACATTTTACCGGTCCTCGCCGAATGCTTTAGGTACAAGGCCCTGGTCTGGTACAGGAACAACAACAAAATTAGAACCAGTGGCAAACCTTCAAGACGGACTTTTTTCAAATTTTTCCTGCCATCACGCTATTTTGAAAAACTTGAAGATAAGATTCGCAAGCGCACGCGAACCCTTCAATGATTACGTCCTGGCGCTTCAGGGCCTCATGCGGCACGCCAAATTGTCCGAAGAGCAGAAGTTAGAGCGGATTTTTCGCAACGCACAGCCGGACTATCAACGGTATATCCACAGACGCGATTTTGGTACACTGGACGACCTCATCGATCTTGCCGACGAACTTGAGAGCATCCCTACCACATCCAACCCCGGTGGAGGAGAGCACCATCGCTTGATGGTAGACAAACCTACCTCGCGAAAAGGTGACCGTTGGAGGACAAGAAAACGGGTGAATGACAGAAAACCCACATATAAGACGCAGCTATTATGGGAGGACAATAAGATCAGGGCGACGATCATCATCGAGAACCAGCTCATCGCCTCGACTCTCGACACAGGGGCCACTAGAAGCTTCATTCACCCCCAACTGATACGAAAAATCATTCGGCAGCCAGCATATGTACACACCCAGGTGGATGTCATACTGGCCGATGGTTCAAAGGCTTCCATACAGAGATCCTTAATGATCACCGTGACTTTGGGCAGAAAAACAACGAATTATGAATTTCTGGTTATGGAGAACGCCACCGAAGACATTGTCTTAGGACTGGATTTCCTCCGCATTATTGATACCAGCATAGGGTGTGCGGGACTGATGGTCCATAGCAGAGATGGTGCGGGTCAAGCTCCGGGCCCAAGAGTTGAATGCGCTCAGAAACAACTAAATAGCACCGATCAGCAAAACCCCCAAAAGAAAAAGAACCAAAATAAGAAATTTGAAGAAGCGAGTTCAGAACAGCATGGCCAGAGAGCAGGCCAAGGTTAAGAAAACCATCTTCCTGGACGATGGTGGGGTCCCAACATGCAGTCGATTAAGACGGGGCAGATCGTCGCAGCCCATGACACCGACCGTCCGTAACTCCCGCATGAACACGCAGGTGCGCCCAACTGCATCGCAATCCAGCACTCTAATGGACGGCATGGGCTACCCCCGTATGTCGCGGCCAAGCCGGCAACGCCCTCCACCAAGGGGCAACAAAGCCAACTTCTGTAAAGAAAAGGAGGAAGTGACACGACCTTCTCCACGCATCGAGAAGGACGTGTCCCCTCCACCACCGCTAATTGTAATGGACGATGACATGCCATCACCCCCGCTATTGTCAGAAGATGACATCGCCGCCTCGTTTCAGAACGACGCCCTATCGAGACGCATGCTCATCGCCACTCACATTTGACGACTTCATCGTCGACCTAGACGGCTTCGCAGATGACGACCTCATCGAAGAAGAAATAAGCCGCACCCTCTGAAGGCAAGATGACACCACCGTGCCACATCGCTCACCACCGTCACTCGACTCCTCATTTGACGAAGAGAACGCCCATCAACACGTCCCAACACCACCGGCCCGTAAAGGTTTTGGCTTAGGGGACGTGACGGATCCACAGTATGCGTATATGGGATATCACTGCTACGAGCAGCAGATACGCACCAAAGCCCAGCCAGCGCTGCCCCGGCGAAGTATAGAGGCCCGGGCTGCCATCACTCCTCGACCACCGGTTCGACGAGCCGATTTCCCCACTATGACAGAAGACTTGGACAGGTTCGCGCTATTTGCGCCAGCGAGCGAAGTGCCAGGGTTCAGCAGAGACCAGAGTTCAACACCTTCCGCCAGATCACCACCGCAGGCAGAGCCAAATGGTCCCAGGCCCATATCGACCGCCGAAATACCACCGGATATTCAGGGGGTTATCGCTGAGAAGCTGCAAGCAAGACAACGTTACCAGAAGCTGCGTTTTGTGTCCCACAGTAGCGGACACACCTACCGAACGGCTATATCACGGCAAGGCATCGTCCGTGTTTGGCGATTAACGTAGACGTTTTCATCCCGGAAAGAGGGGGGATACTGTGACGATCAAAAGTCGCCGATCTCGTTTTTGGCGCACAATAGATATAAGGTACCCGTATATTTTGAATTCGAAGAGAGTTTTATTTTATTTGTAATTACCTAATTAACGAAACATTCCCACTGTGCTGATAAACTTGCAAACTAGCTTATATATTAAAATACTTACTTACGTACCTAAACACATGCCAATGCACATACGACATGAGTAACGGTCGCCATCCAAAATATCAATTTGTTTTATATACTGCTTGTGCATAAACATACATACATGCATTGGTTAGTTGTTACTGTGATCTGATTTGCTCTTCATCGCACAGCCGTACTCATATAGTTTGCATTTACGCGTTTATCTACTCATGTATATCGGTATGTACACATACTGGTTGTTGTTTATTTGTAATATTTAAGCTGGTTGTCAACGAAGTATAGTGGCGATGAATAGCTTATATATAAATTTAACATACGCGATATGATTTCAAGAATTGTTCGTAGTCATTACGATTGCTTATACATTATTCTTATATATGTAAGAACTGTGCATTATGCATAATAAATGTTAAGTTAAGAAAACATACAAGAAAATATTGTACACATACATGCATTAGCAGGGCAATGTGTGTATGCTGCGCACAGCTATAAAAGGCGAAGCATTCCGCACAAACAGGGAGTTCCTGTGCAGCCGGCGTGGAGGTAAGTCATTTATAATTTTAAATTTATTTTGTTCGCTTAGCTTCATATTGGGAAGCATTTGTGCTGGTTAGAAGGGAATTTATCAGCTAAACGGGATTGAAGTCCCTACCTGAGGATACATTCTTTGCTCACCAACACCGCGTTGTAAGACACTTGTCCGAGCCCACTCCCTTCGTTTAGCTTCATATTGGGAAGCATTAGTGCTGGTTAGAAGGGAATTTATCAGCTAAACGGGATTGAAATCCCCATCTGGTGATACATTCTTTGCTCACCAACACCGCGTTGTAACTTATCCGAATCGCTTCCTATTGGGAAGCATTAGTGAACGTTAGGGGTGAACTGCCATCTAAACGGGATTGAAATCCCTACTTGATGGTACGCTCACTGCTCACCGACACCGCGTTAGTCAGGCCTGCAAAACCTCGTAAAATAAATTCGTCATTGGCCACTGTGCCACCCGCCACGCCGCTGCAATCATCATCACTTCGCCGAAGCCCAGTTGTCTTCAATAAAGAGCCCAATTAATTCAATATATGGAGTTTAATTTTCACATCCCTGCAAAATTAAAAATGTATGTAACGACCCTGGACGCCGCTGAACCATATCCCAGCATACCAGCGGAAACGTGTCGTCACAAAATATTTCAGTTGGAAAACCCTGGAATCGAAATTTAACTTTTTTTAATTTTTTAAAATTTGATTTTCCCTGAATTATAAAATAGTTTTAATAAGCAAAAACAACTTCTGCTACTTCTGTGCTTACTTTTATGTGTAAAAAAAATTCCTGGAATCGAATTTTTAATTTTTTTATTTTTCATACAAATTTAGTTCTTCCCGAAGTCTAAAATAGGTTTATTTAACAAGAAAAAAAAATAGTTTTTTTATAGTTAAGTTTGTCTCTACAAATAGATGTAATCTTTCCAGCTCTAGAAATGTATTTTGGATTTTTCTGAATTTGCAATCCATCAGTCCAAGAATAAAGTCTCTAGTTATTCTGGAGGCTTAATAAACCCGATTTCAGGTACAGACAGACGGACATAGCTTATTCGTCTTTCCTATTTATAAAGATCCAGAATATATACTTTTGGGATCCCATATTAATCTGGAAGAGATCACACACGGAATGGCACACCTTTCACTTTTTTGTGAAGGGTATAAATCCTTTCAGTTTTTGGTGAAGGGTATAAAAATATGAAACACTCAAACATGACCTGCGCTCTCAGTTATGTGTAGGTAAGAAAATTTCATTGGTCGGTTTTATTAAGTTGAATGCACATGAATAACAGAATTAACTTGAAAATGTTTTCGAACAAAAAATTCTACCAAGTTAAATGTTCATGAGTAAAAAACATTTTATTTAATATGTACATAAGAGCGTCTCGCCTTGCAGGCAAAACAAAAGTTCGCCGTACACCACCAAATATAAAGCATTGTTGCAAGGCGGTTTCGAAATTTGTTTTTTTTTTGCCCAAAGTAAGGGTCGCCAAAATACATTTTTCATTATATCTTCTACATTTATAGTCGAATCTCAAAGAGTGATATGTCGATGTTTTTGTCTTAAAGAGGCCAATGTATTGCTTTAATAGTCATTAGCCTCAAATATACCGCACTTGTATTTGCCCAATCATATTTTGAAATGATCCAAGTTGGCTATATTTTTTACAGCTCTCGGGTTTAGAAAAATTGTGACCCATGTGTTGCTCATCGGTGACAGCCATGATTCATGTACTATATGAACAAAACGCTCGGTGTTTTGACAATGGCATGGATAAGCTGTGGAAATAATTAAGTTTAGCAAACAAAGCTATCAAATGAAGTTATTTTGTTATGTTAACCTGGTATTTCTACTATTTCATTTGAAAATTGTAATGCTTCCAGCTGGTCTTGCATATAGAACTGCAAGCATGACGGCTCATTCAATTCAAATTTGGTCCAATTGATCATATTGATACATGAATCATTCTCGAAGTTGATGAAATTATGAATTTGTGGACCGAACATTTGACGAATGCATACCGTTGCTTCACTTCGGGCTGATAAAATCTTAGCATAGTCATCTGAACGTACTAGCGGATCTTGGTCTGTTATCATCGATAACAAAAAAGTCGGGGTGGAAAAAGTACGCGTTATTTTCTATGGACGGAAGAAGGACCTGGTGTACGTCGTCTGGCAATTGAAAAATCCAAGATATATATTGGAAAACGTGGCGACTTCCGTGAATTGCCAGTGGTTGGATTTAAATTGTGAATTTTTACATTATTTTATAATAATTTAAAAAAAATATAAACTCTTCTTTTTTAATAGTTTTGTTGGAATTATCAAAAAACTTCCTTAGCAAAAGGAGTTATGACTGACTCATAACTACGTACATTGCGAGCGAGTTTAAAGTTATATACTATGGCAGGCAAGTAAGAAAATTATCGACATTTTCTTCAATAAACAGCTGCTTTAAAAATGTTTACGTAAACAAAAAATTAATTCACGTTTTTATTTGGTTTACATCAAAGTTGTGCTTCTTAGTGTACGTTCTTTTTAGCTCAGCCCATTTTATTGAACTAGTTCGCTCAGTTAGTTCAGTGGCTCAATTTCAAGGCAGATCCGTTATTGTACCATACCCAGATGCAAGGTGAATCAAAATATATTAATTCGCCTTGCTCAGTTGATTCCAAACAAACTCATAAAAAAACTTGAACGTGTAATTGCAGCGTTAACAACATTTTTGTATCAAATTTAACAACTGAAATTGTCGTGTTTTCAATTACACGTTCAAGTTTTGTTTTCAAGTTTTTCACACATACTGCTTGTGAAAACTTATGTGAATTGGTAGCTGTGTCACAGGAGTTACAGAAACACCTATAATCGCACTAACAACAACAACATCAACATATACACCCACAACAACAGCAACACCAACAAAGCCACCTAGATTAAACAGTTGCATAAGCATAAATTAAATTGTTAAAATAAAGAAAAAGAACAATAAATAAGTTTAGCTTAATAAACAGAATTTATTTATATGTATGTCAAATTTAAAGGAAATGCATTGATAAACAAAATTATTTAAAATGAAAAATTATTGAGAAATAAAATTATGGATTGCGATATAAGCACTTTATGGGCACTGCTACACGTTCAATATATACTGTGATATTTGGATCGCGATCCATTTTAATTGATGGATGGATCACGAGCGTATGCTACATGTTCAATATTTATCGCGTCAGTATTTACGTTATTTTTGTGCTGTTGCGGATCATTTATTAAAAAAATTTCCCGAGAAAACAAAAAAAGAGCTTTAGCCGACGAGTCCCACAACTCCAGCAATGCCCCCAAATTAAAAATGAAGTCTTTCAAAATAATTTTTTCGGTCCTTAATTCCGATTCCACTGGCAGAGCCCACTCGCTTTCGTTATCTTCTGCCATTACCCTTTTAAAACAAACTTTACACAAATGTAATAAACTTTTTTACATTTTATTTGTAACTTTTTTGCACTGCGTCTTTTATTTTATTTGTTTTATTTCACTTCTTATTAACCCTTAATAGCCTGATTTTTTCTTTTGGCCGGAAAAAAATCAGTGTTATAAAATTTGCAATTCTAAACATATTTTGCTCTACAACTTTCTTCGCAATTTCTATTTACCTAAAAAATTTAACAAATACCTGGTTGGTTCCTAGCGGGACCAGTAGCCTATTAAGGGTTAACGTATCGCGATCTAATATCATGCAAATGCTACACGTTCAATATTTATCACGCGATCCGCGATCTGGATTTCATATTTTACAATACTACATGCTACACGTTCCATAAATACCGCGATACTGGATCGCGTTCAATATATATTGAACGTGTAGCAGTGCCCTATTAATTATTGAACTTTTATTAATGTAAGCATTTTTGTATTTAGATAATAAGTTTAAGTTTAAAAAGAAAATAAAGAACGATTCAGATTTAATAACGTATCAAAAGAAGTAAGACGTGTTTTTTTAAGCAGAGTTTTGAACATAACTGGCGCAGTCGGGTAGTTCCTTTGTTCCAATTACTAATAATTAATTTATTAAAAGCAACGGCTTATCGCTAAAAAAATAAATACATATACTTAAAACATGTGGCGGATCATCATTTCAACCAAAATTGCAATAAATGACGGTTTATCACTATCAGTACAAGGAGCAAGGAACAGAAGCTACACAATGCAAGCTGCAATTGTTTTAATGTAAGTGAAATACTAAGGAAAATATTAGTATATTGTTCTATTTTTTCAGCCTTTGATTTTTTATTTTTAGCAAAACTATTGAGTTTGGGGCTTATTTTTATAAAATAATAAGTATAAAACTATTTATTTTATATTTTTATCAATATTTCGATGTCCTCTGGATATCTTCTTCAGGATAACAATTTAAAATTAATTATAATATTTCAACAATAACAAAATTTGTAAATTATACGAAGTTAAATATATTTGTAGTTTTTTGTTTATATATATATATATATATATATATATACATATATACATATTTAATATAAAAACAAAAAACATATATATATATATATATATATATATATATATATATATAAGTATATACATATTTAATATAAAAACAAAAAACATATATATATATATATATATATATATATAAACATATTTAATATAAGAACAAAAAACAACAAAAATATTTGACTTTGTATAATTTACAAATTTTGTTATTGTTGAAATATTATAATTAATTTTAAATTGTTATCCTGAAGAAGATATCCAGAGGACATCGAAATATTGATAAAAAGATAAAATAAATGTAGTAATAATTTTAATGAACATTTTATATTGCTATATTAAATTTGAATTAAGATTCTATAGGCTAATTGTTCGAAATTTTAATTTAAATCTCAGAAAGACATGAAAAATATTCCAAGGCACAAAGGCAAGTCAACATCAGTTTTATTCAACTTACACAGCAGAGCAGAACAGCTGTTTTCGAAAGACGCAACCCTTTCATCATCAGTGCTCATGTGTATTGTGTTTGTCACCACTTATTAGGTGGCTTAGTTGAATGTGATAACAGTTCCTATTTACACAAATTTTATTGTGAAAAAGAATACGGGAACTGTATCAACCTGATGTTAACATGTTATTGTTATAATACCCGTGTTACCGTTTGATTATTTTTCTTCATGTCCCATTTTTCTGAATTTTTTGTTCCATTATACCTAAGTCAAACTTTTTTGGTTTGAATTTTATACTTAAGTACATGTGAACGTTTTTCCAATTTTTATTATTGGGTAGCTCAAGCCATAGCTTAAATTTGTATGTAGTAATAATTTTAATGAACATTTTATATTGCTATATTAAATTTGAATTAAGATTCTATAGGCTAATTGTTCGAAATTTTAATTTAAATCTCAGAAAGACATGAAAAATATTCCAAGGCACAAAGGCAAGTCAACATCAGTTTTATTCAACTTACACAGCAGAGCAGAACAGCTGTTTTCGAAAGACGCAACCCTTTCATCATCAGTGCTCATGTGTATTGTGTTTGTCACCACTTATTAGGTGGCTTAGTTGAATGTGATAACAGTTCCTATTTACACAAATTTTATTGTGAAAAAGAATACGGGAACTGTATCAACCTGATGTTAACATGTTATTGTTATAATACCCGTGTTACCGTTTGATTATTTTTCTTCATGTCCCATTTTTCTGAATTTTTTGTTCCATTATACCTAAGTCAAACTTTTTTGGTTTGAATTTTATACTTAAGTACATGTGAACGTTTTTCCAATTTTTATTATTGGGTAGCTCAAGCCATAGCTTAAATTTGTATGTAGTAATAATTTTAATGAACATTTTATATTGCTATATTAAATTTGAATTAAGATTCTATAGGCTAATTGTTCGAAATTTTAATTTAAATCTCAGAAAGACATGAAAAATATTCCAAGGCACAAATATTTTTCATGTCTTTCTGAGATTTAAATTAAAATTTCGAACAATTAGCCTATAGAATCTTAATTCAAATTTAATATAGCAATATAAAATGTTCATTAAAATTATTACTACATACAAATTTAAGCTATGGCTTGAGCTACCCAATAATAAAAATTGGAAAAACGTTCACATGTACTTAAGTATAAAATTCAAACCAAAAAAGTTTGACTTAGGTATAATGGAACAAAAAATTCAGAAAAATGGGACATGAAGAAAAATAATCAAACGGTAACACGGGTATTATAACAATAACATGTTAACATCAGGTTGATACAGTTCCCGTATTCTTTTTCACAATAAAATTTGTGTAAATAGGAACTGTTATCACATTCAACTAAGCCACCTAATAAGTGGTGACAAACACAATACACATGAGCACTGATGATGAAAGGGTTGCGTCTTTCGAAAACAGCTGTTCTGCTCTGCTGTGTAAGTTGAATAAAACTGATGTTGACTTGCCTTTGTGCCTTGGAATATTTTTCATGTCTTTCTGAGATTTAAATTAAAATTTCGAACAATTAGCCTATAGAATCTTAATTCAAATTTAATATAGCAATATAAAATGTTCATTAAAATTATTACTACATACAAATTTAAGCTATGGCTTGAGCTACCCAATAATAAAAATTGGAAAAACGTTCACATGTACTTAAGTATAAAATTCAAACCAAAAAAGTTTGACTTAGGTATAATGGAACAAAAAATTCAGAAAAATGGGACATGAAGAAAAATAATCAAACGGTAACACGGGTATTATAACAATAACATGTTAACATCAGGTTGATACAGTTCCCGTATTCTTTTTCACAATAAAATTTGTGTAAATAGGAACTGTTATCACATTCAACTAAGCCACCTAATAAGTGGTGACAAACACAATACACATGAGCACTGATGATGAAAGGGTTGCGTCTTTCGAAAACAGCTGTTCTGCTCTGCTGTGTAAGTTGAATAAAACTGATATTGACTTGCCTTTGTGCCTTGGAATATTTTTCATGTCTTTCTGAGATTTAAATTAAAATTTCGAACAATTAGCCTATAGAATCTTAATTCAAATTTAATGATAAAATAAATAGTTTTATAGTTATTATTTTATAAAAAGAAGCCTCAAGCTCAATATTACTACTAAAAATAAAGAACATTTTAAACAAAAAGTTAAAAGAACCAATTAAAAAAAATTATTTTATATAAATGAAATACAAAAGTATAAAAAAAAATAAAATCACTCAATAAATGAATCTAACTAACATTTGAATGTAAAAACATATATTTTTACTGCATAAACAAAAGTTCAATTCACCTTAGCAAAAATTAAAAATCATACACAATTATCTAAACAAATTCACATGTTTTAAAAACAGCAGCGATTCTTACGAGACTCTCCTGTAAGTTTTATATACATACATGCATTTGTTTTAAATATAAGAATATATTATATGCCTAAGTTTCGCCCATACACAATCCCAAGAATATTAATCCCCATTCCGGAATCCGAAGAAGATATGAGTTTGAATCAAAATATTGAAAATAATACAACAATGAATCCCACGAATAACGCAACCTCGACAGCCAAAAACGTTTTGGAATCCTTAAGAATCACAGACGCTGTCAAGGATCTCCCAAAATTCGACAGTAATCTTAGATTACTTTATGACTTCATAAATAATGTGGAGGAAATACTTTCAATATTAACTCCTATAGACGGCACTCCTTTTGCCAAAATGATTTTAGGAGCTATTCGGAATAAAGTTGAAGGAGAAGCTAATGAAATACTTAACATGTATAGAACTAATTTAAGTTGGCAAGACACTAAAAATAATCTAATACTACACTATTCGGACAAACGAAACGTCATTGATCAGAGACTTGCATCTTTCAAAACAATATAATAAAACTTTCGAAGAATTTTTTAGTTCGATAATAGAAATCCAGGCTACAATAAATAAACATGTAATGATTCACGAAAGAGATCCCAACATAATTACAGCAAAAAGAGACTTGTTTGCAAAAATGTGCCTCAATACATTTTTGTCTGGTTTAAGAGAACTGTTAGGGTCGTCAATTAGGGCCATGAAACCGGAATCTTTACCAACAGCCTTTTCATATTGTATTCACGAACAAAATATGTTCTATATTAAGCAAGAAAATAGGAACCTTTCAAGAAAGCAGGAAACCCCTAGACAATATAGTCCACAACATCTATACCATCATAAACCATTCATTCCAAGACCACAATTAACGAATACACATAGACCAGAGCAATACACGAACCATAATAATTCCACATACTACAATAAACCACAATTACCCATTAACCAATCATTCAACAGGCATCAGTTACCTCACAACTTTAATATACCAACACCTAGAAAAAACATACTATCACACAACCACAAATAACCAAAACCAATTTAATAATACGAAACCACAAGTAAACACAAGTACAAACTATCAAACACCAGAACCCATGGACACTAGCTCAGGCTATACTCACCTTAGAAATAGTAGTGGACAAACACGAAAATTTCCAATAGAAGTTCACAATATTGACTACAGTTTTGAAAATTTTAACACTTATTCTGACCCTGAATACTATAACGTTCCTCACTATATACCTAACATGGACAATTATAATGACATTAAAGACGTACAAAATGTTCAATTAAATGCCTCCATGAATCAAAAGGATACCTAGATATTAATAAGCACTGTGCTAACCTCCCGTATATAAATATATCTTCTCCATTTGGTCGTCCACTCCGATTTTTAATAGACACAGGTGCATCAGCATCCTTTATTAATCCACAATACACTAATCAGTTGAAAATAGAAAAATGTACACTTATAACAATAACAACCGTTCTTAACAAACACCAATTAAATACAAAAGTCAATATACCATCTTTCATATAATTTCGAGAAAGCGGAAGCTTAGAATTTTTCATATTTAGGTTTCACAATTACTTTGATGGAGTCATTGGACTAGATATACTAACTAAATTAAGCGCTAAAATTTACATAGAGAACTAACATTTAATAACAACAAACTCGATTATTCCTTTAAATTTCAAACCAAACTTAACTTCAGGCAAATTCCTAATAGCACCAAAAACTATTATAAAAGTTACTGCAGATATCGAAAATGGTGATTTTCTAATAGCCAATATATTAATTCAACCGGAAGTAATCATTTCTGCTGTCATATACAGAGCAAAAAATTAGTACAGTTTCTTGGAAGTTACCAACAAACCAAACGAGAAGAAAACTGTTTTAGTAGAAAGCCCAATTAAAGTAGATCCCCTTCTTAATTCGGAATGTATAGAAATTAACAATATAAACTTTGAGCATTCATTTGATCAAAATTCTAAGCTAATAGATAATCTTAGAATCGATCATTTGAATTCAAAAGAACGAAAAGTTATTACAAAAACATGTAAAGAATTTGAAAATATTTTTCTGCAAGAAAACCAACCTCTTACCTTCACCAGCAAAATTAAACACAATATAGTCACAAAAGACGACATCCCCATATACACCAAATCTTATAGATAACCAGATATCCACATATCAGAAGTAAAAAAACAAATATCCGACATGTTAAATCAAGGCATCATACGTGAAAGCTACTCACATTGGAGTTCACCAGTGTGGATAGTTCCCAAAAAAGTAGATGCTAGTGGAAAGCGTAAATGGCGTTCAGTAATAGATTATAGGAAGCTAAACGAAAAAACAATCTCCGAAAAGATATCCAATACCAAACATTAACGAAATATTAGACAAACTAGGTAAATGTATGTATTTTACTACATTAGACCTGGCAAGTGGTTTTAATCAAATTGAAGTGAATCCAAAAGATATCGCAAAAAAACGCCTTCACGGTAGAAAGAGGACATTACGAATTCGTAAGAATGCCATTTGGCCTCAAAAACGCACCATCTACATTTCAAAGAGTTATTGTGTGTTAAAAGACCTAATAGGAACTGTTTGCTTAGTCTATTTAGATGATATAGTAGTTTATTCAACTTACCTTCAAGAACATACTGAAAATTTAAAAAAAGTTTTTGAAGCCCTTAGAAAAGCCAACCTCAAAATTCAGTTGGACAACTCGGAATTTTTACATAAGGAATGTGCATTTTTAGGTCACATTGTAACCACTGAAGAACTAAAACCAAACTACGATAAAATATCAACCAATCAAAATTATCCGATTCCCACAACCCAAGAAGAAATAAAATTATTTCTAGGCTTATTTGGATATTACCGTAAATTTATAAAAGATTTTGCCAAAATAACAAAACCATTTACTGCATGTCTAAAGAAAAATAAAACTATAATAATCGATGATAAATATAAGAAAACCTTCGAAATTTGTAAAAGTCTCCTAATTAATAACCCAATTCTACAATATCCAGATTTCTCTAAGCCTTTTAACCTAACAACAGACGCAAGTAATTATACGATAGGCGCTATACTATTACAAGGTCCCCTTAGAAAATGATAAACCAATTTGTTACGCAAATCGCACACTTACAACATCAGAAATTAATTATTGGGCTACTAAATACTTTACGCTCTACCTATTCGGTCACCGTTTTAGAATCATAACGGATCATGAGCCTTAAAGAACCCAATTCAAAATGAAATCGCTGGAATTTAAAGCTAGAAGAATACGACTACGAAATTACATATAAAAAAGGGAAGCTAATACCAACGCTGACGCCCTTAGTCGAATAAAAAATTCCGCTCCAGAAACTCAAAATATTAATACGTTTGACACAATATCCAATAGAGCCACTTCAGGAAATACCATTTACCAGCAGAAGAAAATCTCAATGACGGAATACCTATTTCCGAAAAACCAATCAACGAGTTCAATCTACAAACTCTATTTAAGAAAGGACACACTAGCACTCACGTAAAACTTGAAGTAATCTTTAAAAATAAACATAGAAAAACTTTCACATACCCTATTTATACAGAAGAAATTGTAACAGACATTCTAAAAAACTACCTGTCTCCTAATAAAATTACAGCAATTTTCACAGACGATGAAACTTTTGCTATAATTCAGAAGGTATACGCAAAACATTTCGCGCAAAGCAAAATTTTCCGCTTACTTAGATGCATTGAAATGGTAAAAGACAACGATAACCAAGATAAAATAATTCAAGACTATGATGAAAACAACAATCACAGAGGAATTCCAGAAACATTCGATCACCTTAACCGTGAAAATTACTTTCCATATATGAAATCATATATAATTCAAACCATAAATAATTGCTCTTCATGTCAAAGACTAAAATATGACAGACACCCTCCAAAAACTAAATTCGAAAAACCTCCAACACCCATCAAACCACTAGACATACTACATATAGACGTTTATACAATTAACGGAAAAAATATTTTAACCATTATAGATAAATTTTCTAAATTTGCTGCCGCATATACTTTAATAGCGAGGAATAGCCTCTGCTCCATTAAATCTTTAAAACCCATTCTAAGCATGCATGATCAAGGAACTGAATTTACCTCAAATATATTTAAAGATTTTTGTCAACAATATCAAATTAACTTACATTTCACATCTTTTCAACAATCAAGCAGCAATGCCCCTGTAGAAAGACTACATTCAACGTTAACCGAAATATACAGATTAATATCAGAAAAAAGTTAAAAAGCTAGAAATGGATCACGACGATATTCTAACAGAAACACTCATAACCTATAATAATGCAATCCACTCTTCCACAAAGTTGACACCCTTCGCACTTTTCTAAGGTAGAAGCTACAAATTTGACCGGCAAATCACATACAGTAATCAACATGAATCTCTTTGCAAAATTAATCAATTTCAAACTCAATTATATGACTCTATAATAAATAAATTAAACCACAGCACAAATAAATGCATAGAAAAACTTAATACAGATAGACAAGATCCATTACAATATCTTCATATTGTAATATACGACTATATTTATAGAAAAGAATATAGGAGAAACTCTACTCTACGATTTTCTAGGCATAAGATACAACAAAACAATAAAGTAACACTAATAACCACACTGAACAAACAATTGCACAAATCAAAAATGAGGAACAGAAAGATATTGCAAAAATAAACTACACCAATTTCAGATTAATTGCTACAAATTTTAAATATTCGGAACCTAAGCGATACACAGGGGTTATTACAAATAAAACTAGGAACGGCTAACACAATAACAGATTACAACAACCTTATGCTAGGAACACAACTGCGGCGAACGACGAATTGTGACGAACGACGAATTTTTGGTCGCGAATATTCGTCACCAAATATAAAACACATTGGTGTATATGAAAATGCACACAATCGTGGCGTTGGTCGAAGTTCGTCATACTCAGCGAAAGTTGAAATACATTTATTTCTAATTGTTTCGTCAACGAACGACGAACAAATCAATATAAAGTGACCAGGTTTCATATACTCAAACTGGTTTTTTGTAGAAAAACATAGTTCACTACTGTATTGTTGCATGTAGCACTAAAATTTTCAGTACATACTAAAAATGCATTCACAAATTCACAAAAATTTATCATTCGGACGACTTTTTATTAATTTTGAACACTTTTTATTATATAGTTTTTCTTTCTATTTCCCACTTTTTCATATGGTCACCCCATCAGCTGTTAAATGAAAATAATAATTTATTTACAGACAAAAAAATTTTCAGAAAATAATTACAAAAAGGAATTTCAATAATTATCCCGGTGGACAATTATCCCGGGATAATTATTGAGTGTGTAAACAATCTAGCTGGCATCAGAGGTTACAATGATTTAAAAAACAAATATTAAAATTTTGTTTGCTTATTATTTTAATTTATTCGTCGTTATTGTGTTTCATACGACGAATTTATAGAGCGATTTTTTACCAACGAATTCGCCGTACTGAGCGAAATTCATCGTTCGTCCCAGTTGTGTTTCTAGCATTATACATATCATAAAACTGGAAAAATGTAATATCAACATCATGAAAATTGAGGAATCACTGAAACACTTCACACACTCATATTATAACAAAGGTTCTCTAAGAACAAGATTAAATTAACAGATCTCGAAAATAAACTAAATTCAATAACACCCAGATATAGGAACAAAAGAGGATTATTTAATGGCATAGGATCAGCAGTGAAATTCATTACAAAATATACTTAACACTAAAATTATTGAAAGAATGGAAAACAACAAACAAATCACATATATAAGGAACAAGACATTATAACACGATCATTACAAACACACAAAATAGCACTTCCTTCAACTCCGAACTCATTAACGACATTCAGTACTTAAATCAAATCAATTATCATAGCGATTTACTATCAAATCATATTGCAAGTATTTCTGACTTTAGCTAGATTTAAAATTATGCCAAAAACTCAAATCTTTGGGCATGGATGAATTAGAAGAAACTGAAGACAAACTGAAACCCCAATCTGTCAAAATCAATACCATAGAATACCTATATGAACTCCTAGAATTACAAACTTACTACAACAATTCAAATATTATCTTCAATATTGTTATTCATCATATCTCTAATGATCAATACACAATTTCCTGCACAATCCCCATAAATATACACTAAACAAAAGAAATAATAATAAAACCATATCAGAGAACTTCACTTGTTGATTAAAAAACCGTTCAACAATAACAAAGGCACAAAAAACTTGTCTTTTATTTGCAAATGATCAAACTTGCCCGCACACTCTCTTTTGTTGTTGATTTTAAATCAACCGAACATATGCCTCTTTGCTAGTTCTGATGCTAAACACATCGGCTTACTCACAACAATAATCTTTTTTAAGCTAGGAATAAAAACATTAATCAAACTTGCTCAAGCTTTTATATGCGTTGTTTATTATAAGGCAATCGAACCACATGCAAAAACACTTGCTTATTTTCATCATAGGTCGAATCAAACTTGTCAACTTGTGTACTTGTCTATTCCGCTCAACGCTCAAAAATTTGATCAACATTAAAGTACAAAAAGCAAGAAATCATTGTGTATGAATTTGTTCATTCCTATCAACAAAGGCACGCTTGTTTTTTTATTTTAATTTACAGTGGTTTATGATGTCCATTCGCGTTGTTTATGACAAAATAGGAAATTTTTTTAAGAAAATATTATTTTTATTTGCAGTTCGATATTGCAAATAATATTTATTATTATTTTTGTTTATTTTTATTTGTTCTCCTTTACAGTGGTGTTTTTTGTGTTATTTAATTTGTATTTCTTATTAAGCTAAAATTGAGAAGCACAAATTTTCTGCAGCATAAGTAGCCCTCCAGTACTTATTCGTTTTCCATAATTATTTCACTTAATATGGACCGTATTATATTTTTTCCCTTACGCCGAGGCGACAAGGTGTAAACTTTCTTGGAAATATGACTTAAAAAAATTGTTTTCCCTTTTGTCATATTTGCATGTGTATTTCGGCGTATGTAATTCAACTAAATTTGTTCTCTTAATCGGACACATGTTTAACAATAAAAAACAAACAAATGATCAAACTTGTGCACACATTCTCATTTGTTTCAATTTTGTAAAGAAAAAAGTCCCATAAACCACCGTGCATTTGCCCATGTGTATTCCCTTTAACTTTGTTTTTGATGAACAAATTCAAATAAGTACTAAACCTGTACCTCCACTGATGTATCAGTGTTGAATTGGTTATGTTGTTTGCATTGTTCGTATATCATATTGCTCAAGTCACACAGACGGTCGGTTAAAACATGTTGTGTGAATTAATGAGAATAAGAGCGTTTGGACACGATGAATTTACTTCAAGCCCTTCTCTTGCCTGTGCAGTCTTGCTCATAAAATGCTTTTGTTAATTTTACTCATAATCAGAATTTAATGTATACATCAGAATGAAATGATTTTTAATCATCATTGAATTTTTCTTTAATCTTTACAATGAACAAAAATTTGCGTGCTGAACAAAATCAAGAAAAATCGTGATTTTGAAGTACTCTGAACCATATACAATAATGTGAAAAATCAGTATTTCGATAATCTATGTAAAAGAATTGAAAAACATTATTTCTATAAAGAAAGCCTACAACAAGAAACTATAACAAAATCTCTATGTTTCGGGAAAATCTAACATATTTAGAAGCCCAACGCAACCTTAATGATGTAGGTCAGATAACTAAAATCACACAACTTGAAC
The DNA here is from genome assembly GCA_951800035.1 of Linnaemya tessellans. Taxonomy (NCBI): domain Eukaryota; kingdom Metazoa; phylum Arthropoda; class Insecta; order Diptera; family Tachinidae; genus Linnaemya; species Linnaemya tessellans. The sequence continues at coordinate 63,661,679 of OX637533.1, read as the reverse complement.
AAGGACTAGTGTTTACAACAAATTTACCACCAACTAAAATAAAAACATCATACGATGAAAATGAGCATATTATTAAAGGAAACTTGTTATTGCATTTTAAAAACTATGATGTTAATATCAATGAAAATACAATGAGATCCCTTGAGAACAAACAATATACCCTGGCTGCCTTCCTAGACATAGAAGGTGCCTTTAACAATGTATCAGTGGCAGCCACAGAATAGTCTCTCCGGGATATCGATGTTGAGGAATACATCAGCAACTGGATTATTACTATGTTGAAGGCAAGGAATGTCACTGCTTCTCGTTATTAACACGATTCTTCACAGACTAGATGCTGCAGGAGTTAAAGTCGTGGATTTATTTCTTTTTTTTTTAGGAGTAGGACCAGCACTCAGGGGATGACCCCTACATATGCCATGTATTGTGCCGGAACTGAAAACGAGGGGATAGTATTGAGGAGACAGATTAGGAAAGATGAGACGATAGACAGTTTCTTTCTATTTCAACCTTTTTTACTTCGCCGGCTAATTTTTGCTACAGGGCCGACGAAGGCGGGTGCTGTCACTCTGCTTTTAGTACATGATAGTGTCAGTCGCTGCCAATTATGTTCAGTGACCAGTGATTATGCCTTCATCATTGAAACAGGGTGGCAACTGATCAGAAGAATTCAACCCAATATTTCATGACTCAGCGGGGGATCGAACTCATGACCCTCCGTTTCATAGTCTTGTGTTCTACTACTTCAGCCAACAGCACCCACACCGACAGCTTACGCGGACGATGTAGTAATAATGGTATCAGGGCTGTTTACGGACGTTATTAGCGGTATAATGTCCAATGCCTTGGGTATACTCAGTGAATGGGCTACAGGATGTGGTCTAGGAGTAAACCCTAGCAAAACAGAACTGGTACTATTTACAACAAAGACCAAAGTTCAAGGCTTTAGACTACCTCGGCTGAATAATCTGGAACTGCCCCTTTTGAACAATGCAAAATATCTAGGAGTTATCCTAGACGCAAAACTATCGTGGAAACCGAATGTGCTACATAGGGTTAAGAAGGCAACAGTTGCCTATTACTCCTGCAGGAGGATGTTTGGTTCCAGATGGGGTTTAACACCCACCATGCTTAAATGGATGCACACAGCGATTGTACGCCCTATATTGACTTATGGATCTTTGGTATGGTGGGCTGCGACGACTAAGAAATACAGGATACATAGATTAATGGTTGTCTACGTACTAGCCCCTCAGAGGCTCTGAATGCTATACTGAACCTAATTCCGATTGACCTTTATGTACTGGGTGCATCCTCGAGCAGTGCGGTGAGACTGGCGGCATCTGGGAAGTGGAGGTCAAGGGAATATGGCCACGCAAGGATCCTAGGTCAGTTACCACCGACACTCAGGAAGCCCACTGACTATATGGTACCCCACTTGGACTTCAATATTACTTACAAGCTCCTCATTCCATCCAGGCGGGAGTGAAGAGGGGGAACATAGAGAAGGACTTCGACTGCAGGATGTATACCGATGGATCAAGAATGATCTGTGGTGTAGGTTCAGGAGTCTTCTCAAGGGACCTTGGAACTGGACTTTCACACTCCGACTCCCTGATGAAGCTAATGTATTTCAGGCGGAAATATTGGCTATAAGGGAGGCGGCTAGGTTACTAATTGACAGGGGTGTTCAGGGTAGGGTCGGTATCTTCGTCGACAGCCAGGCAGCACTCCTGTCTCTGAGATCGTTCACTACTTCTTCTACCTTGGTAGCTCAATGCAGGGAGCTTCTGTCCAGATTGGGATATCAGACTGACACAACCCTCATCTGGGTTCCCGCACATTGTAACTTCCCTGGAAACGAACAAGCGGACGAGCTAGCTAGGGCTGGATCTGCTATGGACGTCTCCACCGCTGAATCGGTAGCCATGCCGTATGGCGCTATAAGATGCGGTATTAAGAGCCATTATCGGCAGAAGGCTGCAGACAGATGGCGCAAGCTGCACACGTGTAGGGTGGCCAGAAGTATGTGGCCCTGCTACAACGGCAGGAGGAGAGCAAAGCTGATCAACAGGAGCCGTAGGGACATCTCAAGACTCGTCGCAGTAGTGACGGGGCAATAGGCAGACATGCTAGTAGGATAGGTCTCTTTTATAATGCATTCTGTCAAAGCTTCTGGGCTCAGGGCAAGGAAGAGACAGTTTATCACTTCCTTTGTGAATGCCCGGCATTGCAACATACGAGACACAGCGTAAAATCCGACCTTACCGTATCCATCACCGTATCCGAGATCTGGATTCGGTTCTACAAAGGTTGACACTGACGAGTGGAGTGGTCTTTCAAAACGGGATCTCAGAGATCCTACTTGAATGCTTGTGGGTTACAGGCAGCCACGTATACCAACCAACCAACCTACAAAGATAGTCCAAAAATATTTTGGGACGAATTCATCATAAACCCATCCACACAAATAAACATAAAGCCTTTTTCCACAATAGAAAGCTTAAGTTTACCCAAACTCAAAGAGTATCATTTAAAAAATAAATTGGTCAATGAAATTTTATCAAATAACGCAGAACTACACAGATACATAAGCCACACCGTGATAATTGCAATAACCATTGTAATAATTATAATTTTCTTAATAAAACATAAACCGAAATACACTATAAAAGAATTCCCTACCACCAGCATAGTCACTCCTGACCGTCAATACTTTTGGTCATCGCTCCATACTAAGGGGGGAGGAGTTACAGAAACACCTATAACCACACTAACAACAACAACAGCAACACATACACCAACAAAAAAAAAACACCAAGAAAGCCACCTAGATTAAACAGTTGCAAAGCATAAATTAAGTTGTTAAAATAAAGAAAAAGAACAATAATAAGTTTAGCTTAATAAACAGAATTTATTTACATGTATGTCAAATTTATATGTATGTCACATTTAAAGAAAAATGCATTGATAAAGAAAATTATTTAATATGCAAAATTATTGAGAAATAAAATTATGGATTGGGATATAAGCACTTTATTAATTATTGAACTTTTATTAATGTAAGCATTTTTGTATTCAGATAATAATTTTAAAAAGAAAATAAAGAAATATTCAGATTTAATAACGTATCAAAAGAAGTAAGACATGTTTTTTTTAAGCAAAGTTTTGATACTCAAAATAACTCAGGCTGCATGCAAATTTTAACCAATTTTACTTTAGCGTAGTAAAGACAACAAGTTAAAATAATTGCTTTATTTTAATTTATATTTTTATAAAGAACACTATGAATAATATTTTCAAGAAGAAAATTATGGCAGCAAAATATTTGAAAACACAAAAACGAAAAATATGCTCATTAAAAACGCTATCAGGTGTTTTCTTGGCTGAAAATTTGAACACAGAGTTGGAAAGTAAATTGGAAAGCAAACTCGTATCAAATTTTTAAAGTGTGGATGCATTGGTGAAAAGGTATGAGTGTGTTGAAAACTGAAAGGAAAAACTTGATCGTGTAACCCCCAAGTAAAGTTCAGTACGCCTTGATGGTTACCAGACATCATATAAAAAACCAAGTAAAAGTGCTATATCTGGCAGTGCCGAATCTTAAATACCCTTCACAGATGTATTTCTTCTTTCTTTCTAAAACAGAAGATAGGTTTGATTACAAAAAAAAAACAAATTTTGTTATTTAATTACTTTCATATTTAAGGAAAAGTTTAGATTTTTCAGTTGTATTTTTGGATTTTCTTATTTCTAATACCAATGAATTACTTCTGTTTAATTTACAAACAAAAAGAAAAAATCCGTTTCAGTTGCCTACTTTTATGTACCAAGAAAAGGTCTAATTGTCCAACCCTAGAATCGTCGTTTAAATTTTTTCGAATTTTCACTACAATTTCTATTCAATATAAAATAAATCGCAGAAAAATCCAAATATCGTAATCTATTTGGTTACTTTTATGTATAAAAAAAAGTTCAATGGCCCAAAACTGGAGACCATTTTTTTAGAATTTGAATACCAACTTATGTCTCCCTGAACCAAAAATAAAAATTAGTTACATAAAGTTTTCTTTATGTAACAAAATCATTATGATTGTCCAACATTGCAATAGAATTTGTATTGTTTGAGTTTTTAATACGAATTTAATTCTGTAAATAGGTTTAGTTCAATAAAAAACCAAAATTAGGAATATGGTTACTATTATATACAAAAACAAGTAAAAACGTTATATTCGACCGGGTCGAATCTTAAATACCCTCCATATATTTAGTAAGTAAATTTAAAATGTTTAATTTGGTGGAACAGAGTTCCTTTAAGACATTTCTGTACCCAACTTTAAATATCTATTTTGACAGAGCCATTCCGGAAAGGCCCGTGAGGGAGACGTTTCATCACTACATGATCAGAGAACATCTCAGCTTGTTATAGGCTTAAGCAATAAAATTTTTTCAATATTTACACGATTTTTGCATATAATATCGGACGGCAACGCCCACTAATGGGGGCGGGGTCCAAAATAGACTATATCATGTTTTCCACAGACGGACGTATGGGCATTGCTAGGTCGTCCTAGACTTCATCACTGATCAATAATATATATACTTTATGGGGTACAATTCTCTTTTGGAGAGTATTAAAACTCGGTGAAATGTCTCTCGGTGGGAGAGCCATTTCACCTTTGTCATAAAACTCTAAAAATAAATGTTTGGGATAATTAAATACAAAATCTAAAAATTTTATTTTATAGGGTAATTTATTGTGTAACGACACGTTCTCGCTGAACGCTGGGGTAGAGCTCAGCGGCGTCCAGGGTTGTTGATTGTATATTCAAGGATACAATGAAACAACGAGTGTTGTTAGCAGAATTTTTTTATTACAAAATATAGTTATATTATTACACGAATAAAAGAACAAAATGTTGTTCAGTTCTTGGGAGGCGGAGGATTTTCTGTTTGCTAGTGGGTACCAAATAGCTGGAGAAGATTCCTACCGTTCATTCACCGGGACGGAAACACTCCTATTAGGTACAACAAACTAAGTATGAATGTTCTCCTACCCTAATTAAACCGGACCGTATCTACTTGAGTCACTAGCTATGGGTGAGCAACGAACACACTCCCAGTAAGGAGACACTCCGGTTAGAAAGAGGTTCGCCAATTACCCACTCCTAGGCTCAACAACAAAAAGTACTACTGAAAACCACAATAGCCAAATTCATTCACCGATACGGAGACACTCCTATTGGGTGCAACAAATCTAGCTGGGTTTTCCTACAAAATGTTAAATTATACTATTCTACAATTTAATGTTACTCAAATAACGACTTACCTCCAAGTAGGATTCCCAAAAACTGATCTTGATTTCACTCTGCTTTGCCCTGTTATACCTTCGCAAAGCAGAATGTTCCTTACTTGAATATTTACAGCAAACATTATAATAAAGCTGGCGTTATATACAATTCATTGGAAAATAATTTCATTATTATACTAAATCATTACACTACAATGCTAGTGTACAGTTACCTACGTATAGACATGTGTATAGAGACACACTCAACGTATGTACTCGCAGCTTGGGTTTGTCTTGATTTTATTTAGTTACAAGCAAGGCATGTATGTCGATATGCATGTACATGTTTATACACAATCAGACGACAAAGCAAGTTTCATGCTTTGACTAACGACCGTTACACACATTGTGTGCCAGTATAAATGCTTGTGCAAATTAAACAAATATTATATTATTTTTGTTTTTAAAAAATGTCTTCAGCCCGTTAAACAAATATTATATTATTTTTGTTTTTAAAAAATTTCTTCAGCCCCAAAGGTCTGAAGTGTACTTTATTTATTTAGAGTTGAATAATCACTAAACTTTAATTACAATATTTTATTTAATAATAACTATTGCCATGTTAAAAAAATGCATCCTCAACAATGTTCTACATATTTTATTGGGACAGCTAATTAAGCGGAAGTATTGCAAGCGTTTTATTTTGGCGCGAGCAAGTTTATTAACCTAAATGTTGATTTGATGGAACTGAATATATTTATTGTTAACTCCTCCATCCTTAAATTCGATCGTCCTCGATCGACTAAAAATAGGGCAAGTCATATACTCTTGTGATAGGTATTTCCATTTGATCCTTTGGTGCTTGGGGAATATTTTATGACTATAGTACTATTCTTGTTGAAGGTTTTTTGTAAAAATGTTAATGCCAAATATGATAGCATTACCGTGAACAGAAAGATGATAAATATAGCGATGTTTCTAACCCATGCCTCTTTCCTAATATTGCGTATCTCTTTGATATTACTGAAATGTAATTCCTGTAATGATTTCAAGGATAATAAGTTCAGACTTTTTTCTTCTATTGGCGTTTCTTGTAGCATGGCAGGAATAGGCATCATTTGGTTTGCTTCTAGGTTTTGATATATTTTATCATCCACTGCTATTGTTGTGTTATCGAACTTGATTAGGAATGTACCTTTTAATTTATACTTCATTGTATCTGTTGAAATGATTTTATTAACATCATTTAGGAATAGGATTCCGTCTGAAATTTCTTCAATGCGAGGTATGTGATGAACATTGCTTTTTATGCATGAAGATTGTTGACTAAATATAATGTTTTTTGTGCAGTTATCTTGGCTTAAATCTAATAAATGTGTTTTGTTACATATTTTAATTTTATTATAAGCTCTACAGTTTCCTTTTATTGCATAAATTTCCTTTTCATTTAAAAGTATTTCTTTAAAATTTACATTAATGATAGAATTATTTTTTATAATTGGTTTTACAACCATGCTTTTATAAAGAATTGGATTTGTTATAGGAATTTTAATTACATCCAAAAGATTTGAATTATCAGTTAATATATTAATCTTTGCTAATTCTAATGCCTCTTCAATATTGTTAAAAGGCATATGTTCCTTTTTTAGTTGATTAATTGCTATATTCATTTTATTTTTATTTAATAAGAATGAATTTATTACATTATTTTTGGCCCATTGTATGGCATATTTAATATTTATTATTCCTTCTTTAGCTAATCTTTTCTTATTTGATAATATTGCTATATTTTCATTCAAAAAATAGCTATCTTTCCGTATGAAACTCGAAATTTGTAATATTTTTGATTTGATTACTGAAATCTGTATTAATTATTACTTGTTTATTATTATTATTGGTTAGCTCATCTATGGTCTGTTTTTTTTTTTTTTTTAGGAGTAGGACCAGCACTCAGGGGATAACCCCTACATATGCCGTGCATTGCGCTGGAACTATGAAAATAGATTTTGGGAAGGAGGATAAAGGGAGTAGTGTCTGTGGATATTCGACTTGAAGCCCCTCAAATTGTAAGTGGCGAGGAAGACATCTGCAGGTAGTTTGTTCCACATACGGACTGTTCGGCCAAAAAACGAATTTTCTCTGTAATGCGTAGTTCGATTCGTTGGAAAATCGACCACAAACGCATGCGCTCTTGATGAAAAACGCGTTGAGCGTAAGAAAGAATGGGTTTCAGGAACAAGTTCCCTAATTTCACCAGAGCACCTACCATTATAGTAACGATAGAACAACGATACGCACCCCACATTGCGACGATGCTCAAGAGAGTCAATAGACAATTCTGCACCAAGTAGAACATCAATTTTCCCTTGCTGATAGAATCTGGGATCTGCTAAGTACATATTACTTGGAATGTTCCAAGTTGAAACATCAATGTTTTGATTTGGTTGAGCCGGAATGATAGTTGGTAGGACAATCGCTTCCAAATTTGTTGAAAAGTCATTATTTATAGAGAACATCTCAACATTCACGCGGTGCTGTGCTCGTTTTTTAACCCTTCCCACACCATCAATGCATAAAGACGCTTCCGTTGGAGAAAATGATAGCTTCTTGATAAGTCTTTCAGTCACAATATTTACTTGCGAACCTGAATCTAGTATAGCTCGGAATTCGTGTGTGGTACCATTTGTGGTCTTGATAACTACCTTTGCGGTGGCTAACATGACATAATTCTGATGCCCTGTTGTTGGCTTCATAGATGTGGATGATACTGTAATTGTCTCTTCTCTTTAGTTTGTGGGTTGAATTTGCGGAACTGATGTCTTCTGTTTTTTGGTATGTTTTGTTGTAAATGTAATAATGAATTATGCTTCTTGTTGCATTTTCTACATCCACTGGAGGTACAAACTTTTGTCACCTGATCATCTCTGAGACAGTTAACACAAAATCTTTGTTGTTGTGCCCACTTTAACCTGTCTGATTCCGGCATGTTTAAGAATTGCTTGCAGTGATAGATAGGATGATTTCCTATGGTACACAGTTTGCAATTGTTTTTATTATCCGTAGATTTCACAGATGACACTGTCATTTTTTCTTTTTGATGGGTAGTTGATTTCTACTTGTAACCAAATGACTCCATTGACTGAAATTGAATCTCAAGAAAGGAGAACAACTCTTTCATTGTTGGCACATCTTCTGGTTTAGTTAGTGATTGTATAAATCGAATATAGAGAGCACGATTTAGTTTTTTAATCAGTAGTTGTATGATTATAGCATCCCAAGATGAAGTGTTAACATTTAAGCTATTTAACGCCAACAAACATTCCTTGGTAGTGTCATGAAGAGTTTTAATTGACGCGCTAGACATGGTTCCTGCTGGTTGGTTAAGGATCTTGTCTTGTAGTTCTCTTCAGATAGCGTTAGATGGCTAATAAGTTTTGCGGCTTCTCCTGAGACGTTTGATTTGAGGTACCACATTTTCTGTACGTTTGGTAGAGGTTGCTTGTCGACCATTTCCGAAAACAGTTCATAAAATTGACACCACTTTAGACAGTCGCCATTAAATTGTGGAATTGTAACCTTAGGTAGAGGCAATGAACTATGTACGCCTGGGTTGCTTCCCAACTGTAATCCACCATCTACATGCTTGTGTTGATCTGATAGTACCGCCAATTCTATCAAATAATGTTGAACTGAGTTATCCAGATTATGGTATTCATTCGGATCAAGTTCCAATATTGTAGGATCTTCTACTTCATGCCATAATTCATCATAAAATTCTTGAATTTGATCCCACAACTTTTTTATGGTTTCACTCTTAATCTGATAAAATTGTGGCGGATGACCCTCTTTCTCCAACGATAACCCATTTAATAAAAGTGTTAAGGCCGTCATGCGAAGTTTTAGTCTCCTAGCCAGTCCTTTACCTTGAGGTGACAGTAACTCATGACCAGATGGATTAGTTGACGGGAGTTCTAATGTCTCTTTTCTGATTGCTGGTAATGGTTTGACGATGAACTTGTTAATTTGAGACGTAAGATACTCAATTGTCTCACTGTACATTTCACAAATGGATTTGTGCAGGTTTTGGACAATATATGGATCGCTGACTGATAGCGTATTATCTCTTCTAATCGCTTTTTCTGTTTTTCCAAAGTCCTGCCATAATCCAACTAGTTCTTCGTTTTTACTTCTGTAGAAGTCTAGCGTTCGCCGATCTTGGGGGGGCTTCTGGATGTTTGAAATAATTCTTTCTATCTCAGTGGCTTTCGCTTGCTGCTGAAACATAAGACTCTCTAAATTTGCCATGTTAGGTTGGCTTCTTTTAAGTTGATGATTTGAATAGAATAGACACGGGGTATCCCAATATTAGGCGTCCCGCGATACAAATGTTGAAGAGATGTGGGCTGGTTTGACTAAAACTGCTGTGGTTTATAGCCACTGGTGGGGGGAAGCTTTGTCAATTATGAAAATCTAGGGGTCACCAAATGTGCGATAAGGCGATAGTTTAATTCAATTCAAACACATAAATCTGAACTGAAACTATTTTGCCTCATTTGTTCGTACAAGCACTTGAACCTGAAGAACGCTAATCAATCAAATAAAACACGTTAAATGCCTTAAAACGATTGATGCTTATTTTCTTTATTTTTCATTCTTATATACTAAATTCTTTTACAATAAATTAATTTAAATTGCTTAGTAAGTAGAAATAAACAAATTTTGCATAATTGCTGAACTTAAATATTTTCCTTCTTTTATAACAAACTTAAGTTAAAAACATTAATTTCTGTTTTGTCAACAGCAACGGTTAATTAACTTAATACAAAATTAGGTCATTAAATAAAATGTTTAGGTAATTGAACTTAAACAGAAATAATAAGTAGAATAAAATGTTTAGTGAACATTGTTCACTGAACAATAATGGTTATTAAATTTAAAAACGGAAACTAAGAAATGTTTTTTAATAATGATAACTAAATACAATAATAAAAATAAAAATTATGTTGATGTAAGTATCAACAGTGCGCGTAATTTGATGTTTAAGAATCTTAAAAGGTATAGGAAAGCGCACACAGTCGCCAATAAAATTAAATACTTTGTCTCAAGAACTAAGTATGCAAATCTTTGCAAAACCAAAAAGCTTGAATTTTACAATAACAATCTTGAAACATTAAACAAAGTAAAAAACAGTAACGATTGGTGGAAACCATCAAGTTCTTTGAAAACTACAGTCTCATATTAAAGGTAACCTAGATGCCAATGACTTCCGTATTCACTTTAGCTCGATGTTGCTACATATATTAAACAAACATGAAATAAAATGGTGCATGCTTTATTTTACGCACGCGTTTCTGGAGTCCCCCATTGAACGCTGTGAAATTCTAGCTGTATTAAAAACTCTAAAACCTAACAAATCGCCAGGTAAAGATGGGATACCATACGAGTTTTACAAATTTGCTCCTTCATGCTTCATTTAACAAAATCTTTTTACATGAAAATATTCCTCATAGTTTCTGTCAATGTATCCGGTTGCCGTTATTCAAGAAAGGTGACCCGAATGTACCTACAAATTATCGGGGCTTATCTTTGATTGACTCTATTTGTAAAATTTTCAACAAAATTTTGCTAAATCGTTTGGAGGAATGGGTAAATCGTAGCAATGTATTAAATGGATATCAAGCTGGTTTTAGAAAGGATTACTAAACAGTTGACAACATGTTCAATCTAGTTAACATTGTTCATCTCAATAAACTAAATGGAAAAACTACATACGCATTTTTTGTTGATTTTTCGTGCGCTTTTGACACTGTTCCGAGAAACGGCTTGATCTATAAGCTTTCCTGTTTAGGATTATCTTCGAAATTTATCCGACTATTGCAAAATTTATACAACAATACTGAATGTCGCATTTGGGATGGATCATCCTTCTCTGACTATTGTAACTTCAATGTTGGTGTAAAACAAGCATGCATACTGAGCCCACTACTATTCTCACTGTACCTAAATGATTTGGCTGATGTATTACCCGGTGGTGTAAACGAATACAACTGTGAAGATTCTACTTTATGCAGACGATATGGACTTACTGTCAGATTCTCCGACTGAATTGCAGAATATGATCAATGCCTTACATGCATATTGCTCTATTTGGAAACTATCCGTAAATTTAAATAAATCAGAAATTATAATATTTCGCTCTGGCACAAGAGCCTCTAGCCAGCTAAAATAGCGTTATGGTGAAGATGTTGAAATTGTCAATAATTATAAATATTTGGGAGTTGATATCTCATACAAATTGTCGTTTAACAAGCACTTGAACAACAAATTGATAACATCTAAACTAGCAATCACTCAAACTTGGTCAACGTTCATAAACCACCCCAATATATCAAAAAAGAACAAATTAAAAATATTTTTTGCAGCGGCTAGACCTATAAATGTTTTATGGGGCCCAAGTTTGGGGCTTTCAAAAATATGATGTTGTAGAAAAACTATTTCGGTTCTTTATTAACAAAATTTTATATCTCCCGCCATCAATACGAAATTACATGTCATACCTGGAAACTGGTCTGGATTCATTATTCACATCAACTTTAAAACTTCACTTCTCATATACATATTAGCAAAGTACTGAATATGAACCAGCGTAGATTACCTCGGATTTTAGCGGAGGCTATTATAGCAAGAAATGTATACTGGGCTAAAAAATTGGGCAAAATATTTATCAGACTACAATTTACTCCTTCTGTTAACACGTACCCTCTCTGCTTGCTTGGAAAAACCATTATAAATTTATTAAAGATAAAGAACGCGATGACTACATAACAAGCGCTAGAAATTCTACTCATCACAATATGTATCCTCAATTAACTTACAACGTTACTCCAACACTTGCATTAAATCTTTCATCAAGAGTTACAAGGCTCCTTATAAAGGCGCGAATTATGTTTTATAACTTTATTTGATGAATTGAATCTTAAGATTAAAAATTATTTTAACTTAAAACTAACTTAAGCTAAGCAACGTAGGTAATTTTATGCTTACGTTGCTGTCTATCAAAATGTGAGAAAATAAAAATAATAAATGAAATTAAACTTGAGATAAGCAGCGTAAGTATTTTATGCTTACGTTGCTGTCTAGCAAAATGTGGGAATAAAACTTTAAGGTTTCCCTACACTTTGTCAGCCATTATAATTAGTTTGGGGATCGGGACGTAACTCCTCCACCCCTTGTCTGAAACACTCCTGAGTTTCATTTATTTCAAGTTCTATTACACTATTTATTTAGTAATCATTGTTGTCATCAATAGTTAAATCGCAAAAAATTTATTTATCTTGGGTTTTATACCTTCTTATAATCTCATTTATATTATCCTTCATTATAATATTTTCTTTAGTTTGCTTTTCTTCAATATTTATTTTAATTTTATTTCTTCTTATAGAACAATACAATATAATGATCGCTGCAGTGAAAAGAATTATCAATATTACATTTACGCCATAAGATACATTCTTATGGAAGTTTAGTTCTTCTATTGCCTTAATATTATTTGTATGTTCTAAAATAATATCATCAAACTCAGAATTTGGATTAGTTATGTTAACAATCTGCGTTGGTGGAAAAAAATATTTCTCATGAATTATGTACTTATTGTTTTCAAAAGTCTGATCATTAATTGCAATACTCCAGTTATTAAAATATATTAAATAATTTCCAGATAAACTTAAATTTCCATTGTCACAAGTTTGCTTGAGTTTTATTTTTCTAGCGTTTCTTAATAAAATAGTTTCTTCATCTATTTCTATTGTATCGGTTCTATTATTGAATATTGATTACTTGATGATTACTTTTTTGAGGTGTTTAAGTATTATATTTTCTTTATATTGTAAAATAACATTATTTATTTCTATGATTTTCTCGTTACGTTCCTCAATTTCCATACAATGACTATTTGGTACTGCAGTGAGTAATCTTAACTGTGTGGTTATAAATTGATTAGGGATTTGTATAGCTATTATTAAGGAATTTTCCCTATAACTCATCACTCCGATTTTTAGAAGTTTTAATTTGTAAAAGTCAATATTGAATTTTTCGATCTCTACTTTTGTAAATACACTAGGATGAATGAAATTATTTCTTGCAGATGCAGTATTGTCTTGTATTTTTTCTACTTTGTCTTCTACTCGTAAAGCATTTAATTTGGACAATTGGTCGAGATATAGATATCGCCTTACAGTCTCACTATTACTCTCCCTGACCTGTTCTAGAGCAGATTTGATATCAGATCTATCCTTTGTGACGACACGTTTCCGCTGGTATGCTGGGGTATGGCTCAGCGGCGTCCAGGGTAGTTACATAAATTTTTAATTTTGCAGGGAAATGAAAATTAAACTCCAGAGATTGAATTAATTGGGCTCTTTATTGTAGACAACTGGGCTTCGACGAAGTGATGATGATTGCAGCGGCGTGGCGGGTGGCACAGTGGCCAATGACGTATTTACTTTACGAGGTTTTGCCGGCCTGACTAACACGCGGTGTCGGTGAGCAGTGACCGTACTATCAGGTAGGGATTTCAATCCCGTTTAGATAGCAGTTCACCCCTAACGTTCACTAATGCTTCCCAATATGAAGTGATTCGGATAAGGTTTCACGCGGTGTTGGTGAGCAATGAATGTACTTCCAGGTAGGGATTTCAATCCCGTTTAGGCGGTAATTCACTTCTAACCTTCACAAATGCTTCCCAATATGAAGCTAAACGCAGGGAGTGGCTCGGACAAGTTTCTTTACAACGCGGTGTTGGTGAGAAAAGAATGTATCCTTAGGTAGGGATTTCAATCCCGTTTAGCTGATAAATTCTCTTCTAACCAGCACAAATGCTTCCCAATATGAAGCTAAACGAACAAAATAAATTTAATATTATAAATGACTTACCTCCACGCGGGCTGCACAGGAACTCCCTGTTTGTGCGAAATGCTTCGCCTTTTATAGCTGTGCGCAGCATACACACATGGTCATGCATTTATGTGTACAATATTTTCTTGTCTGTTTTCTTAACTTAACATTTACTATACAATTCTATCATAATGTACCGTTCTTACATATATAAGAATAATGTATAAGCAACGTAATAACTACGAACAATTCTTGAAATCATAGCGCGTATGTTAAATTAATATATAAGCAATTCATCGCCACTCTACTTTGTTGACCACCAGCTTAAATATTACAAAAAACAACAACCAGTATGTGTACATACCGACATACATGAGTAGGTATACGCGTACATGCCAACACAAAGCGTACATGACACAAAACGCAGCTTCTGGTGCCGTTGTCTCGCTTTCAGCTTCTCAGCGATAACCTGCTGTATATCTGGTGGTATTTCGGCGGTTGACGTGAGCTTGGGACCATTTGGCTCTGCCTGTGGTGGTGATCTGGCGAACGGTGTTGAGCTCTGGACTCTGCTGAGCCCTGGCACTTCGTTCGCTGGCGCAAATAGCGCGAACCTGTGCAGGTCCTCTGTCATAAGGGGGAAATCGGCTCGCCGAACCGGTGGCCGAGGAGTGATGGCAGCCCGGACCTCTATACTTCACCGGGGCAGCGCTGGCTGGGCTTTGGTGCATATCTGCTGCTCGTGGCAGTGATATCCCATATACGGATACTGTGGATCCGTCACGTCCCCTAAACCAAAACCTTTACGTGCCGGTGGTGTTGGGACGTGTTGATGGGCGTTCTCTTCGTCAAATGAGGGGTCGAGTGACGGTGGTGATGGTGGGCGATGTGCCACGGTGATGTCATCTTGCCTCCAGAGGGTGCAGCTTGTTTCTTCGATGAGGTCGTCATCTGCGAAGCCGTCTAGGTCGAAGATGCAGTCGTCAAGTGTGAGTGGCGAAAAGCATGCGACTCTATAGGGCAACGTTCTAAAACGAGGCGGCGGTGGTATGTCATATTCCGACAATATCGGTGGTGATGGCATGTATAGCGCGCACGAAACCGCGGT
Source organism: Linnaemya tessellans (assembly GCA_951800035.1). NCBI lineage: Eukaryota > Metazoa > Arthropoda > Insecta > Diptera > Tachinidae > Linnaemya > Linnaemya tessellans. The sequence goes on along the minus strand of OX637533.1, from coordinate 63,646,389 downwards.
AAAATAAAACCAACCAATCAGATGTAGCTTCAAAATCTTAATGCGTATACTACGACATTTATTCTTTATCATGTGTGGAGACTTAGTGCCATCGATGTACCACACAGTAGTAAACTGTGATGGCACTACACCTCCCCTGTTTTTTAATTTAAATTATATTTAAGTTATAACTAAATTACTAATTTAAATGTAAAATTAATTATAATAATTACCAATAAGCTAATTTAAATGTACTACTAATAAACTTATTTAAATGTATATTTTTTTTTTCAATAAGTACAAGAAAATTTTGGGTTCTTCTTTTTTTCCATTTGCTTAATTACACATGAATATACATAGCTATTTGTTTGCTTATAATGACAACAATTTTTGTTTACTAGTTTAAATAATACAATTTTAAATGTTCCTTTTTTTTTTTTTTTTTTTTTAGTTTAGAAAACAACAATTTTGTAATAAAGATCGTTATGTTTATATTTATGTAAATGGTTTTCTTTTTTTTTTGTGTTGTGTAATGATTTTGAAATATAATTTGTGCGTAAGTATTTGTAAATAGAAAGATAAAAAAATTTACAAATTATTTTTGATACTCGAGAATTAAAGATTGTGGTCAATTAATACTGTTAATCATTATATGTCTTTAATCTGTTTTTATGTACCTTTTGATATTTATTTTCTGCAATTTTTAAAATACAGTTACCATATTCATCAATGTCAGTGATTTTAAATGGACCTGTGTATAGGGATTCTAATTTATGCCCTGCGTTATTTTCTAATAAGACCAAATCATTAATTCTCATTACGCTACTTCTCAGATTTTCATCATAGTAACTCTTTCGTTTTAATTTGGCTTTCTCAATCAATGGCTTTGCTCTAGCTTGTGCAGTTTGAAGTCTGAATTTAATTTCTTTTCCATAAGCATCTATATTGTATATAGGTTCTATCACGTTTGGTTCCAAAAATGAAAATGTTGTTGGCAATTTGCCATAAACTAATTCGAATGGGCAATACCCATGAACACCAGACGGAGTGGTATTGAAACAATACGTAAAATATTTCAACCAGTCATTCCAGTCGACTTTATCTGTTGATAAATAACTTTTAACAAATTCATTGAACGTTCTATGTGATCTTTCCACAGTCCCCAGTGTTTGATGATGGTATGCTGTAGACGTTTCTTGGTTAATTCCAATTAATGCGCACATGTTACTCACTAGCTGATTTTTATACTCGGTACCCTGATCTGTTAAAATTTTCTTTGGTGGACCATATGTTAAAATTGAATTCTCAAAAATTGCTTTAGCTATGGTTTTCGCATCTTTCGAAGGAACTGGTATGGCAATCAAATATTTAGACTGTAACAGCATATTCGTTACCATGATTAGACGTTATAAATGGTCCTATTGTGTCAACTATGACCGTATCAAAAGCTTTATTCGGCGTATGCGTTTTTGTCAATGGTTCTACGTGTTTTGGCATGGATTTATTCTTCTGGCAAAGAGAGCAAGATTTAACATGCCTGATGACGTCTTTTGTCATATTCTTCCAGTAGCAATAGTTTCTAAGTTTGTTTAACGTTCTAGTTACACCTGAGTGTCCTCCCGTTAAGGGTTCATTATGATAAAAATTTAATAATTTATCTTTTTCAATTTTATTCTTCACATACCTTATTCTGGGCGTAAGTATAATAGTCAGTGTATCCAAATGCTTTTCTGACTCCTCTTTGAATTCTTCGACCGACAAGTTGCTGAACAAGTCGTCGTTTAGCGATAATTGAACTTTTCGGACTTCTGCATTTTTGGCCTCATTTTCCAGCCTTGACAGTAATCGTTTCTGAACGATTTTGTCATTTAAAATGTAATCGTCGATTTCAAATTTAATTAATGTAATATTGCCCTTTCTCAAAATTGCTCTTGGATGTGTTCTGTTTAATTCAAATTTAAGTAATGGAATTCTTCTTGCTTCTCTAAAATTTGTTATTTCGTACACTTTTGGTTTATATACGGTATTTATCTCTTCATTCTCAGTAACTTTGTTATTTGGTCGTTTTGATTTTTGCCTTTTTGCTTGACCTCTTGTTGTTACTATGCACACGTTTGCCTCGTTTATAGTTTTGATGAAGTCTATATCAATTCTTGATAGTGCATCTGCACCGCAATTATCAGAGCCTTTGATATGCTGAACTTCAAAATCATACTCTTCTATGTCTAGTCTCATGCGCGTTAATTTAGACGATGGGTTTTTAAGTGAAAAAAGATACGAAAGTGGTTTATGGTCGCTACGGATAACGAATTTTCTACCGTAAACGTAGGGTCTAAAATGATTAATCGCCCAATGAATTGCTGTCAACTCTTGTTCAATGGTAGATTTATGCGATTCTCCTTTTGTAAACGAACGTGAAGCAAAAGCGATAGGCATTTGTTTTCCCTCATATTCTTGACTTAATATAGCACCACAAGCAATTTTGCTTGCATCTGTTACGTAAAAAAGTTTGTCAAAATCCGGATATTTCAGTACCTTCGGTTTAAGTAACGCATTTTTTAAATATTGAAATGATTTCTCACACTTCCTTGACCAGATGAATTCGACGTTTTTACGAGTAAGTTTTGTTATATGCAATGCATATTTCGCGAAGTTAGGAACAAATTTTCTATAATAGTTGCAAAATGCAATAAAACGTTTGGCTTCTTCAGGATTTGTTGGTGTTGGAAAATTTTGAATAATCTTAAATTTAGATTCGTCGGGGAGAATACCTTGATTGGTACACCTATGCCCGAGGAAAACGACTTCAGTACAGAAAAAATTACACTTTTGAGGGTGAAGTTTCAAGTTGTATTTTCTGCACGTCTCGAAAACGCCACGTAAGTTATTGATCATGTGCTTCTCAGAACAGCCTATAACAATTAAATCGTCCATATACAAAAATGCTTGGCCTGGCTTAAGACCTGAAAAAGCTAACGACATCATTCTTTGGAATGAGTTTGGTGCGACTTTTAAGCCATACCGGAGACGCTTAAAACGAAATGAGCCTTGCTGTGTGGAAAATGATGTTAAATCTCTGGATTCGTCATCCAGTTCAATCTGGTGAAATCCTGACATGAGGTCTAAACATGAAAAATATTTTGCACGCCCAAGTTGGTCAAGGATATCATCTATCCTTGGCAATGGATATTTATCGGCTACTAATCTCTTGTTTACTTGGCGAAAATCGAAAACTAAACGCCAGTTTTTACTATTATCTCCAGGAAGTGATTTTTTCGGAACGAGAAGAAGTGGGCTGTTATATTCGGATAACGAAGGTTCAATGATTTCATCTTTTAGTAATTTATTAACTTGCTTATCAATTTCCCCTTTTTGCGATTGCGGAATACGTTAATTCTTGATGTATGTCGGTGTCGGGTCTTTGACGTGAATTCTTTGCTTATAAAAACTATTGGCTGTGATTTTTTCATGTTCTAATGCAAAAATGTCGGTATATTCTGTACAAAGTTTAACTAGCTTGGGGGAAACAAATTTAAGAAAGTTATTTTCCAACTTGTGAATTACTTCATCATTTCTATATCCATCGGACTGCTGTATTGTAAAAACGTTGTAATTGGTTAAATTTTTAAAACGAATTTGTTTATTTTTAATCGTTGTGTTGTATTGTTGGTGGTATTTAGGATTTTTATGTACGGATTAGATCCTGAAATTATACAATTTGGTATTAAAATGCCATTTTCTAGCTCTTGATTAGGTATGAAATAGGATTCTTTGTGGTCTAGACCATAAATTTTCCGAAAAGTTTCGCAACGTGAAGGCACAGTAAATTCAGTAGCTGTTTGCAAATCAATGATTGGCATTTGGACATCGTAAGGCAATTCCCTAGTACGGATTATTAAAACGCTATTTTTATCGCCATAATTCAAAATACTATTCTTAGATTATAAAAAGTCAAGACCTATAATACCATCACACGGAATAGGGAAGTTATTGTCAACCACAAATAATTTGTGACCAATTACATGGCCATTAATAAATATATTACAAAATATAGAACCAATGCTATTAAAAACTCCTTCACCAACGCCTTTTATAGAAACGATCTGAGTTCTATTTATCTCTGTGCTGTTTCGTACTTGCTCCACTTTAACTAAAGAAATATCAGAACCAGTGTCCAGAAGGAAAGTGCTTTTTGAAATGCCCGATAAATTTAGTTTAATATAACTACAAAAATTTAAATTCAAACTGTAAATTGTCTCATATTCAGGGGTGAATCCTGTTCTATAACGCGTACATTTCTATTACTAGGTCTGAAATTATTAGGCTGTGACCGACGGTTACTATAATTACTGTTGCGGAAATTCTCAGTATTACTACTAGGGCCTTGGTAATTCCGAGCGTGACGTGAATTGTTGTTACCACTGCTGCCATTATTATTGAAACTATTTCGGTTTCTGCCTCTAAACCTATTATAATTCGTGCCTCGATATCTATTGTTTGCGTTATTTTGCGTTCTGACGTGAAAAATTTGTTGGCTACTTGTGCTATCATTCGCTACGCTAGTAAATTTAGCTGTAGCCTCCAAAATATTATCAAATTTTCCTACCTCCATGACTAGTTTAACCTTTTCGTTGTTAGCATTCTTTGCCATAGATTGCACTGCAATTTGGGTCGAGTACTTATTCGCCGTCTCCGGTCCTAAACCGTCTGCCACATATGCGTTGTTCAGTGCCTCTGCCAACTGTTCTATTTCCTTTGTGTAATCCGTTGTACTTTTGTTCAACTGTTTTGTATTCAAAATTTTGCAAGAGATTGACTCTGCACTCTCACCTTTTATTGACGAACGAAGCTTAGCTATAACATTTTCAATTGTATTTTCCGTAGTTATATAATTCCTTGCTGTACCTAACAATTTCGTTTTTATTAGCTGGATGGCTATCGCCTCATGCGTACCTTTTAACGTGTTCAGCAATGTCAAGGCGTCAACGAATCGTTGCAAATTTTCCACCTTGCCATCGAAATCTGGCAATATTTTGCATGCTAACTCTATGAATTTCAATTGGTCTGCCATTATGGGTACACAAGTGTTATCTAGCGTTGCGTTACTATCCCAAGGAAGCTGTTCTTCCTCACTGTCCTCTTCCAGCTTAAATTCAAAAGATTCGTTCAATTCAGTAGGGATTTTAACCTCAATGTTCAGCCTTGAAAAAATATACTCTAATTTTGACCTAACACCCGAAATGAGTTCCTCTACCTGTTTACTTTCGCCCTTTGCTAATATGTGTCCTAGATTCCTGAAAGTCGTCACAATGTGATTGTGGTGAATTACCATCAAATCCAAGTGCTTGCTCTGTGTCGCCTTGCCGGGTAAATTCGATTTGTTAAGACACTTATAAGACTTGCCGAACAAATTCTTATCCTCTTGTAACTGTAGTACTATTTCCGACCCTGTAAGTTCTTTTCCCTTCGATCCAGGCATCCGAGCGAACAAACTAGAACCAATATAAAATCAAACGAGTACGAGAAAAAAAATCAATGAAATATAATAATAATCCAATTTTTAAATTCGGATATTAAACTTATTAATTGGCAATCGTCCTAAAATATCATGTTGTTTTTGTTTTCTATTTAAATTTTTACGGCAATTAACTCTTCTAACAACACTCTTGGTTGTGTAATCGAAATGCGTTAAATGCACTTTTGTTTTCAATTATTTCATGTTTTTGCAAAAATATGACATTGCCATGACATTAAAATAATCAAACTAAACGTGGTTCTGCAAGAGTATAAAAAAAATTTATATGTAGCATCAACTTGAATTAAAGCCAAGGTAAAGCAAAAGCATTTTAAAGTTATTATGAATTCAATTTAATTTATTGTAGAAAAGTATATAAAAAGTTATTATTATTTGGTTTAGCAAGATATGTAGAGAAGCGATGAAATTTAAATCTCATGTACGCCAAATCTTCTATTTCGTAAAATAGTTTAATTTAATTTATGATATAACAACGAGAATAAATATTTGTTCACAGAAAAGATTCACATCTTAATATGTTTACAATTTATTTTATTAAGAGGAATTTCCATAGCTAAAACGCAATCAATTTACATAAAGCAAAGTATTTATAATAATATAGACTAAAGTTAGTTGTATAATGTTGTATTGTATTTATAAATTTTGAATTAAATCAAGATATACTAACATCGTAATTTTGCTTTAAAAATGTTCATACAAAATTTATTAATAAGGTGTGTGTTTGTTTTTGTTCTCTTCCTTCTACTGAATGTGTAATTGCTGTATGTGTATTTGTGTATTATGTTGATTTTGCTGTGGTGTCTCTTTTGTATGTTGGGTTGTTTTTCTCTTACCATTTGCTATTGCTGCTCGTCTGCTTTGCTGTTGTTTGTTATTGCTGCTACTGCTGTTCGTCTGCTTTGTTGTTGTTTGTTATTGCTGCTACTGCTGTTCGTCTGCTTTGTTGTTGTTTGTTATTGCTGCTACTGCTGTTCGTCTGCTTTGCTGTTGTTGATGCTCATGAATTTTTTTTGTTTTTTGTAATGTTCTTTCTTAGTCGAAAACGTTTCAAATTTGTTATTTTTGTTTTGCATGTGATGTGAAAATAATAACCGTTAAAATTTTTTTTTTTTATTTGCATGTTCTTTTGGTCTTTTGATTTCTTTTCAGTTATTTTCATATAGGTACATATTTTCATAATTACTTTGACTTGTTTGCTATGCTTTCTTGACACTTTCTGGTACAGTCATGTTTTAGTTTAAATTTGCTTCTTTTTTTTAGTTTTGTTCCTTATTTGCTTATTAAAAAACGATTCTTTTTTTTCAATTTTTCTTTTCGTTTAATTTCGTTAGCACTGTTTAATTCCGTTACTATTTTTTTCCAAGTTTTGTCCGAAAAACGTTTTTTATTTATATATATATATATATATATATATATATATATATATATATATATATATATATATATATATATATATATAATTTTTTTTTTGTTATATATATATTTTTTCTGATAATTTATGTAAATACACTGTATCGTATTACAAAAATTTGGTTGCACATTTTTTTTATTTTGTATTCATTATTGATGTGTGTTTTTCGTTTTATTCTATACAAGAGTTAAATGAACTTTCAATTTCTGCAAACTCATTTTTTTTTTAAGGTTTTATATATTGTTGCTGGTTTTTTTTTTTGTTTTTTTATCCTTCTTTTTTCACAACTGTTTAATCTGGTTTGGTTTTTATATGTATATGCTTAATTTATAACGGGGTTTTGTTCTTGGTAAAAATGTCACCGCAATCAAAATAAATGACTCTTGAGGAATTTG